>BSBK01000752.1:1622500-1827776 GCA_027943335.1 Chamaecyparis obtusa | reverse complement strand
CATACAATAATATCCATATTAAGATGTTGTTAGTTTTAGCCATTTACTATTTATACCTCTTACATTAACAAGATTTTATCATAAAAGACTATCCACATTTTTAATTAATCACAATGATTCACTGCCCATTATCCAAATTTCATCATAAACAATTTTAGCCAAAGTGAATCGAACCATTTTTTGGATTTTTTGAAGTAGAACCTATCAAAATTCTATTTTTCAAGATTCTATTTACAAAGTAAACCACTTAAAATTCACTATCGCATACCAATCAACTAACTCACCAAACCACCTATTGAGATTACATTTTTTTTAAATTAATAGAAGGGGCAATTAATTAATTAAATGGGTATGGGTCACTATTAATTAATTAATTAGACTAGGGAGGCTATAGTTAAATTAATTAAATTAATTCAACTAGGATTTGAAGAATAACATTAATTAATTAAATAATTTGAAATTATTTAACCAGTAATACAACACTGTTAGCGTAAAAAGATGACTAAATTTAATTGTTATAATTAATCAAATTTAGGTGTCTACATTTTTTCCCTCTTTGTATTGGCAGTAGAATTTTGTTAGTTCAAAGAAAAACAAACACAATCAACATGAAGAAAAGGGAGTCTGACATAATGCCCACACAGAAGAAGAAAAAAATAGAAATCAATTTGGTGGATAGAAAAATGAGTAGTTATTCATGTCAAACATTGAGAGGTTGCATGGAGAAACCGGGGTCCAAATGTGTCTCAAATGAAACAATGTCAAGGATATGTAGGCAGCAAGACTAAAAGTGACATGCAAAAAAGAGATTGTAGGAAGAAATGGCACAAAGAATTGCCAAAGAGACTAAGATTGTAAAAAGTAGCATTTTTATGAGACCCTATAAGAAAATTTATAATTTACTATTCATTTTCACCATGCAAGAGAAAGGAAAAAGGAGAATTTACACATTTTATAACTTAAAATGCACATAGGAGAGATCAAAGTTGCTAGCAATTGAGGTATTGAGTGGATGTTGTGGCCAAGTCAGGAAACATGGAAGGGAAGATTAAGATTGGACCTTCACATTTATTTTAGCACCTTTTAGTAGGTAGGAAGGTTAATTAGGTGCATTCTTGTGGGATCATGATACATAGGGACGTGAGCAAGAGTAACAGGAACATGTTCCCAACGATTATCAAAATGTGAAATGGTTGCAAGATCGGGTAGGTTAGGAAGTGGTTGTGGGATAAATTATTGAATATGTTGGAATGTTAAAGGATGTGTGGTAATGCATTCACATAGGTCAAAAATCAAGGAGAATGCATTCCCACATGGTAAGATAAGAGAACTAACAGGTTTGCCATCCAAAATGGTTGGATTTCCCTAAATTGAGACTAAGAATAAAAAGGGAAGGCACTAGAGGAAATGTTAGTAAGGAGCATCAAATAAGTGGAAATGAGATAAGTATGACTAACATGTCCATTGGGTACAATATAGTGGATTGTGGATATACTAGTCTCACAGGAGAGACAAGAAACTGTGATAAGGGTGGGTGATCGAATGTAGAGTGGGTTAGGATTGATGTAATTGGCCTATGGTATTTGGTAAGGATGTACCATATTAGGAAACACATGGCCATGGTGATTAGATTGGCTAAGAGATGGGGGAGTGACATCCTAACCTTTCACCTTTCAACAAGTGAGATCACTATAACTATGGAGGATGTATATCAATCCCTCAAATTGTCGATAAAAGAAGTACAAGTGATTTCCCAATGGATATGGTGGAAGGATATTATACAAATATTTTTAGGATCTAATATCTCATTACATAATAAATAGTTATGGCTAGATACAACATTGGAGTAGGAACCTATAGAAAATCACATATACTTCTATGTATCTAGATTGATTAGCAAGTACATACTATGAGATAGGGGAGGGAAATCAGATGTGTTGGGTATGATTAAGATGGTTATTAAGGTTGTTGATTTAGGGAGACAAATGATTTTGGGATGTTGGTACTAGAAGAGATTCAAAAAATTGCATACTATTTGTTGTGCTAGATAGAGGATCTTTGGGTATACAACCTTTCTACAGGTGTGGAGTGGGGGTGCATATATTTATTACATGTCTAGGTGAGATATTAGAGAGTGGATCCGAGGAGATATAGGTTTATAGTTGGATGGGTGGGTTATGCTATGAGGGAGTATATGACATGGATTACTAAAGATAGGATTTCAATAGATTTTTGTAGGGATCGTCACATGGTACCCCTACATTGAGATAGAAAAATGGTAGATGATGTAAGACACATTCCTTTCATGGTTACACCTATATACATCATAGGTTTCTAGGAGTATGTCACTGAATGATATAGGTTAGATAGGTTCATGAAGTAGTCATATTCATGCATGATGTCATAGAGTTTGGGTTGTCATTAGTGAGGAGAGGGAATGTTTAATTCATGGAATAGGAAAGAACTAGCATTATGGATTTGAGAGGAGGGCCGATAGATTTAGGAGTGAAAATTTTTTATGAATATGGTGGGATTAAATATTACTAAGGTGAGTGAGGATAGAAAGGATGCACTACTCAATGTTAGATAAAAATATGTAATATAGAGATGTGGGTAGGTCAACAGATATTAGCCAGCAATTAAGAGGTGGATTGTTGGAGTTATCCAAGTGAGAGTAGCAACACATGCACCTAGGGAGAGAGTGGAAGTAGTGTCAATGAGGAAAGTGAGGAAGATGTATGAGGGTGGAGGTGATGGAGATGATTGAGGGATAGGTGTAGGAGATGAGGTAGTACAAGCATAGGACCCATAATAGAAGGAGGTAGTGGTGATGGATATAGTTGAGGGGGAATAGTAACCACTGCAAAGAAGTAGAGTTTCACCTCTCATACAACCTTGAGTAGGTATCATAGTGAGGACACCTCATAGGAAAAAATACCTACCAGATTATAGGGTGAGTCATCTTTAGTGCTAGCTATCCCTATAGCACAAATAGAATCATTAGGGAGTCACTAAGATAGTCATATTAGATGTATTTAGTTGTGGTATCCAAGTGAGACTCCTCAAGGGGAGAGAGGGATATATTGGTGAGAGAGATGTGGTCTAAGAGTAGATAGACATCATATTTTTTTCAAGAGGGATGGGTTGAGGAGAGAGAGGGATAACCTGACAATAATTTTTGATGTCTTAGATTAGTCATGACAAAAGAGTGAGGATAGGATGGCTAGATATAAAAGGGAGAGAGAGGAGGTTCAAAGGAGCATAGATAGGGTAATGAGGCTGTAATAGAAACATTAGTGGTGAGACACTTATAGGATATTTGAGGTTTCTTAGAAAAACTAGGATTTTATAGGATAGCCTACCATTTAGCTATGTTAGAGGAATTGAGGGAGGTATTTGTACCACCATAAGGGTAGACTTAACAGGGTCCACATAGAGTGAGGGGTCTAGTAGGAGGATAGGGGATCCAACAAGAGAGACAAGTCCAACAAGTGAGAGGGTTCTAGCAGGAGTACTCACTCACACTAGCATGGATGGTCCATGAGATAAATTACAAAACTAGCACAAGGATCACACACATGGGGAGATATGTGGTGGATAGAATATAGGGGGACCCATAGAAAATGATCTAGGATAGGTATCTCTAGTGAAATTGCATATCCATAACCCATTGATTTTGTAGATCAAAATAATAACACTCCAATATACCTTAGATAGCACTAAACAAAAAGACTATATAAAGTATTATGATGTATTATATGAGATGCATTATTTTTGACATACCACACATGATGTATTTTATTCTTTGGATACACTAATGTACCCCATTATGGATTGTACTAATGGACATTATATTTTTTTATTGTACATTTTTATGATATATATAATGGATATTTGGTGAAAATTATCATGTGTATGCATACCTTTCTATTTTTTGATGTATGGGTGCACATATATATGGGATTGATTAACATGTTTGTAATGCATGATGTGATTCTTTTTATATGATTATATGGATTGATGTATGATTATATGCTACTAACATGTAATACACAATGTAATAATTTTTATAAGATGCTATGTATATGTATGGATGTATGATATTTGAATTCATAGACCATGTACTAACCTATTAGTGATTTAGGGTGGCCATAAATGATGGGAAAAGGATCAAGATGGATCTAGATGAGGGAGATGAGATGAGATTATTCACTAAGAATAATATAACCATGAATACATGGTGGAAAATCTTTCCCATTTCTTCATCCTTGAAGATAACTATATGTAGGCTAAAACAAATGTCATGTAATGCATTGGATAATTAAACAATGCACCAACAAAATGGCTAAGAATGACTGTGATACACCTAGGTGATGATAGACAATTAAATCCATCAATGTATTTTAATTGTCTATGCATATGATGCTCCTTGCAAAGAGTACTTAAATGGCTAAAATTATGGTCAATAGAAAGAAATCCCATAAAATCTACTTAAATGATAACTCTCTACATATTTATCATTATAATTTAATTTCCATCATCACAAATAATTCTTGGGAGCATGTATAGGAACACTAAATGAATGACATGAAAATGAAGAAATAAACTAATCCATGATGAGGAATGTAGTGCTGTGTTTGAGTGAATGATGCACATGTATGTAAGACTTATTTTATAGAGATAAATACATTGAAATCAACTTAAATGATAATGCAAGTGCAATGTAGATGAATGCACATGGAGAAAAAAATTGTAAGTAATAAATGCATGATTATCATGAAGTATGAATGCAAATTCTCCAATAACTACTCATCTAAGACACTACCCAATGAGGAGAAGAAATAAATAGGAACATGTGCACATTCCCAATCACAAATAGTGAGGGAAAATAACTAGGATAGGGAAAGTGATAGGTGAATGTAAGTAAAGGATGAGGAGGATGAATGAACCATTGACATTGAGCACCCTTGAAATGGGTTTCCATATGGTGAGAACTCATTTTGATTAAAAAACATAATTGACTTTCTAGGGTATGAGGAAAAAAGGCTATTCCATATAGAAAAGGTTGGACAAGAAACACCCAAAGAGACAGGGGATTGTGGTGGAGACAATACTAGAAAAACCAATAAGCAAGCGACATACCCCAATGAACCACACATGGACCACATGTAGTAATAGAAATGGTTGTGTCTATGCACATATATATAGAAAGAAAAATAAGATCATGTCTCTATTTTCATTAGTCACAACACACCATGATATAAAGAATCATAGGAACCATGAGGAGATAAAACTAAGGAGCTAGATAAAAAGATAAACAAAGACAAAAGAAAATCAATGTTGTAATGAGTATGATTGTAAGATATAAAATATATCTAAGATGGAAAAATTTGATGATGGGAGGTGGAAAATTTTGTGGACATACAAACTTAATAAAACATGAATACTTATCTTAAAAAGGAGTAGATTTGGAAATCACTATTTTCTAGTGTCTATGTTCAGTTTCAAGAAATTCTACAACCGAATCTAGTCTGGAAATGCAGAAATAGAGAAAACCCAAAAACCTTCTATCTTTCTGAGAGAGGTCATCCTTGACCCAAAACAGGGGTAAGATCTTACCCCGAGGTATAATCTTACCCCAAAAAGTCATCCTTGACCTGCATTATTTCGAAGGAATTTCTATTCACGGATCCTGGAAGTTTTCCAAAAAGGGTACTCAAATCTGAACTACAATTTGATGTCCTGCACCTATACCTACAAGAAAAAGAGGGTTTTGTTGTTTGGATTATGGGTTTGCCTTGGTCAAATCCTAGTTTGGAATCAACCTTTAAAATAGAATTGAAATAGAGAATGCTAACAAGTAGTAGAAGTATATCTAACAAAGAAGCTATGATACTCAATAGATATGCAATTGTATTTGGAATGTAAACAAGTATGTTAATATGAAATATTGGACCCAAAACTTAAAAATGTAAATCAAAACCTCCATGATTGTATGCTTAAAATCCCACCTTGAAGAGAGAATGAATAGATCTTGAAGATGAACAAAGGATCTTGAAGGAAGATCACACCACCATGATGGATAGATCTAGGGTTTGAATGATGAATCTTGAATGCTTGACCAAAATCCTTCCAAAAGGCTTGAATTATTGAATCCTTGATCTTCAATGGAGAACTTGAATGATTGAATTTGAATGCTTTCTTTATGATAGGAATGTATTTCATTCTTGATTGATGGATATCTCCTTGAGAGTTCTTGATGAATAATGGATCCTCAAAATGAGAGAGGAAAGCTTCCTTTTATACTAGTCTAGGGTACAAACTTCTAGAGAGGCTGACATAGGAGAATTAAATTCTAATTAAGCCTTAAACCCTAGAAATGGACCTAGATTAAATATAATTTAAGATTTTACCATTCTGAAATCCGAAACAGCTGACCCAAAAGTGGGAAAACAAAACTTTCTGAAACTCGACATCCAAAAATCATGGAATCTTGAAATTTGGACCTTGGGTCAAGGTCAATTTTGAATTTGACCCAAGTTATGGTTGATGTTGACTTTGACCTAGGTTAGATTTGAGGTTGACCTTGACCTAAAAGGTTGACCTTGACCCTGAGGTCAAGGATCTTAGGATCTCAGTCCAAAATTCCAGAAAAGTGCAGAAAGAGAGTGGAAAAAAAAAGGGCGGGGTGAGGAGAAAAGCCAGATTCAAGCCAGGGACCTACCTAAGGCATTTGACATGATGCCTAAATACCTACTCAGAGGGCTAAAATAGTATTAAATGGAAGTGCTTCCATTTTCCAATGATACAATGATAAACATATTTTTCCAAATAAGGATTGATACACAATATTTGATGTGGTTTGATGTAAGGAAGAATGCATCCCACAAAAATTGATGATGTGATGAAAAACTAACTAATCCTTGTGATAAAAGGAATCCAAGATACTCAAGACAATAAAGACACTAGAGGATGATTGTTGAAGTACTAGCTAGGTAGGAACATGGTTTTGACAACACACAACTAACACCTCTATACAACTAACATGGAAACTACTAAGTAAACCAAAGGATGTACAAGACATGACCGACCTCTATACAAGGGAATAGGAAAAATATGAAAAATATATGTATGTGACAACCACATAAATATATCTTTGAACATTCGATCATGATTAGTGCAAGATCAACTATTGTTAGGTGATGCGTTAAGCAATGGGATGGAAAGGAAACTGTGATTGAAATTGATGTAGATGGAAGCTCAAAATTAGGAGAGATTTTTGTACCATATTTCATAGTCCTAAATTGTAAACACATAACTTGTGTGCATTTTTAGGACCATTTTGTGATACTTTAGTGTATTTTCTATAGTAGTACCTTATATGGTGCTTAAAGACTAACTAAATTCAGACATGGGTCCTCCCCTCCTCTCAATATTTCTTTAACTTGAGGTTGGACCTTATTTATAGACATTTTTCCCCCATTTTCCATCTAATCACATAATTCATTTCCTCACCTAGGACCTATCCATTTATTTTCAATATTTTTGACTTTCTCTAGCTCCAATATGAGTTGTCCTTTCTTTTCCCACACTTGCCTTTTCTCCTTGGCACCCAGATAAAATATGGGACCTTTTTCTAGGTATATATAACCATTGATGATGTGTACCTAGGACATATTAGACCCATATTTGTCTTGAATTCCAATACCAGGATTTATGAGGGAAATTAGGACCCATGGTCATCCTACTCAGGTTTAACTCCCTAAAATGATGAAAATTTTATATAAACCCCCTACCTCACATCATTTCATATCATGAATCTACTATAAAGCATCCATTATTGTTAGTCGATCAATAATTCAAGATCCATCAAGTTCAAGCATCCAAGTCTTCATTCATCTCAAGAAACCAAGGTGTCTTGTTCCATTGATCTAGCTTCTTTCCTCATTGGAGGCCAAGAAAAGGAGTTTTATATTAAGGAAGGAGATCCTCATTCATCATTTGAGTCTTCTCTTCTCTTCAATTATATATTATGTCAAAGTGAAACATCTATCTTATAAGGTTTTATCTTTTCATGATTTCCTTTATAGTATTTTGTGTAGAGTCAAAGATAGTGCATCAACATATTTGATTACATTATAATAAGTATTAGCATTTACAAGGTATGATATTCTTCATTATTCAGATCTATCCTTTGCTACATCAAAGCATGATTTTTAATTTATTCCATTTTAATTTTGATTCCTCAATAGGAGTTTGATTGAGGCCAACCCCCATTTCAACCCTTTTTCCCCTTTTTCTATGGGTAGGAATAGGTTACAGAGTTGTTGGATCTTTTCTGGATAGTACACAAAAAATTGTAGGTCCCATTAGAAATTAATCTTAAAGTGTTAGGTATAGTAAACTATTTACTATGTCCTTGGGTACAGATCGACTAGCTGCTCTGACCCTACCATTTTTCACTAAAATTTTTGGTGTAGATTAGCTTTGTCTTTTGATACTCATTTCTGTCAGTTTCGGCTTGATATCATTTTTTATTAGTCTATTTTAATAATATTTTTAGTTTTCTTTCTATTTGATCTCTTACATCCTTTAATCATTCTTGCACTTTATCATTTACACATTCAAGGAAGAATAGATTTGATTTCCACTAAGATCTTGACTCAAAACTTGAGGCTAGTGGAGATACTCTTTCTTCCTAATGTGCAAATTATGAAGTGGGGAGTAATTTACATCATAGCATTGCTTCCCATTTCTCAATGTACATTTTGGTGAACCCAATGCATGACAATTCCATTCTAATTTGGTTTCTAGATATACTATGTGTGCATTGCAATAACCACAATTAACATCACATATTTTCTACATCGTATGCATTTAGATATATAGGCTCACTACTAAAAAAAATTGTGAACCTAACTTGTAACATTTTCATTCTGATTCTAGTGTTAGATTTCATCATCCTAACTATGAAACTCACTAAGTTATATTGGTGTGTGATCACTTATGTTGTTATATTTCTTCTTACTTCTCTTTATCAAACACATGTAGAGAGTCATGATTTCTTACATTTCATTATGTTTTATTCCTTCTTGTTTTTCTTACATATAGCATTATGAGGTTAACAAATATTTTTCCTCCTTATAACACATATTTCAAGACCTTTATCAATATTGTGTATTTCTTTATTCTTCAAATTTTAACAAAATGCCTGGAGTTTATAAATAACATAAGGGTCTTTGTGAATGAACCTAAAGATAATATAATGCCTCCTAATTGTACTCCTATTGCACCTACTAATCTTGTGATAAAGATATAGCTCCCAATGATCCCATTGTCATGAGACCTAGATATCCTCTTCCTCAAACCACTATAATGGATAGTCTCAAAGTAGCTAGTCCTTTGATGACCCTATAAAATTCTACATTTATCAAGATATTATTCATTACCTAGATGTTAGACATTTTCTAGATGATTTCTCTTCGAGTAGAAAAGAGAATTTGGATAATCCTTCTTCTTCTTCACAAACTATGGATGATAAGAATAGTGATGGAGAACCTAATAAAGAGAACATTCCTCCTCCTATTCCTTCTTATACCACACACTTTCACAAACCTCAAGATGAATCTCCCTCACCTTCTACACTTAAGACCAATTACAACATGGGATATCATATCACTACACAAAAAGGATATAATGGCTTAGGACTTGATGTTAATGAATAGGGAATTAAAGTCCCTATTGATCCTCCTTCACAAAACACTAAATGTGGTCTAGGTTTTAATCCTCAAGATACCACTTTACCTTCCTCATCTCAACCAAAACCTCCACTTGTTATTCTTTTGCCAAAGCCATTTGTTGTTCCAAAATCTTTTGATGACAATTTATCTTTAGCCAAGAGAATCTATGAGGCCTCACCCTAGACCCATCAAAGCCTTTTGCATTATCAGTATGATAGACCTAGTAATTGTCCTAAGGTTTTTAATGAATTAATATGATTTTATCTTTTGACAAGAATTTGATTACAGTAGGTGATGGGACTAAATATTTGTCAGATGCTTTCCTTACACAAGATGTTGATTGTCAACCTTATGATACATTATAACTGACATTAAGATAATGATTTAGATGAATACTGAGATGTTACAATTTGGGTACAAATATGTTGATGAGTCATTTAGGAAAATGATTAATCACTATTTGAATTATTGTTGCAAAGTGAAATTATGTGAAGGTTAAAGGTTAGGTGATAAAATATATTGATGAATTTTTAGGATATTATTATGAGAATTGCTTGATGATCTAGTTACTTGATTTTATGCCATATAAATGATTTCGAATTGACAAAATTAATGCTTATGTAAATTAGCTAAAACTACATCATGATTTATATAGACCTGGAATGATTTTTGTGACATTTGAGTTAATGAGATCATGTTCTCCTGATTCAATTTACATTGTTCATTTGAAAGTAATGATTAATTTGATGATTAAAATTATGATGAAGGATTATAGAGACTAAAAGAATGTACCTTGTGTGATAGAAAAGTTAAGGTTAATGTTGAATTTTGCATTCTGTATTGTTATGTTATCTTTCAGTATAATGATCATTGATGGAATCATGGTTCTATGTTTAGCTTAAGATTACATGTTTATGTGGAAAATGAATTGATATTCAATGCTTGAAGAATTAGGTTATAGTGTGGATAAGTAAAGGTTCATGGAATGCAGTTATTCATTAATGTCAAAGTTTAGATGTTATTACTTTATTTTTTTGAAATGATATTTAATGCAAGATTTTATAATGTACTGACATCAAACTTGAGTGTGCAGGAACATGGTCATGGTTGTAAGTTGGGGAAACAAGATGGGATCTAAGTGCAATTAGTTGGAAACCAAGGTCAACTCTAGAAGAGTACGACCTCATTATATCATGATTTCTTTCGTAAACGTGATGCCTGTGTGTATATGGTTGACAATGTTTAAAATATATGTTTGTAAGTAAATTTTTAGTTTTGTGAAAATGTATATATGTTTTTGCACACAAGGCATGCCACATATGTTTGTGATGTGTATTATTGTGATGTGTCACTTGACACCTTTGTGATGAAGTGGCATGTAGAGTGGATTATGGACCCCACCCTCTCCTTAGTTAGTCTTGAGCATTCCTAAGCTAGGTAGGTGGTTTAAGAGACCAAGAAATGTTGAAACCAATACTCTATTTTCGGATGCATGATTAATTGGGGATTTTGAGAGGTTTTGTGGAGTCCTAGGGTGAGGTTTAGGTTGAATTTTGGTGCCCCAAGGCTAGTGCTTGGGTTAGGGGGCTTATTTTTTCTATTCCCACTTTCCTAGGCCACCTTTTTACCTCTCCAAATGGGCCATTTTTTATATGAACGAAAATAGAAATGCTATCAAAGATGTCCCACCTTTTCATGTGTTGAAATTCAATCCATACCTTTAGTAAGGGCAAGTGTCATCTTCTCTAGGATCTAGAAACCTAATAGTTTTGGGAAGGGAGATGAGAGAAGAATGTTTGGAAAGACTTAAGGGGAGAAATACTTAGAAATAGGGAGACTAGTTCATTCTTGTCTATGCTAGTTTGAGAGAGAGTAAGAGGAGATCTTGAGAGAGTTTGTTCTAGTAGCTTGAGAAGGATAGCAAGCTTGGAGTCAAAAGGAGCTCATCTACAATTATCCATTTATCCTTGGCTTAGGAGGAGGTTGGTGGTTCTATCTTGTGATTTCCTTGAATATGCTCGAAAGAATTGTACTATGTGAAAGTTTTGTAAATTATAATTCCTTGTGAGAGTCTATTATTGTTTGGTATCTTTTTGTGAATTTGCTTTCAAGCTTGTTTTATTTTCTTGTATTGTTCTTGTTTATGGGTGTGCAAGTTCACTCCTCATCCTTGGGAGGATTTGAGGATAACTTGGGGTGAATGGCCTAAGTTGGGAGTTCCTCATGTATGAGAGCATGGTTGTATGGGCAACCATGAGAACCTTCTTATGCTGTTTGGGGGTCATAAGGGTGTTTGGGGGCCATAAGGGTGCTGTTGTTGCTCATGGATTTGAGCTGTTTGGGTTGGAAGGGCCTTGTGAAGGCTGGTAATACATGCTGCAAATGTTTTTTATTATAAGTTAGGTGTATCCATAAGGAAGATTCCACCTTCACCCATTATATGGATTCTATGTTAGAGTCCTTTGTGCAAGCTTGGGAAGGGAGTAAAATGTGAAATTCTATGTTTCCATATTGTGTTGAATGTTTATGTTTGTGTGTTGTATAAGTGTATCCTATCCTATTCTTGTTTCCCCAAGCTCGGGGGTGGCCATGTAATGGCCTAGGCTGGGAGGTGAGCCTCCATGGCCATGTGAAAAGTTTTATGTTGTAGGTTTGTTGCAAGAGTTGAAGTTAAAGTTCAGGTTTCAAAGTCTAAGGAGAAAGTTATGAAGAAGGGTTAAATTGTGATTATGGTTGTAATTTAGCTTTGAATAATAATTGTATGATTGTATTTATGTTGTTAAAAGATATTGTAAAGTTGGTTAATCTCTCCTCAAAATTTAATTATGTATGGGGTAAAACAGGGAATTGTAATATTGTTGTAAATTGAGAAAATAGGAGTGGATGTAATTTATCTATTGTTTAGATTCTTCTGCGAGGGAAAGTTTTCAAAAAGATAAGAAAACATTACATGAAAAAGATAATGCCTGATAAAATGCTAGAGGTTTCATTATTTATTCTGTTATTTGCAAAGTATATGACATTAATCTATTAGGGGCTTTTACCAGATTTCCTTTCCTGCAAATTCTGTGTACATTTCTTGTATTGCTTTATTAAAAGAAAATTTATTTTTGGTCACTCTTTCTGTAATCTACAGTGTTAAATTTATATCTGTCACTCTTTCCGTAATCTCCTATTCGATAACAGGTTTCATATCTAGGCATTATGTTTAACATGTATGATAAAACCATACAAAGATATCTAGGATAAGCCTGAAATACATACATGTATTTGTTAATATTATATTCAATGTAAAGCAAAAATGAAAGAAAGTAACCTATGAATATGTTGTTCATATTTAAATCATGAATACACATTTAAAGAAAAGCTTTGTTCTGTTTAAGTGGAATATTAGTCTAAAAAATTAGATTTAGTGTAAAGTACAAAATTATGGAATTTATTTCCTGTTTCAGTAAAAAAAATAAAAAATTGAAAGTAGTATTGTTATTCTCTTAAAAATAAAATATGAACATTAGAAATTATTTTAGAAGAAAGTAAGTTGTGTAATGCCCAGTGGATTTCTGGGCATTACAGAATCTTTTGGAGAAAAAAATATGACTCTAGAATCTGACTCCCTTATAGACATTTTCCAAGAAATTAAAGAGATATTAATGGTGATTTTTTTTGTTTTTTCATCACAATAATAAACATTCTCTTTCCAATTGTGTGGAATCTAGACAATTTGTGCAATATTTGGTTGATAGATCTCTTCTTCATATAACAACATATATTTTACATTTTCTTGATATTAAAAATATACCTTAGAAATCCACTTCCCTATTATGTTTCTCTCTATTATGTAAAGTTGGTATCTTACATTATTTGGGGGGGCTATTTGCTTTGCATAATGTGTATATGGATCATCATAATAGATCATATCCTTTTCCCTTTTACTTTGGGGGGAAAGGCTTTGTTATCTCATCTCTAAGTATCTATTATCTATTTAGTGTTTATATCTCTTATTCTATGATGACCTTTCATACATAGGAATGGCTTGTTTAGGATCATTCTTCTTAAGGGGATCGATATCCTTCTTTTCAATCTCTTCCTTTCTTAGAAGTATAATCTTGGATTTGTTCACTATATTAGCAGAATATGTTCTCCTTTATTGAATTCCTATGGATTTTTATTATTTTTCAATGATACATTCCTTTTGAGTATGGGATCCTTTTGCAAAAGATCATCTTTCATTATTAAAGGGATAATGT
The DNA here is from genome assembly GCA_027943335.1 of Chamaecyparis obtusa. Lineage (NCBI taxonomy): Eukaryota > Viridiplantae > Streptophyta > Pinopsida > Cupressales > Cupressaceae > Chamaecyparis > Chamaecyparis obtusa. Next base: position 1,813,789 of record BSBK01000752.1, on the reverse strand, counting down.
GCTTCTTTAAATAATCTAATTTACAATCTATTTGTGTTTCAAAATACATGTCTAGGATAAACTATCAATAGGGGTGTACAATATGTATCATATTTTACTTGCCTCTAAACTTGGGGAGGAAATTTTCATGTCTTCAATCTTCTTTTTCCTTCTCTAAGGATCTACTTTCCTTAGTATAGTGGTATTTTCTTATTATGAAACATATTTTTCTTATAAGGAATTGTTTTTTATTGATTCAAGATTCTATCTTTTGTAAGAGGCATGAATCCTTGATCACAACCTCTTTCTTATTTACAAAATAATGTTGATCATAAAAAAATTCCCTTACTTTGGGTCTAAAAGTATGTCGTCCTTCATCAGAACCCATTTTTCACCTAGTAATAGGTGGCTAAAAGGGTGCATTCTTTTTCTCCTCCTTTCTTTGTCTTAAATATGTTGTCTTTTTTTAAGAACTCCTCTTGAAGGTAGATGTCTTGCAACCAAGATCTCTTCCTTTCAAGGATCTCTTCCCACATGTGGATATCCTTTCATGATTATCTATTTTCTTAGCTAACGAGAGTTTTCACTTTTTGCTAAGTCTATGGCATAAATTTTTGTTTTAATGATATATCCTTATTGTTGGAAGTAGGTATCCTTGTTCTCTTTCCTTATTATTACACCTATGTTGTTATCATAAGTAGGGGGGCATATATGTGGCATTCCTTGTATAGTATATGCAACTTTTTGTTTAGGTTTTTAATCCCTAAGGAGACAATGCTTTCTTTAGGCTTGATCATTTTATGGATCCACATGTAGACAATGCTTTCCATAGGACTAATCCCTTAAGCCACCCATGTGCACAAGAAATTTTCAAAGCCATCCCTATATGAAAAACATTTTCAAAGCTTCCTTCATCCAAAAAAATTTCAAGGTATAATTGACCAACATAACACAACTTACTAGACCATCAATTCTTCCTTCCTTCTTTGGTATGAGTAGAACTAGCATAACACATCTTTCTATCCTTTCTATTCTTCCCCTCTTTCTCTTCTTCCATGGATCACCTAGCATAACACAACTTGTTATCTCTCTCTCTCTGGTGTAGGAGCACCAAGGATGATCCAATGGGATCATTGATGAAATGTTTCTACTTTTTTCTATTGTGACCTAAACCTTGTAATAAGGCCTCAATTAGGCCATTTGTGTTGTAATTAGGCTACAAGGCCAATCTCGTCACAAAATCCTATAGAAACCATGGTTGGTCAATGTTGGTCAAACTTCTCCAAAACATGTCAAATGGTTTTCAGAAGTGTTTTAGGATATTAAAGGTACTATTATGATTTTTTTAAGGTTATATGATCACTTTAATGTGACAAATGCAAAAAATGTCTAAATTGTAAAAAGTTGTCAAAAAGTTGCTATGAAACTTTGACAACATTTGTGTTCATTTTTAAACCAACGGCAAACTAATTCAAAAATAAGTTGGTCCAGTTGGGACATCTACATGGAGGTGTTTAAATACTTCTATGGGTGAATTCATATGTAACTTGGAGTTTTGGTGAATAAACAAGGATTTGTTGTTCTGTAAATGCAAGTTTCCTATATACTTTACTATTTCCTATTATTGTATGAATGCTCACTAATTGGGAAACTTGATCCAATAACATGAAAACTTAGTTTGATGAGTTAGTATCCCTTTTCAATTGGTTTTGTTTTATTTGGTTAACTTATAAGGAATATCCATAAGGTTTTGTGAAGACGGGTTCAACAATCCTACAAACACTAGGTTTTGGATTCAAATAGCCCTAACCTAGCACTCCATCATTGGATCTAGCTAATTCTCTAGGTAATTTTAGGTCTCTATGTATATTAAAAGATGCAAGTTGTTTTGGAACACTACACTCAAATCCTAATTTTTGTTGTGTTGCCCTAGGCTTGGCATTTAGATGTGACAAGCCAGGAAAGAGATGAAATTGAGTTGCAAAAGAACCAAATGAAGGATTGGGTGTAACCTGGTGGTTTATTTTTTGTCCTTGGACATAGGAAAACATAAAACATCAATCTTTTTTTCAATTTAATTTGACTGGTGAAGAGTTCTATTCATATTCCCACGAATTAGCCCTATTAGGCCTAATTGGACCAATGTTGATTGACTGAGTCAAAACCAAATCTAGATCTAATTTTGAGATATTTTATAGAGGAGCCAAAAGGGTATCTATAAATATGTTTTATTTTAGACTTGTTAAGGAATTTTTAGAGATAGAGGATAAAAATATAGTTTGTAGGGCTAGTTTCTATTAGGTCTCCTAATAGGCCTAATGAGTTAAAACCACATTGTGGGTCTTTGATGTCACTTCCAAGAGGAAAATTGGATTAGTAGGAGTGTTTGGACATGAAGGAGACCTCACACATGATCTCTGAAATAATTTTAGTATGATCCTAATATGCTAGGGTATAGGTCACTTGGAATGCCTTTGGGAAAGGGCTTGATGTGAGGAGTTGTGTCTCCTTAATGAATTGAATTGATCAGAGGAGTTTGGTCACAAGGAGGAGGACCAAGAGAAATTTCAAGGTGTAAGGGAAAAACTTGGAAGTTTAGAGGAATGGACCATTGGATGGTGCCAAGTTTGGGCCCTTAATAAGTGCACCCTTAAGGATTCTAGAAGTAAACTTTATACCCTCTCTCTTTCTCTTAAAGCTATGCTAGTGGGTTAAATCATGGAGTATCTTGGGAAATTATCTAACCCTTTCTATGTGGTCACTTATTCTCTTGCAATAGCTTTCCAAACATGATATTAGTGGATGGGACATTTTTTATCAAGGTCTCTTTCACTAGTTTATTTGGAGTTTTAGTACTAACCTATTTGTGTTATGTCTTTGGTATTTTCTTTGCTTTCTTTTTGTGTCCTTATGCATACATTTTTGAGTTAAGCTCCTTTATTTGGGGGATTATATCCTCAAACTTAGTGAAGTCTTTTCTCTTTTTAATTCATCATGATCAATCTATTTTCTCTCTTTCTCATATTTCTTCATTTATTGTGAGAATGAGCTTGTCTCATACTCCTGATAAAGTGGGGACTTAATGTATAGTCCTAAATTAAAAGCACCTAACTTGTGTACAATTTTAGGACCATGAATATGCCTAATTTAGTGTATTTTTATAATATGACCTTATATGGCACTTAAAGGATACTTAAATTCAAACATGGGTCTTCCCCTCCTCTCAAAATTTCTTTAACTAGAGGTTGGCCCTTGTTTCTACATATGTTTTCCGCATTTTCCACCCAATCACATAATTCATTTCCTCACTTAAGGCCTATTCATGTATTTTCAATATTTTTTACTTTCTTTGATCCCTAGATGAGCTATCATTTCTTTTCCCACACCCACCTTTTCTCCTTGGCACCCAGATCAAATTTGGGACCTTTCTCCTAGGTGAAAATTTCCATTGGTGATCTCTCCCTAGGATAGATTTCTATTGTAAATGTTTCTCTAGGAGATTGGGCCCAAAATTTTCCTAAAGTCTAATGTCAAGATTTGGGAGGGAAATTAGGACTTGTGGTCTCCCTTCTCAGGTTTACCTCCCCGAAATTATGCAAAATGTATATAAACCCCCTACCTCACCTTATTTCATATCATGAATCTACTATAAAGCATCCATTATTGTTAAGAAATCAATCACTCAAGAGCCATAAAGTCAAGCATCCAAGTCTTCATTCATCTCAAGAAGCTAAGGTGTCTTGTTCTATAGATCTAGCTTCTTTCTCCAGTGGAGGCCAACAAATGACTTTTCTATCAAGGAAGGAGATACTCATTCATCATTCAAGTATTCTCTTATCTTCAATTATACATTTTGACGAAGGAAAGAATCTATTTTATAAGGTTTAATCTTTCCATGATTTCCTTTTTAGTTTTTGTGTTGATTCAAAGCTATTGCATCAACGTATTTGATCACATTATAAAAAGTATTAGCATTTAAAAAGTATGACATGCTTCATTATTCAAATCTAGCCTCTGCTACATGATAGTACAATTTTTTGTTTATTCCATTTTAAGGTTGATTCCTCAACAGGGGTTTGACTAAGGCAAACCATCATTTCAACCTTCTTTCCCCTTTTTATGTGTGTAGGAACAAGTTACAGAGTTGTTGGATCTTTTCTAGATAGTACAGGAAGAGATACAGATCCCATAAAAAATTCATCCAAAAGGCCAGGTACAAGTTGACTTCCTATTGTGTCCTTGGATACAAATCAAATAGCCTCTCTATCCCTACCATTTTTAACTAATATTTTTTGGTACAGGTCATCTCTATCTTTTGATCCCCATTTCCATAAGCTTTAGCTTGATATAAGTCTATTTTATTTTAATTAGATTTTCAATGTCATTTCTATTAGATATCTTGCATCGTTTAATCATTCTTGAAATTTATCATTTACACATTCAAGGAAGAAATATTTAATTTCCACTAACATCTTGAGTCAAACCTTGAGCCTAGTGGGGATACTCTTTCTTCCTAATGTGCAAATTTTTAAGTGAGGAGTAGTTTACATCATAGTATTGCTTCCCATTTCTCACTATACACATACAAAAAATTACAACAAGGTCCTGAGGGATAATAGGACTTCCCACTACATGTGGTGCACATGTTGCCAATTTTTCACCATATGCACTTGTCCAAGGCACCACTGAAAGTGGTTTTCACCATTCAAAGATTTATTTCTCTTTACTATTTTTTTGGATTTTATAGAATATTTTAGGTTATTTTCTAATTTTGAATAGTGGGGTACACTCACATAGATCAAGAATAGAACCTCTTGAGATGAAAAGTGATGAGGGGTTCAGTGAAAGGTTCCCCTTTAGGAGTGGATAACTAATAGGCCCCTAAACCATATTTAGCAGTTATGAGATAAGGTTCAATCTAGTTAGGCTCAAACTTTCCTTTATTTTCTTGATCCTACTAATTTCTCTTACTCTCTCTCCTAAGCAATTCATGTTTAACATCAAAATTGTCCATTATTTTCAAATGCCTTTACATGGATTTCTCTTGTCATGGCACTATTTTTAGTGAAATTGATGCAGGAGCATCCTGGGTGTAAGGGCAATCTTGCATCAACCAAAAATATCTATGTTTTTGTATTCAATAAGGGCTACCTTGTGCAGAACTGCTATTTATGGAAACTTGCTATTTTTAGTAAGTTGGTCATAAACCTCAAAATTTTCTGATCTCTACATGTGGAGGTTCATCTCAATCATATCAGCCTGCCAGTAAAGTTTCATGGCTAGATCAGGTCTAGTTTTGAAGATATTGAAGATTTTTGGTATTGGTAGCAGGGTAGAGAAACTTTGAACTCAGTTTTGAAGGCTTTAGAGGCCCCAGATGAGGTCAAAAATTTGGGTGACAAGTGCTTGCGCCAGTCAAGCCTGTAGAGCACTTCGTGGCAGAAAATAATTTTCCTTCAAAATTTCTATTTAGGTTTCAAAAGTTATTTTGAGCCGACTTTGATGTAATAAATAAAAAAAATAAAATAATTCTAAGTTTGGTCGGCCCTTAGGGCTAAATTTCTAGAACCTTCTCGGGTGGTGGAAATTGCCTATATAAAGAAGGCTCGTAGTGTTGTCTAGGGTAGTTTTGGGTAGTAGTTCTGGGTAGTAGATCTGGGTATTGATTCGAGGCTTTGTCCTATAGAATATTGTAAGGGAATGCCCATGTGGCTTTGCATATTGTAATTCTGAAAGTTTGTAATTCCACATTTGTGGAGATAATAAGAAGCCAATTTTCTATTCTTGCATATTATTATTGTTGTTTCTCTATTTCTATTATGCGCTTGTGGTATTAAGGGGAGCACCCTTCATCAAGTGGTATCAAAGCCAGGTTTTCTTGAGTGTGTAAATAGATCACCGACTGTGAGGTAGTTTGCACCAGGACCGTGGTTAGGGTTTCCACGCACATCACAAAAATGCCTCCATGAAGAGAACGTGGTGGAAGAGCTAGTGCTTTGACACCTGAGGTTAGAGAGCTGTAGAGACAAGTGCGAGCATTGCAAGAAGAGATTCATAGAGGAATGAATCTTAATGTCAGAGATGAAAGTGAGGATGAAGCCAAAGAAGAATATCAAGAAGGAGAAGCTGAAATTGTGAACCCGGAGGAAGAAAGATTTTTTCGAATGATTTCCAAGATTGGGAAAAGACCTAAGATTGAGGTTCCTACATTTTTTGGAAATCTTAACCCAGAAGAATTGATTGACTAGATCAATGAATGTGAGGAATATTTTGAGTATGAAGATGTTGAGGATCTTGATAAGGTCAAATTTGTGAAGGCCAGATTGAAAGGTCATGCGAAGATCTGGTGGCAAGAAATTCAATTGGATCGAAATAGAAGAGGGAAAGATAAAATCACAAGATGGGATCAGATGGTGGATAAATTGAAGCGACAGTTCATTCCTGTTGATTATGAGCTTGACCTACTAAAGAAAATGCAAAGTTTAAAGCAAGCAGGAAGATCTGTTCAGGAGTATACAGAGGAGTTCTATCGACTCCTCATCAGAATCGGCCATGCAGAAGCTCATAAGGAGAAAGTTTCCTGATACCTTAATGGGTTAAGGCCAAGCATTCAGGAGGAGTTGAATCTGGTTCAAATGAACAATATTGAGGAGGCATACTAGTTTGCCCTAAAAGTAGAGGAAAAGTTGAACAAAAAGTTTGAGAGCAGACAAAATGGAAGAGGTCGTGGTGGAAGATCTAGTGGACGGTCATATGGTGGCCAAAATGAAGATCCGAAAAAGAAGGATGAGGCTAGTAGTAGTCAGAATCAGAGAGGAAATAATTCCAATCATTTCCAGGATCAGAGTAATAGAGATCAGAGAGGAAGAGGAAGAGGACAAGGATCTAGAAGAGGAGGCTTCCGTGGAACATGTTTTCACTGTGGAGAAGAAGGTCATAGGGAATTTGAATGTCCTCAGTGCCAAGGTAGAACAGAAAAGAGAAATGAAGGGCAGGCCAGAGTTGCACATGTAGATGAAGATGCTAGATCATCAAATTCTAAAGATGCTGAAAGAGGAGAAATGCTAATTAATAGACGAGTCTTGCTGAGTGGTGAGAATGAACCTGAACAAAGGAGGAGCCTGTTTCGCACCAGGTGCAAGTGTGAGGGTAAATGCTATGATGTGATTGTTGATAGTGGAAGCACTAACAATTTGGTGTCAGAAGAGATGGTGACAACGTTGAAGCTCAAGAGATAGAAACACCCACATCCATATCGAATTGCCTGGGTGCAGGATGACCACAAGGTCATGGTCAGTGAACAGTGCCTAGTAAAGTTCAAGATCGGTGGGTACCAAGATGAGGTATTATGTGATATCATCTCTATGGATGCATGTCATATGTTGTTGGGTAGACCATGGCAGTTTGATAGATGTGCTGTACACGATGGTCGTGCGAATACCTATTCCCTGACAAAGGATGGAGTGCGACATAAGCTAAGGCCATTGAAGGAGACTGAAGAAAAGGTATGTGGTAATGCAAGAATAACATTTGTTGATGGAAGAAAATTCCTAGATGGTATGAGGCATGAGCATGTGTGTTTTGCTTTAATTCCAAAAGTTGGTAAAGAAGAAGTAGAGGATGTACCTGTAGAGGTTGCAGATTTGTTGAATGAGTTTCAAGATATTGTATCTGATAATGTACCTGATGGATTACCACCGGTAAGGAAGATCAGTCATTAGATGGATTTGATTCCAAGAGCTAATTTTCCAAACAAGGCAGCACATAGAATGACACCAGCAGAAAGTGAAGAGTTGAACAGACAAGTACACGAGTTATTGCAAAAGGGGTTGATTCAAGAGAGTCTGAGTCCCTGTGTTGTACCAGTGGTATTAGCACCAAAGAAGAATGGAGAGTGGAGGATGTGTATAGATTCTAGAGCAATAAACAAGATTACAATCAAGTATAGGTTTCCATTGCCACGAATGGATGATATTATGGACTGTTTGAGTGGAGCTGTGTATTTCTCAAAGATAGATCTAAAAAGTGGATATCATCAGATTCAGATTAGAGAAGGAGATGAATGGAAGACTACCTTCAAGAAAAAAGAAGGACTATATGAGTGGTTAGTCATGCCTTTTGGGCTAACCAATGCACCGAGCACTTTCATGCGGCTCATGAACGAGGTTCTGAAAGAATTTTTGGGTAAGTTTGTCATTGTTTACCTAGATGATATTTTGATTTTTAGCAAGACATTGGAGGAACATATGACGCATATTCGTATGGTGTTTGAGAAGTTGAGAGATGAGAAATTATTGATTAACTTGAAGAAGTGCATTTTTGTGAAGAAAGAGTTAGTGTATTTGGGATTTGTAGTTTCAACAGAAGGTCTAAAAATGGACCCAAAGAAGGTGCAGGCTATCCTTGAATGGCCTACTCCAAGGAGTGCTACTGAGGTAAGATCTTTTCATGGTTTGGCTAGCTTTTACAGAAATTTTATCAGAAATTTTAGCAGTATTTGTGGACCCTTGACTGAAACAATGAGAGGGGATAGAAAAGAGTTCAAGTAGACTAATGGGGCAGAAAAGAGTTTTCAATTGTTGAAACAAAAAGTTACAGAACAACCTATTTTAGCACTTCTAGATTTTAATAAGGTGTTTCAAGTAGATTGTGATGCTAGTGGTACTGCAATAGGAGCTGTTATGAGCCAAGGAGGTAAACCTGTTGCTTATTTCAGTGAGAAGTTAAATGATGCCAAGAGAAAGTATTCTGTTTATGATCAGGAATTTTATGCTATAGTTCAGGCATTAAAGAAGTGGAGACATTATCTACTTCCTAAGGAGTTTATTTTGTATACTGATCATCAAGCTTTGTAATATTTGAATAGTCAAGGAAAGTTGAATCAGAGGCATTTGAAATAGGTGGAGTTTTTGCAGAGTTATACATTTGTTTTGAAACACAGAAGTGGAAAGTCTAACAGGGTTGCAGATGCTCTTAGTAGAAGGCAACTATTGCTGACAAGGATGTAGATTGAGGTGGTTGGGTTCAAGGAACTCAAGAATTTGTATCCAAAAGATCCTGATTTTGGTGAAGCTTGGAAGGCTTGTACAAAACCTGTTACTCTAGACAGGAAGAAATGACTGGATTTTATCATCCAAGATGATATGCTATTCAGAGGGAGTCAGTTGTGCATTCCATGAAGTTATATGAGGGAGAATCTAATTAAGGAGAAGCATAGCAGAGGATTGGCGGGACATTTTGGTCGAGATAAAACTCTTGCTTTGGTTAGTGAAAATTATTATTGGCCACAATTGCAACAAGATGTCAAGAATTTTGTACAGAGTTGCAGAGTATGTTAGATGGTGAAGGGAGTGAAGTAGAATACAGGGTTGTATCAGCCATTGCCTATACCAGAGAAGCCTTGGGAGGATATCAGTATAGACTTTGTTCTTGGTTTGCCAAGGACACAGCAGGGACATGATTCAATTTTTTTGGTAATTGACAGATTTTCAAAGATGGCACATTTCATTCCCTACAAGAAGACTAATGATGTTGTTCATGTAGCAGAATTATTTTTCAAAGAAGTAGTGAGACTACATGGTTTGCCAAAGACTATAGTTTCAGATAGAGACACTAAGTTTGTTGGATATTTCTGGCGTACATTGTGGAAGAAGTTGAAGATAGATTTGAAGTTCAGTTCATCACATCATCCACAGACTGATGGATAGACAAAGGTGGTGAATAGGAGTTTAGAAAATTTGCTGAGATGTTTGGTTGGAGATAAGCCAACAGGATGGTATTTGATTTTACCACAGGCAGAATTTGCATACAATAATTCTGTCAACAGGAGCATTGGTAAATCACCATTCCAGATTGTATATGGAAGTAGTCCAAGAAATGCATCTGAATTGAGAAAGATAGATAAAGGAGAAATAAGTAGTGCTGAAGCTGAGGATTTTGCAGAACACTTGAAGAACATCCATGAGGAGGTGAGGAAGCATATTACCAAGATGAATGCACAGTATAAGGCTAAGGCATATGAGAAAAGGAGGCATAAGGAATTTCAGGTTGGGGATGAAGTCATGGTTCATTTGTGAAAGGAGCGGTTTTCAGTTGGTACATATAACAAGCTGAAAATGAAGAAGTTTGGACCATGTACGATACTGAAGAATCATGATTCAGGAAATGCATATGAGGTAGAATTGCCTACTGAGCTGAATATTTCACCAGTGTTTAACATTTCAGATTTGACAGAGTATCATGAAGGAGGTGTTGAAGATGAGGTTGCAGCAGCACAGTGGAGTATTCTAGCAACCAGTTCAGATATCAAGGAGATTGAAGACATACTTGATAGTCGTGTTGGCAAAAGCACAAGGAACGGGACATATGAAGAGTATTTGGTCAAATTGAAAGGATGACCTGTAGAAGATTCATCATGGCTAACAAAGGAGGAGGTTAACTGTCTTGGTTTTCCTCTGCACACCTAAGTCGTGACAGGGTCACTTCTCAAATTACCCTGGGTGTCTAATGCAGGAGCATCCTGGGTGTAAGGGCAATCTTGCACCACCCAAAAATATCTATGTTTTTGTATTCAATAAGGGCTACCTTATGCAGAGCTACTATTTATGGAAACTTGCTATTTTTAGTAAGTTGGTCATAAACCTTAGAATGTTCTGATCTCTACATGTGGAGGTTCATCTCAGTCATATCAGCCTGCCAGTAAAGTTTCATGGCTAGATCAGGTCTAGTTTTGAAGATATTGAAGATTTTTGGTATTGGCAGCAGGGTAGAGAAACTTTGAACTCAGTTTTGAAGGCTTTAGAGGCCCCAGAAGAGGTCAAAAATTTGGGTGATGAGCACTTGCATTGGCCTAGCCTATAGAGCGCTTCGTGGCATTTCCGAAATGGGGTTATAATAGTCAATCGGGTCAACTAGTGATGACTTATGGTCTCCGGAAGTTGGGTCACCTGAAATGGCGAAAAATAATTTTCCTTCAAAATTTCTATTCGGGTTTCAAAAGTTATTTTGAGCCGAATTTGATGTAATAAATAAAAATAAATAAAATAATTCTAAGTTTGGTCGGCCCTTAGGGCTAAATTTCTAGAACCTTCTCAGGTGGTGGAAATTGCCTATATAAAGAAGGCCCGTAGTGTTGTCTAGGGTAGTTCTGGGTAGTAGTTCTGGGTAGTAGATCTAGGTATTGATTCGAGGCTTTTTCCTATAGAATATTGTAAGGGAATGCCCATGTGGCTTTGCATATTGTAATTCTGAAAGTTTGTAATTCCACATTTGTGGAGATAATAAGAAGCCAATTTTCTGTTCTTGCATATTATTGTTGTTGTTTCTCTATTTCTGTTATGTGTTTGTGGTATTAAGGGGAGCACCCTTCATCAGAAATTAGCGATAGAATTTCTTATCTCATTAGTAATTTCATGAGGGTAGCCTTGAATTCCTGTAAAGTCCAACTGTAATGCCCCGCTAGGGAACGCGGGACAATTTAACATAAAACATGTCACTAAGTTTACAAAATATTTTTTTCTTAAGTGTTTACAAAAAATGATGATAAAAATGTGGAATCAATAAAATCATAATATATAAACAAGTACATAAGTACAACTCAAGCAGAATTAACAATCCTTGAGAGTCCCATGACGTAGAATTACTTATTACAAATAAAATATTTTAGATTAAGAATAAATACAATTATCTCATATATAAATGAATAAAAATTACATCCAATACCATAAGGTATAAATACAATGAAACAACATCCTCTACAAAATTCACAGGGTATGTTACAATAATCAAATACAAAGTATATTACAATATTTGCAACTCTAAAGCACTAATACAAGACATAATTACAAACATCATAAGATAAATATGAACAAGTATCCAATGAAGAATAAGAAGTAGGTAATAGAAAAAAAAATCCTCTAGTACTACTACAAGAACGTTGGAAAATCAAATGGTAAAAGAAAATAGTACCACCCAGCCTCGTGGAACCAAAGGTCCACTCCCACTGTGTTGATGAGATAACAACAAACCCCACTCAGATAAAAAACTTAATCAAAATTGTATCATCTTAAAATGGAAGAAATTCCATGTTAAGAGCATTTAGCCCTTCAAGTAAGTGGTTTGGGGTCATGTTAAGCACCTTGATTGGGTCTTTGCATGTATTTGGCTTTCTCCCCACTTTCCACTTCTTCTCCGCACTTGATTTCTTCATTCTAGGTGAAATTAGGGTTAAGGTCTTAAGGACTTTCCTAATTTTCCCTCTTCCATGACTCCATTTTCTAGGTAGGATTCAGAAATGAGACCTCCTAGTCCTTCATCACATCATTCTAAGGATTTTCTATCTATTCCTGACACTGGGTCCTGTAGTGACATCAAATCCTGCATTTATGGCACCCCTGGAACTCCTGTTGTAGAATCTGGCAAAGTTAGGGTTTGAGGTCAAAGCCAACCTCAACCCTAAATAGGTCAGGGTCAGCCTCAACCCTGACCAGGTCAGGGTTGACCTTGACCTTGACCTCTTCCTGCCAAGATTTCAAAGTTTCATTTGCCGGTAATTTATCTTTCAGGATAATTATTTCCCGCTTTCAGGTCGGCTATTTCGGGCTCCGAAATGGTAAATCCTTTAATGGTATTTAATCAAGGTATATTTTCTAAAGGTGAGGACCTAATTGGGATTTAATTCTTCAAGGTGGCCCATCTAGAGGAGTGTGCCCTAGATCACTATAAAAGGAGGCCTTCCTCTCTCATTTTCACATCACTCAAATATCAAGTTTTCTCAATCAAGTATCTAGAGCTCTCAAGTGCAAGAAAGTCTTCAAGCATTCAAGTGTTCAAGTATTCATCCATCAAGGAGTTCCATTGTTAGCTATTGAAGGATTCAATCTCCTTGGAGCCCCCTTGAAGATCCATCCTTCTCCATTCATTCAAACCTTCTCATATGCAAAGATCAAATCAAGATTGGTGTTGAAGATCAAAATACCATTGATTGGAGACATCCTACATTTATTGAAGCATTCTTACTTGTGGATTTGAGGATTCAAATCCTCTACAAGGACTTTAACATAAGCGAGGTGATTTGTTTCAATTACTTTGTTTATACACCATATATTTCAATTCAATTTCAAGGTTAATTCCTAAATTGGGGTTTAACCAAGGCAAATCCCCCATACAACACAAAACCCCCATTTTCTTGCAGGTATAGGTGCGAAATTTTAGATCTGAGAGAAAATTTGAATACCCTTTTTGACAATCTTTCAGGATCTGCGAACAGAATCAGAATCGGACTTCAAATAAATAATGTGGTCTTTGACCTTTTAAAAGGTCAAAGTCAACCTGTGTGAATTTGGAGAAAAGATTTCTAGGTTTTTTCCACCTCGACATTTCCAGTTCAGAACAGGTGATAGAATCTTTAGAAAGTTCATATAGAAGCTAGAATTCAGCATTTTCCAAATCTTCCCTAATTCAAGGTTAGTATTTGCACTTCAATTATTTCAGATTTCAAGATTAATCCAACTATAGGGAAGTATAGGGTTTCTCTCTCTCTTTCATATTCTTCATATATTGATTCAATTGTGTATTAACCTCTTGGTTGATCAAATTGGATCTCTCCTTTGGGAATTTGGATTTAGGAGTGAATCTTACATTTTCCCCACACACATACACAAATAGTGGTGATTCCAAATTACCACTATTCATTTTGGTGAACCTGACTAGCATACTCTCTTTCTTGTTGGTATTAGATTTTATTTTATCTTGTTAGTATTTGATTTGTCCTTTGTGATTGATCTTGTATGCTAATTAGATTTCATATTCATCCTTTATGTGTTCTTAGTTTAGTTCATTTTCATTATATTGGTTTATGAGCTTTACTACCACTAGTCCTACTTATAACATTCTGGTTAGAAGAAGTCATAGACTCAGGGGTACCTTTGAGCCTGAATCTTCTCCTTTCCTTAGGATCCCCGATGATAACTTGATTCTTCATGATTCTAATCCTACTATGGAGTAGAAATATTCTCACTCATCTCATGATGAGGATGATGCTTTAAGGGTTCCTCTTGAACAAGTCCAAAAGCTTTCAATTGAACTTGATAAAATGGGTAATTGGCTTATTCAAGAAAACCATGGTCAAGATTCTATTCAAGCTATAGAGGCTCTTAAGAAAGTTCTCTATGATAGTGATCAAGGTGTTAACCTCTTGCATGGTATTACTCATCTTGTGCATTCCAATGTTAAACCTTTAACTCAAGAGGCTCAAGATTTAGGTTTCACTGCTCCTATCACTAGTGTTGAACCTCCTTCTAATCCTTTACCTAGTATTCCTATCTATACTCCTCCTTTGGTGACTGTGATGGTTCCCTCTATTCCTATGAGTGTTCCTCCTATGTCTCTTCCTACATCACAACCTTCATATCATAGTGTTCGTTTCACTTATTCCACTCCGCTTCCAACTATAGTTCCTAGTGTTCCTCCAGTTGTGTCTTCTATTCCTGTAGCTTTTTACACTTTACCTAGTGTGTCTAATGTTGCTCCTCCTCCTATTTCCTCTACTAATTCCACCATCATCAGTTTGGCTAAAACTGTATCCTCCTTACAACAACAACTTGCTTCCTTAACTCAAAACAAGTTTAGTATTCCTACATGTGACATGGGAAGTCCTTTGTCTAGGGATATTATCAGAACTCCTATTCCTCAGCAAGTCAATATGCCTTATCTTGAGAATTATAATGGAAAAGGAGATCTTGTTCATCATGTTAAAACATTCCAAATCCCTTGTAGTGATTATGCTCATGACCATAGGATTTTAGCCAAACTATTTGCTCGAACCTTTCATGACAAGGCCTTACAGTGGTATTGTTCCTTGCCTCCTTATTCAATTGATTCCTTTCCACAACTTTCTAATGCCTTTATTCAACAATTTCAAGACAATATTGGCCCACAAGTGTCTTTGACAAATTTAATGCATTGTAAACAAAGTGCTAAAGAAAAATTGACTGAATTTATTGGTAGATTTAAGCATTTGCATGCTTAAATTTCTTATCATGTTCTTGATATTGATATTCAATGTATGTTTATTTCAAATTTGCAAAAGGATATTAGAGATAAGATTATGCTTACTGAATTCACCTCTTTTCAACAACTTTGTGCAGTGCTTCATCATTATCAATTACAAGTGAGTCGATTTGAGAGCAACACTCCAATGGCTCTTCTAGTTGATAAGAGTGATGTTGTTCCTAATCCAAATAAGTTTCAAAAATTTAATAATTATGTCAAGATAAACAAACAAGTGAATGCAGTTGCTGATCAGGTTGTTGTTGCATCTCATAATGCCACTTCTACATCCACTATTTTTTGATTAAATCGTATGTTTACTCCTCTTTCTAAAACTTTACATGCTATAATGAATAGGTTGTTAGCTGCTAATATGATTACTTTACCTCCTATTCGACCTCTTTTACCTACTACGATTGCATATAAATCTTTTGATCAAAATGCTTTTTGTCAATATCATCATTAGAATGGTCATGATACTGAGAGATTTTATTCTTTAAAACATAAGGTCCAAGATTTCATTGATGCTAAAGCTTTATATGTTGATAATCTAGATAGTAGTGGAAATCAATCTGTCTCTCCTCCTAATCAGAACCTTAAAATCTATATGAATCATTTACCTACGCATGATACTAATACTATTGCTCAACCATCTGCTATGGAAATTGTATATGATTCAAAGATGGATGATCTTAATCATGTCGTTAATCAAGTGGAGCATGTTGCTAAGTCTATATCTCCACCTCAACCTTCACCTCAAGTTCAATCTCAATCTCTAGTTAAACCTAAACCTAAAGTAAAACCTCAACCTAAACCTCGACAACAATTTAAGGATAAAAGACCTCGGGAACTTTTGATTACCTTTGATGATTCTAAGATTGTTAAAGCTCCTGATGGTCCCCTTTACATTGCTACTAGGGTTGCTCAGATACCTACTCGTGGTTGTCTTGTTGATCCTACCTCCTTAGTCAATGTTATCACTGAAGAAAATATTTTTATGAAAAGCTTACAATGTGACTTCTATGATACATCGGATGTATGGATTCAAACTTGTAATGGTTTTCTTTATCCTTCATTTGGTTCTATTACTTTACCGGTTGAACTTTTTTGGAAAACTTGTGAACACTACCTTTGTTGTGGTTCCTACTTCTGATCAATTTCAAGTTAAGATAGGTTTGCCTTGGTTAGCTGCCATGCATGTTGTTGCTTCACCTATACATAAGTGTCTTAAGTTCATTCATGATGGTGAAGTGAAGATGATCAATCATAGTCTATATCGACCTTCTAGGCCTAGAGATTGTGTTGCTCTGGATTTCTTTTGGCCGTCATTACCTAATTCATGTCCTCCTCACCCTGATAATCTTTTTCAATCATATCAAGCCTATAAGCATCGTAAGATTCTTCAATTAAGCATACCTCCTATGGATCTTAATCATGGTCTTTTACCTACACCTTCGATACCTCCTTCAACTATGGCTTCTTGTTTTGTTAATCAAGTTCCTCCTACAAAATCTATCAATGATCCTGTGATTGCTCCTCCCATGGTTGATAATCCTATTGATCTTCCTACAAAACCTCTGAAGGATCCTATGATTGTTCCTCCTAGTTCTCAACCTATTTCAATAAATCAAAACATAATCGATTTGCTAATGAACGTCATAAAAAGCATCGTGCTCATGCTAAAGATAAAAGATCTCTACTTTCTGTGGATACACTTATGCATAATATTGTTACTAATAATGATGTTCACATGCATGATTATGATGATTCTATTTGTATCTTAGATCCTATTTTGATTAATTTGGATGACAAAGATACTCTTGATGATACTGATAATGTTATTGATGAATATGAGACTACTCACATTGACGTTGATTTGTTGAATATGCTTTCATCTCAATTAACTCTTACACCTAGTATCGAACATAGTGATTCTCAAGAGGATCCTTGTTTGGAATTGGCTATCATTCCTACTATATTGGATATAGTCCCTCTTGTGAGTTACCCACCTACCCTAAATGATATACAATGAGATGGGGAAAGTAGGTGGCATGCTTGATTGGCTTGTCCTTTGTGGTAGTTTTGTTGTGTGTTTGCCTGTTGTACTGTGCTTCTCTCATAATGTGATTGCTAAATGTTGTTAGATTCTTTTATACGATTCTTGTTACTCAGTTGGTGCAAGATGATGGAAGAATCAAAACTGTTGTTCAAATTCCTCTATATGTATCTCTATTCTTCTATGCATTTTTCAATATTATGTTGTAACTGTGCTATTGTTCGTAAATGTTTCCTTGTGTAATCTCCTTGGATTCAAGATATGGTAGCACTAAATATTTTTGGTCTCCATGTCATGGTCTGAAAAGATTCTTCTTTGTATATCTTATGTGATCTTTCCCACTTTGTGATTGTAGTTTGACTTTCTTTGGGGAATGATGTCAATTCATTTGCAATAATATCATATATATATTATCTTATGATCATACTGACCCCATGGTAGGTAGATCCCTTCTGTGTTCTCTATATGTTTTTGTGATATTTCCCTTGATTTGTCTTTGTTTGGGGGCATCTCGACGTGGAAACATAATCAGTGGAGTTGTTTATGTTTCCGTTAAAGCCATTGCTCTTGTTAAAGTGTCAGCAATGACTTTAACATGGGGGCATATGCTCTGCTCACTTGTTACACACACGCACTTATGAAAAAAATTCAAAACATGCTAAATCTTCTAAAGGTAATGCACATAAGTTGCTAAATCCTGAGGAAGACATGCACTTTAAATTTACTTTTCAATCTTTCTTTTTGGATTAATAACTAATCCTTAAAGAATGGATTTATATTAGGATCTCTTGATCCCTCCAGTTTCAAATACACATATATTGTGATCCCTTAAGGTTGGAAGTGTCCTTAAGACTGGATCTCTTTTATTTATTATTTATTCTTATGGAATAGAATATTTCTAAGGATAAATCCTTGATGGGCTGACTAGTGAGTAGCCACATTCACTAGGCAGTTCAATTCCATCTTTACGGTTGCACCTTTTTCCTGTGTGGTTCACAATGGGACATAAGTTCTCATTGGGTGAGGTAATCACACTTTTTTCTTTTTCTCTTTAGAGATGTCTCCTTATTTGTGATCTAAGAGTCGATGAAGACTTGAGTCCCTAGGGGCTTGGGATTTCTCTTTGTCCCTTAGATTATGATAAGATTATCTTGTTATTTTTATCTCCTTTACCAAGAGTTTGCATCGAGTCCATACTCTTGCTAAAGTGGCGGCTTAATGTATCATCTTAAAATGGAAGCACTTCCATGTTAAAAGCATTTAGCCCTCTGAGTAAGTGGTTTGGGGTCATGTTAAGAACCTTGATTGGTTCTTTGCATGTATTTGGCTTTCTCCCCACTTTCCACTTCTTCTCCGCACTTGATTTCTTCATTCTAGGTGAAATTAGGGTTAAGGTCTTAAGGACTTTCCTGATTTTCTCTCTTCCATGACTCCATTTTCTAGGTAGGATTTAAAAATGAGACCTCCTAGTCCTTCATCACATCATTCTGAGGATTTTCTATTTGTTCTTGACACTGGGTCCTGTTTTGACATCAAATCCTGCATTTTTGGCACCCCTGGAACTCTTGTTGCAGAATCTGGCAAAGTTAGGGTTTGAGGTCAAAGTCGACCTCGACCCTAACTAGATCAGGGTCAACCTCAACCCTGACCAAGTCAGGGTTGACCTTGACCTTGACCTCTTCCTGCTAGGATTTCAAAGTTTCATTTGCCGATAATTTATCTTTCAAGATAATTATTTCCCACTTTTGGGTCAGTTGTTTCCGGCTCCGAAATGGTAAATCCTTTAATGGTATTTAATCAAGGTATATTTTCTAAATGGGAGGACCTAATTGGGATTTAATTCTTCAAGGTGGCCCATCTAGAGGAGTGTGCCCTAGATCACTATAAAAGGAGGCCTCCCTCTCTCCTTTTCACATCACTCAAATATCAAGTTTTCTCAATCAAGTATCTAGAGCTCTCAAGTGCAAGCAAGTCTTCAAGCATTCAAGTTTTCAAGTATTCATCCATCAAGGAGTTCCATTGTTAGCTATTGAAGGATTTAATCTCCTTGGAGCCCCCTTGAAGATCCATCCTCCATTCATTCAAACTTTCTCATATGCAAAAATCAAATCAAGATTGGTGTTGAAGATCAAAATACCATTGATTGGAGACATCCTTCATTCATTGAAGCATTCTTACTTGTGGATTTGAGGATTCAAATCCTCTATAAGGACTTCAACATAAGCGAGGTGATTTGTTGCAATTACTTTGTTTATGCACCATATATTTCAATTCAATTTCAAGGGTAATTCCTAAATTGGGGTTTGACCAAGGAAAACCCCCCATACAACCAAAAACCCCCATTTTCTTGTAGGTACAAGTGTGAAATCTCAGATTTGAGAGCGAATTTGGATACCCTTTTTGGAAATCTTTCAGGATTTGTGAAGAGAATCAGAGTCAGACTTTAAATAAATAATGTGGTCTTTGACCTTTTAAAAGGTGAAAGTTGACCTGTCTGAATTTGGAGAAAATATTTTTGGGTTTTGTCCGCCTCGACATTTCTAGTTCAGAACAAGTGACAGAATCTTCAGAAAGTTCATACATAAGCTAGAATTCAGTATTTTCCAGATCTGCCCTAATTCAAGGTTAGTATTTGCACTTTAATTATTTCAGATTTCAAGCTTAATCCAACTATAAGGAAGTATAGGGTTTCTCTCTCTCTCTCTCTCTCTCTCTCTCTCTCTCTCTCTTTCATATTCTTCATAGATTGATTCAATTGTGTATTAACCTCTTGGTTGATCAAATTGGATCTCTCCTTTGGGAATTTGGATTTAGGAGTGAATCTTACATTTTCCCCACACACATACACAAATAGTGGTGATTCCAAATTACCACTATTCAAAAACATCTAAGAAGAAGGGTCTTTAAGGCTTTCTACCTCAAAAGGTATCACCAACTAATGATAACGAAAATATAATAAACATAAGAATACCATCACTTACCAAAATACCAAACACTAGAATATCGAACGAACACACAATCACCAAATAATAAAAAATAGACCACCAGGTAATAATGAAATAAAAAAGATACACCACCAAAGGGAAATGCAAAAAACTATGGAGGATACTTAGGCTACATACTATGGGAGTGTCATCATATGGCCATCTACTTGAGTTACCTTGGACTTGCCACACTGAACCCTGAACCCTCAAGCATTGAGTTATCCTGGACTGACCACTCTGGGCTCTAGACCCTCAATATGACCCATACAAAACTAGAATACCCTCTCAAGAACATGAGGAATTGTAATAATACCTATTCTCTAGGTATCATCCCATTCCCATCCTTAGCCTAAACAAGTGCTCAAGGCATAGGCAAGGCATAATCTCTAAATTATCTTTTTAATGAACTCTACAAATTTTAATTACTATGTTATCACTTGTTAACAAACTTATAATAGGTTACCCTAGTTCTGACCACTTTGGGTCTCGGGCCCTTATTGTAAGCCACTCCCCTAAGATTCTCTTATTTAACCTCCCCTAGGCTCAGAAGCATAAATAACCACATAGGTTCAAGAAAAGTATAAACATCAAATTCCAGTTCTGACAACATATAAGGAACATGCACTGGTTCTCAAATCATGAGATAATAAATGCACCCTCAAAGTGCTCACATAAATCAGGAGCTTCAACACAAAACTAGGTTGGATAGAAATGATCGATATAATATAACATTGTAATGCATAGTAACTAACCACATAAGCATCAAAATAGCAATACACCCTGCCTCTGGTATACACACCCTAAAAAGCCAATTGTAAACCCCCACATGAACATCATCAAATAAGGCATAAAATGCACCCAATGGACATAAATCACAAAACCATTCTCAGATGTATAAAATGGTTTGAGAGTTTACTAAAATCCAAATGGGCTATAATCTCAACAAAGAAAAATAATTATTTTAGAAGATCATTAATACTTATTTAACAAACATTAATCTAAATTAATACTATTAATTAATAATCTAATAAAACAAAAGAATTAAATTAAACTAAATATTAAATAAGCTAATTTTAAAATTATATTAAATTACATATTAATTAAACTATTTAAAAATAATTATTAATTAAATCAAATAAAAAATAATAATATTTTTTTAATTTAAAATTTACAAACGGCATGGGGGATTATGGCCCCACCCCCATGGTTGTCGCTTGCGGTAGGCTTGATTGTTGTGGGTAGCCTAGGCTACCACGGTAGCCCCGTGTGCTTTTGGGGGGGTTGGGGGGTGAGAACCACGCCCCTCCCATCTTAATTTTTTTAATACATTTTTTTTTGTTATTTAAAAAATAAATTAATACCAGTAATTAATAATGAGAAAATCCAGCAAGCATATTTTATTTTTATTTTTTTTAAATTATTTTTTTTAAATGAATTTGATAATAATTTGATAAAAAATTTATTTCATTATTTTTCATGACTATATATATATATATATATATATATATATATATATTGATTTCCTTAAATGGAAAACTAAGGTTCCTGGCAAAATTATTTTATGTTGAATATGATTTCACATGCACTTTCTAATTTAATCGCTATGCAACATATTGAAAACAAATATCAATCTTTTCTGGGTAAATACCCCAACTGAGAAAATTCACACAATTTCCTAAAATTTCATCCTAGGGTTTCAAACCACCCAAATAGAATACCAAATCTAATTTAACATCAAACAAATCCAAATTTTCACAAAAAACAAACTTAATTTAAAATAGAAACCTAATTACCAATTCATTACATAAACAATTTCAGACACGAAGCAAATAATCTTTTCAAAGGAAAGAAATTTACAAGGAAAGTTTCAAACTCTACCTCAAACAACGCCTAAAAATACAAAGTCAAGAAAGACCCAAATCAACCTTCAAAATCCAAGCTTTCTAACAATCTCAAACAATGCCTACAAAAATCCAAGCTTTCCAAAATTCCTCTAAATTCATCAAAGAGAGCTCCTCCAAAACTTGATAGACGTAATTGAGAATAATACCCAAAAACCCCTCATAAAGAAGACCTATTCCTCTTAGGGTTTCTAAAACATCAAACCCTCAAAAATAGAACTCAACTCTCTCTACCTAGTTTTCATCAAATCACTTGCATGATTAAAATAACTTAATAAAAAAATAATGCACTTTTAAATTAGAATTCCTAACTCAACTTTTAACTTTAAATTCTAATTCAATTTTCACTAAACCGAATGTGCAACTTAAATGACATATATATACATAATTAATCAATAAATACTTTAGTACATAAATAACTATGCAAATTGATAAATTAAATATTAAATAAATAAACTATGCCTTTAATTTCATATTTGGATTTAATAATTAGTTAAACCCTTTTATTCTAAATTTAAACTTTTAGTTCAATCTTTTAATTAACAAAGATATTCAATTAACCTTAACAATTAAATATTCTTGATAATTGGTACCTACAAACCTGCATAAAAGATGAGCATGTACATACATGTATAAATATAAAGAAGCAATGGTGGGGATCAACCAATCGTATGGATCTCACAAGAAAGTAACTATTACTTTGTCCCTCAACCAGATCAGGCATGTCAAATAGAAATATAAAACATACACATCAACCATACACATGCAAGTATGGGGTCAGTAAAACCATAAGCATCAATGATATCCTAACACATAAATCATCATCATGAAATAATCATAACATATAAATAACATCATTATTTTCATTTAATCAACATAAAAATAACCAAAAAAATCTAATCCATAATTAATTTGATATGATGTCATGCATTCATAACCTCAAATATCCCCTAAAATAAATAGCGCACACATGAAAATAGCCTAAAAGAGTTCGGCAATAAAACTGAAAAGAAAACTATGGGAGGGGCATTACAACAACTGTCTTAATCTATCAACATTCATAGGGTCTCTTGCAAACATGTTTTACCTTTGATATTGTTAATACTATATTTGAGAATTATGATGGTGTTGACCCTTTGAGCCATACTGGTAATGTTGATAGTTTTGGTTTACACCACCATGTTGGTAATTATGTGGGGGTATCTATGAGTGATTTTTTTGGTGTTGTACATGAGGAAGTTTCTAGTATTGATGATCATATTGATATTATTGATACAATCTATTTTGATGTCTATCTGGTTGTAATCACCCAAAAATGGTCATCTAGACTATTAGCCCCTTTTGCTAAAACTAGCAATTGCTTATTCTTGATCGAATCCTAGTTCTATCATTTATCTGATTATTTTCTATGGATTACCCATTTTATCCTAAGTCTTTATTTAATTAAAAGAAATTTCCTCCCCTTTTGTTAAATAAAAAGCCCCTCACTTTTCCTCTTATCCTAAGTTGCACAAATAAAGCATTATTCCTATTTTATAAAAGGGGAAAAAGGCCTTTTTGTCTTATATGGGGCACAAAAGTCAACTCTTATTTTCTCATTGGAGGAATCTTGTGCACATGGATTGTTCCTTCTTCAAGCTCCACCCTTGATTAAATCTTTTGCCTCTTAATCTCCATGGTCCATTCTTTCTCATTTCTTATAAAAAGAGAGCTCTCTTCTCATTTTAGGATCCATCTTTTGAATACCAACCTTATGCTATAGGATTGCTTGGAGACTTTGGAGCTTTTTGAAGACATTCTTTCATCCATCTTTCATCTCTTGCATCATAGCTTCATGTTTATGCTTTCCTAGATTAGCTTCATTTTCATGCTCTAGATTAGCTCACATAGATTAATTAGCTTGGATTGTAACACTTGCATCTTTCCTTTCATAGCTTAGCTTGCATTCTCATTTCTAGCATAGTTGCATTCCATTCTCATCTTGATTCTTGAGGATATTGGCATTTTTGCCCTTGTCTCCATTGAATTTCCCATTGCATGGTTTACTAGCAAGGTCATAGACTTAATAGCTCTAGCTGAGAGCACTCTTAATATCCTTGCACTCCATGCCTAGGGAGCTCTAGGTCGCTTTTCAAGGTTTCCCATTCATGGATTCCCTTGGAAGTAAAGGATTAGAAAAGTGCACATCTTAGTGTGTACATTTTTGGTGCCCACTGTGGGGCAAAATAGCTTCATTTTGTCCTTCTTTCTATGCATTTTCGCACTTTATTTTCATCATTTTTAGCTTGCTATTTTCAGCTCTTTATTTTTTTTTTTATAGATTATCGTGCGATAGTCTACCAATATCATGCGATGCTTCATTCTATAGCTGTGCGATATTTTTTCAGTAAAAATACCGTGCAACCTTGCAGGTTCTATCTCCAAGTCATACATTTTTTTTTCACCCGAGTACAGTGAGAAGTGTCGCCTAGAAAGAAAATATCTCACCAATATACTAAAAAGTATCATATGATTCTTCTGGTGACTGAACTGTCACCCAGGCCTGGCAGTGACTGGTTTTGATCATTTCTTTGCAAAGTTTGGCTTGATCATTTTGGTTTTCTAATTTGTTGTAGCTAGACAGTGGTTTGTTTGTAGATTTTACTTGCTTTTATTGTGCTAACTCTTTGTGGGGCTAACAAGTTGTGCTTGTAGGTACCTCCATTACTTGAAAAATTTGCTAAAAAAAAAAGATCGCATGTCAAAGCTCTAAAGGCAAAAGGGCTACTAATGGTGTTTTGCAGGGCTGTCCAACGCCTAAAAACAAACAAGTGCTTGTTTATTACTTTCCTTTTAAGTGCGGCATATACTAGTTGTTTCATTTCTTAGGCACTTAAGATCTTGTTGTAGGAATCTTTTGGTGGTAGGAGAGTATGCTCTTCACCCTTGTGGTGAAACAAAAATCTTGACCCATCTTTGGATTTTGAAAGCAAGAGGGTAATTGAACTCTTTGTTTGGTGTGTTTGGGAGAGATTTTTGAGCTAGGAGATTATGCTCTTCACCCTTGAGGTGAACCAGAAATCTTGACACTCAAATGTTAATCCACTCTTTGTTTACCATTAGGATCCTTTAGCGGGCTTGCTCTTCAGCAATCAAGAGGAATGACCTAAGTGGGGACAAGCTTATTGCTGGCTATTCTGACCCACTATAAACTCAAGGCTATCAAGGACACAAAACCTTGGTAGATGTAGTACTTGTCTTATCTTAATATGAGTACTTGTGGGATTGTGACCATGAGGAAAATGTTGAGCAAGAATGCTTAAGGTACTCTTGTGGCCGTGAAGTCTGTTACTTGTCATAAGGTAAGGAGTCCCTTCAAGGAGCAAGGGGGTAATTACGAATGGAAGCCCTTACTAAGAACCATAGATAGAGGCCACCCTATTTTTCCACTTAGCATCTTCATGCAAGGATTGATCCTAGTGGACTAACTTGGATCGCCCCAAGATTACTCACTATCTGTGTCCCTTTGGTTGTGTCATTGACACCTCCACGAAAAAGCCAACATCTATTGTGGGCAACCACTTTGTGTGAGGTGATGGGACATCAAGTGTGGGCCAAGTTGCTAAGTATTGAGCCTTTGTCCTTCTAGGCTAGTAAGTGCTTGAAGTGTTCTCACTATGATCTACCTGTGCAAATGTTCTCAAACATACAAACATCATAGTAGTGCTCATAGAATTTTTCATTTTGATATCACAATTGCTTGTCTTAGCAAGGTTGCTTTTTCTCTTGCACAAGTGTTTGACATGTTTGATCACCTACTATTTGCAAACCTGCCTAAGTATTGTTGTCACTATGTTTGAAATCAATAAATCACCCATCAGATTGCAAAATTGACAAAATTACCTTCAGAAATAGAGACTTTTTACACTCACTAGTCAAGAATTGTACGACACTGAAAACTAATCGCACACTGTTTCAAGATTTATCGTGTGATATTTCGCTGCTATTTTTTCATCACCCTGCTTGCTTGGATTCTATCACATAGGCTACCTAGAAAGTATTGCCCAACCCATGTCAAAAATATCACCTGGTTAAACTCTATCACCCTAGTACTTTGCAAACTATCGCTCAGAATCCTTTTGTTTTCTCACTGCTGCTGAGTTTGAAATTTAGTTTGTTGAGTGTCTTTTCCTGTTCTTACTTGAACCTAGTCTATTATCTGCATGTTTAAGTCTATTCTAGACTAAGAAAATGAGTTAAAACTATTGGATTTGAGCTTCTCAAATGCTACTTTTGATCACTTGTCACATTACGGTTACCTCTCTAGCTACTTGCTAATCGAGCTTCTTGCTCATATCTCAGCTTGAGTCAATTGATTACTGTAAGTTCTTGAGAACTTTTGACCAGCCATCTTTATTGTTCTATCTTGACAAGTGATCTTCTTTGGCTTTTCTTATCTCAATATCTGAAAAACTTTGTCTCATTCTATTAGTCAACCAACATTCATTTTTCATGCCGGTTACAACTCGGTCTCAATTCTAGCAAGGGAGTCACCCTCCATTCAGCTATACGGAGTTACCCTCACCTACAAGATGCTCATGAGCACTAGTTAGAAATGATAGTTCTAGTCCTAACCAATCTGAGGATTCTAAAGTCACCCTGTGGTACAAAGGAGGCTTCCTTTTTTCCGCATTCAAGACCTCCAAAAGCATAGATAGTGTCTCACTCACTCTGACTGAACAAGAAAAGTTCCACTGTTTGCAAGAACATTTTGAGCATAAGGACAACCAAGCACATTTAGACAAAATGGATGCTACTAGGTGCATGGCTATGAAGGGAATGTCTCAAGAACAACCTGAGATTAGCGGTTATGAATATAGACCCCCTCCTTTTGGTACTATTAGCAACTATGGCAACAACACGCCCCCAAGATCTCCTCCAAGATAGACTTTTTCTGCTCCTTCTTCACCTCCTACACCTCCTCCCTCTCAGCATGAGGAAGAAGCCAATGATGAGGTTTCTAATGAAGATCTTATGAGATTTGAACAAGATGAAGTCTCCCAACGTATGATGCTTAAACTTTTAGAGAGAAATTGAGATCAATACTTTCAATACATGACTTTTAGGGGATACAAGCTCCCTTCTGGCTATGATGTATGCCAGATCATTCAAGAAAGAGTACCAACTAAATTGGAAATTCTTAGAGATGAATTGCAATGAAAAAATAAATGTCTTGTTCAACTTGCAATAGAAAAATAACCTCCAAAGATTTCTTTCATAGAATCTATTTGTGCTCTTCCTTTCGATAGGAGTCTATACATGGTCCTATTTCCTAGGGATATTGAGGTTCCCAAATATGACAAGTATGATGGAATGGTGACCCCGATGACCATATGCATCACTTTTAAAATCTTAGCATGGACTTCCTTCATGAACACACATTTATTCTATGATTGTTCCCTAGAATTTTAAGAGGACAAGCTCTAGAATGGTTTGTGAAGTTGACACCACCTCTTAAAACTTTTGATGAGTTGGCTAGGTGCTTCACCCAGCATTATTCATACAACATCCAATAGCCTATCACCATCATAGATCTTAGTGCTCTAAAGAAAAATCAAGGTGATCCATTTTCCACTTACTTACAATGTTGGAGGTCCTTGTATTCTAGATATCCTCGATAGCTACCCGAGAGGGAAAAGATTGACATTTTCGTCAACACTCTTGTGCCAAAACTGTATTATGATCTAAGGAAACAACTATTCTCCTCTTTCAATGACATGGTTGAAAGTGCATATCAGATTGAGGATGTGGCCATAAGAAAGGGGGATATTGTTATTAATAAAGATACTAGGGGCAATGGCAAGGACAAAAGAAAACCTTGGAATAAAAACAAGTATGTTGTTAATGATGGTGTTGTGGATGTTCCAAAAGCCAAAGAGCCTACTTTCAACCTCTCTAATGCTATATACACAGTGAAACAACAAGAGGCTCCCAATGATCACAATGCTCCTAAACCTCAGTATGCAAACAAACCCAAGAAGACATTTCCACGATGAGTCTACACCAAGTTGGCTGAACCATATGATGTGATTCTTAAGACTTTAGTTGCCAACAAGTATCTTATGCTTCCTGGAAATTCCCATCCCTATGACCCACTGGTTAAGCCTGATTGGTGGAGAGAAGATCATTTTTTCCATTATCACATAAATAAGGGACACAAGATAGATAATTGTTTTAAGCTTAAAGATGCCATTAAAGATCTTATTGATGGAGACACAGTTCTCACAGATGGCTTAGTTAAAAATTCTAATCAAAAAGCTTTCAAGACTCCTCTACCTAAGTATGAGAAAGCAGAATCCTCTCAAGCCAATAAGAAGAATCATGATGTGAAGATCAACTATACATATACTCTTGACTCGCTTGTGATCAACATGGTAGAGCCCGTTGAGAGTATTCTTATGGTGAGATCTTAGGATAATATTGACACCAATCATGGTATGCCAAAGTTGGTCTTGCGAACACTAGATGATTCATCTTCCCGAAGTGAGACACTAAATGTTGTTACTAGGGGGCATGCCAAAATTGTCCTTAAAACCATGCATGATCCCAAGCAAGAATCTTCTTCCAAACAAGCGGTTCCTTCAGTTTTGTCTAGCTATGACCTTGTGCACCAATTACAATGGACACCTGCTCAGATATCCATTTTTGAGTTGCTTGAGCTATCCCCTTTGCACAAAGAGATCCTTGAGAAAGCTCTTCGTACAACAAATGTTCCCAATGATATTGATCCAGATCAATTCCAGGCTATGGTCAACCACATTGCGTCTCCCCACTACCTATCCTTTTCTATAGAAGATGACACATCTCTTAGTCACCCTCATAATCTAGCTTTACACATTGAAGTTCTAGTCTACCATACTCGAGTCCACCGAGTCTTGATAGACAATGGTGCTGGGTTAAATATTGTTTCTTTCCATGTGGTGCAACAGTTGGGATTGTCTAAATTGGCCGTAGATCCTAGGCGAAAGATTACTATAAAAGCATATGATGAAGTAGAAAGATCTTCTAAAGGTCTTGTTGTGCTACCTATCCAAGTGGGCCCTATCATGAAAGATGTTTTGTTCCAAGTGTTGGACATCCCACTCACATATAACATTCTTCTGGGTTGACCTTGGATCCATGAAATGCAAGCTATCCCTTCCACCTACCATCAGTGTGTCAAGTTTCCACACAATGGAGCTGAGATTGTGATTCCTGGGGACAATGATATCGCTATCAATACTCTAACTACTACTAAGACATTTGTTCCTCACAAAAAACCTTCTCATGATCATAATGCATCCCTTATTGCTGCGGAGAAAAAATTAAAGATGATGAGTATTGGTATGGGGGAATATACATTGGACTCTATTGCTGTTATGCCTACTTCTCCTAAGTCCTATGGTAGACCTTCAGACAAGAAAAAGCCTTCCACTTCTACCATGATAGTTTTTGGTACATTTTTTCAATCATCTACACCCTTAGAGGCTAAAAAAGAAGAATGAGTTGTTAGGGAGTGGATTTATAGAGAAGAAGAAGACAATATGATAGTTGCTACTCCCATTTCTCCTAAATGCTATGATAAAGGCTATAAATTTTTGCAGAAAATGGGCTATCAAGGTCATGGACCTTTAAATAATAATGGGTATGCTCTAATTGAACCTTTGAGTCATACTAATGGCCGACCTTCTAAGGATACCACAGTTCTAGGATATGGTGTTGATGATGACATCCCTGAATGTTCTAGAAATACTCCCATACTTAGTGACTTAGACACAGACATCGAGGAATCACCACTATGCACAATGGCCCAAATGGAAGACTATCTTCCTTCTACTTCACTTCTTTGGGGAGGAGAATGCATGCCTAATGATGACATAGCTAAAGCCTCCACATCTAGAAATTGTGTGCCTAATGAGTCGTTGAGCTTTGATAGACAGTGCATAAATATTGCACGGTTGATGGAAAGAGGAGATCTCACACATAATGACATGAGTACCTCTACTTCTAGGTGTCCTAAGCCTTCTTGGTGAAAACATCCTAGCAAAAGTTACATGACCAATTCAAATGAATATGAATGGGACACTCTCTTAAATGGATCTTCCATAGTAGATATGGATGTTGATGTGATTCATACCTATAGTGACCAACCCAACGTAGTTGATGAGTCTCACATAGGGTCTAAAAAGTTCAATCCACATATTTCTTTAATGGACCACATTGGTCCTTCCATCACAAATTTAGATCTTGATACTTTTGGAGCCTACCCTATAGGTTCGACTTCTCTTGTCACCAGAGATGATACCCCCCGCATCAATAACCTTGAGCCTATCATTTTTCTTTCCCTCATACACTCAGATCTCATAGATTGGTCTGCCCAAGATCAAAGACCTATATTGCCTTCCTTTCAAAATGACTATGAGATCGCCTACTACCTCAATGCCATTGAACCTGTTACTTCTTCCACCAGCAAACTAGCAAAAAACATGACTGAATCAGATATCAAGTACCTCAGTCATAAAATTAAAAGAAAAAAGCAATGGTTGGATCATGAAAACCATAGTGTGGTGGTATTCAAACCTCAAAATAGTAAAAATAAAGACATATCTAAGGGTGAAAACCTCGCTGAGGTGCCTAAGGATGAGGTACTTGGTAGTCTACCGAGCTATTTTCAAGAAAGGTCTTCAGTTGTAATAGAACCTGCACAGCCCATTAACTTAGGGATAGAAGAATCTCCTAAAATCATACATGTGGCTCAGTCCCTCTCAGTAGAAGAAAAAGAACAATTTTCTACATTCTTTCAAGAGAAAAAGATCAATTTTGCATGGACATACTTAGACATGTTAGGTTTAGACACTAATCTTATTATGCATCATCTCTCTATTGCTCCAGAGGTAAAACCTGTCAAACAAAAACTAAGAAAGATGCATCCCCATGTGGCATTACTAGTTAAGGCTAAACCTGAGAATCTCCTAAAAGCCAATTTCATCAGAGCTATCAATTATGCTGAGAGGATTTCTAACATTGTCCCTATTTCCAAACATGATAGGTCCATTTGTGTATGCACTAATTTTAGAGACCTGAATAAAGCATGCCCTAAGGATGATTTTCCACTTCCAAACATTGACATGATAGTGGACATGACGGCAGGCTATGAAATGTATTCCCTTATGGATGGCTTCTTTGGATATAACCAAATCAAGATCGCCCCTGAGGACCAAGAGAAGATAGCCTTCACATGTGCATGGGGTACCTTTTGTTGGAATGTCATGCCATGACTACCATCTTTCATGATATGATGCACCAAAACATGGAGGATTATGTTGATTACACACTTGCCAAATCACAACAAAGAAGCACTCATTTGTCTGATTTGAGTTTGATATTAGACCGCATTGAACGATTCCAACTCAGATTAAATCCTAAAAAATGTGCTTTTGGTGTCACTTATGGGAAACTACTAGGGTACATCATATTAGCAAAATAAATAGAAGTAAACCCAAAAAAGGTGCAAGCTATCATGGATATGCCACCTCCTCATAACATCAAACAATTAAGGAGTCTTCAAGGCTGTCTCCAATCTATCAGGTGGTTCATTTCTTAGTTAGCTGACAGAGCTCAACCATTCAACTAGAATTTTCATAAAAGAGCTACTTGTATATGGAATGAGGAGTGTCAAAAGAACCTGGACCAGCTCAAGGATTACCTAGCATGACCTCCTATTCTTATGCCACCTATCCAAGGGAAACCCTTGATATTATACATTTCTACTACAACAAATTCCTTAGGGGCTCTCCTTGCACAACATGATGATGAGGGAAAAGAACAAGCTATCTATTATATCAGTCACACTCTGGTTGATTATGAACTCAATTACACTAGTATTGGCTTGTTTAGTTGTGGTGTTTGCATCTCAAAAACTTAGACATTACATGCTTGTGCATACTACACAGTTGGTTGCCAAAATTGATCCTTTAAAATATCTCCTAAGTAAAGTTGTGCTTACTGGATGACTTGCCAAGTGGATGTTGATTCTTTCAGAATTTGACATTCAGTATGTTGAGAGGAAAGCTATTAAAGGACAAGAAATTGTAGATCAATTGGCTGAGTTTCCCATGATTGATAATGCTCCTCTTCAGATAGATTTCCCAGATGCCTCGATCATGAATATCACAGGGCATACATGGAAAATGTTTTTTGATGGTTCTCATACATAGAATGGTGCTGGTGCTAGAATCCTATTTGTTACCCCTCATGGATACACCATTCCTAAATCCTATAAACTTCTCTTTCCCTGCACCAATAACATAGCTAAATATGACACCCTATTGAATGGTGTTAAGCTTGCCCTTGAATGGAGGATTTTTGAGTTGCATATTTTTGAAGATTCTCAGCTTGTCATAAACCAAGTAAATGATGATTACCAAACAAAGGATGACAAGTTGATTCCTTATAAGAAGATTATTGACTCTCTTAGGAACTATTTCACATATGTCATGTTCCAAAAAATTCCTAGAGCTGAAAACAAGGCTGTTGATGCCATGACTACTTTGGCATCCATTTTGCAACTAGAAGAATGTGAATGACGCTTTGAGTTCCTGGTGGAAGAATTGTGTTATCCTACCTACAATTCCCCTAATGACCATGTCATTTACACTGTGGTCGGTCATGATTCCTCCCACTATGCTACTATCTTTTCCTACCTCTAAGATCAAGTTATCCTTGAAAACTTAACATGCAATGAGAAGCACTAGCTCATCTGTAATGCCTCACATTTTACCCTTGTCTTTGGTGACTTGTATAGAAAGGGTCTAGATGGAACTCTCCTTAGGTGTCTAGAAATAGAGGATTCAAAAAAGGTGCTAGCCGAAGTTCATGATGGCATATGTGGGTCACACTCTAATGGTCTTGTGCTCACTTAGAAATTTCTTAGGGCTAGCTACTATTGGCCTACTATGCACACTGATGCTATTCGATATGCCAAGTCTTGCAAAAAATGTCAACTACATGGGAATCTCATTGATGCTTCTGGATGTGAGCTCATTCCCTCTATTACTTGTTGGCCATTTCAACAATGGGCCTTTGACTTGGTAGGCAAGATTTTTCTTAGTTCTTCGAGTGGGCATAAGTTCATCATTACAGCTACTGAATATTTCACCAAATGGGTTGAAGCTGTCCCACTATCTGTAGCTACCAAAAAACATGTTTCCCTATTTATTTTGAATCACATCATTTTCCACTATGGTATTCCTTCCTCCATAGTCACAGATAATGGTGGCCAATTTAAGAACAAAGACCTGAAGTACTTGTGCAAAAAGTTCAAAATCAAACAACATTGGTCTTCTCTTTACTACCCTCAAGGGAATGGCCAAGCTAAGGCCTCAAATAAGACATTACTAAAAATCCTCCATAGAACAGTACACAAATTAGGCAAGGATTGGCATTTGTAGATCAATCCTGCGCTATGGGCTTACAGAACTTCTATCTGTACTCCTATAGGTGCAACACCTTTTTCCTTGGTCTATGGTTCTGAGGCTGTCTTACCATTAGAGGTTGAAATACCTTCACTAAGAGTCTCTCTCCATGGTTTAATTACTGATGAAGACCAAAGGTCCATGCGAGTGCATGAGCTCACTACCTTGGAAGAACACCGCAAGGCCACTTTTGATCACATGTGCACCTATTAGAAAAGAATGTCTACTGCTTACAATAAGAAAGTTCATCCTAGAGAGTTCCAAGTGGGTGAACTAGTTCTCAGAGAAAATCCCAAAAAAGAGCAAAATCAAGAGCAGAAAGGCAATTTTGAGCTAAATTGGTTAGGGCCTTACATTATCATAGCGGCATTTGGGTCCGGGGCCTATCAGCTATCTACACCCAAGGGAGAAGAGCTTGCTGAGCCTATCAATGTTCTACATCTAAAAAAATTTTATGCCTAAGGTTCTTGAGCTCTTTGTACATATTCTTTATGATCCTGAAAAAAATATCAAAAAAAAAAATTCATATATGATACTGAAAAATCCTAAAAAGCATATAAAGTCCTGAAAAAATAAAAAAAATTAAAAAAATTAAAAAAATTCAAAATTCAAAAAAGTGCCTTGGTGAAAACTTGGAAACAGGCGCCTTGGTAGCAAAAATACAAAAAAATTGAAAAAAAGTCTTGAAAAAATCTATCAAGTGGTGAAAACCTAGAAACAGGCATTGCTTGAGACCCTTGCACCTATGTCTATTAGTCTTTCGTGGAGCTCCTTCGCTCCACTTTTCTCTTTGCCTCTCCTAGCCTGGAATTGACTCTTGTCTTAGTCTAGGGGGCATATGTTGTTTTAGCTCATCTTGGGTCTCTTTCTACATCAGGGTTTTTTTTAGGCCATTTGGTTCAAACAGTGTTCCTCAACACTCTCCAAACTATGTTTTTCAACACTACCCTAGCGTCAAGTGTTTCTCAACACTTATCAGATGTTTACCCACAGTCTAGAATGATGTAGTATTCCCACTAGTAGAAGTGATACTCAAAGATTGACTCTATGACCTACACACATGCACTTACAACACTTGACTTGCTGAGACTTGTTTGACTTTCTTTCTTTGTGTGCTATCTATGATGCTTTCTTTGCTGAGTGTTCTCCCCCTAATAGTTTTCGATGATGCATAGCTAGAAGACTGAGGGCACGAGGACATGTTTTATTTCTTTCTCTACTTGTGGGTATATTTTGTTGGTCCTAACTGTCATTAGCATTTATGCTTGTTCCACTTGACATTAGGACTTACAAGGTATTGTCCTTGACTATTTTCATGAGTGCATGCTTATAGACATCTTGACTTTCTTATGTCTCAGTGTGAGTATAATCTTGCTATATTAAACTTAGGGAATCTCACTGCATTGGTCATCTTGACCTACATGTCTTTGATGCCTAGGTCAGGTTCCCACATTTCATCTGATATAGATCATATTCATACTAGTATGTATTATATGATCTTGAGATGCTACCAACACTCGATGATGAATATTAGAGACTAATAGCTTCATGACCTTGCAAGTAAACCATTTTTTATAGTATCTTGCATTCTTAGGTTCATGTTAGTTAGTTTTGCATCTTGCACTTGGAGAGAGCTCTCCTTTCATCTTTTGTGGACCTGTCGGCCAATTGCACTCACCTTTTCTTCTTCTCGACCATGTCTTTCCACTCCTTATCTTTTTCATCACATCCTATTCCTGTTCTTGTCATCACAAGGGGTTAATCTTATCATCATATCTATATCAACACAAAGATCATTTTTAGAAACATGAGTCTATATCATAAACATGAGAACTAAACATACATCTATGAGAGAGATCATACATGAGCATATATATCATACATTTTGTGTAATATGACAAGACAATATAAAAATTGAAACATCCATCACAAGTGGGACAAATACATAAAGCTATATCACAAATCCAATAATCTCATATATATATAAATGTCATGATACAATGTGGGATCCAAAAATCTAGATAAAGTCCATCTAGTGGTGGTGGAGGTGGTGCTACTACTCTCTCTGGGACCATGTCAGATCTCCCAAATTTTGTAGAGTAGGTTGGTGCTCTCTGTCCCTCCAGTATAGCCTATATGTAGAGCCCATGATAATAGGCCACTCGTGCCATCTCTCTCCATAGCTCTGTAGCCTCTGCTTGTGCTAACCTCTCCCATCAATATATCTCGACCTACACATCTGCTAACTACTAGTCTCACATGGCCACAGTGATCTTGAGCTACTGCACCTCAGCCTCTAAGGCCTGTACTCTAGCTCTTAGATCCTCTCCTCCCCCCTGCACATTGATCTCGCATAGTAAACCTATGGAAAGGATGTCTCTTTTTCTCTACCCTATAGGCTGCATCTGCACCTGCATCTATTGTCTTTGTGAGGTAGTCCCATGGCTCCCTCTGTATCCCAGCTATCCCCTGTACTGCCTGCTGGTAGTCTAGCATCGGCAGCCATCCATGCCCCTCCTCATCTCGAGACCTAGCATAGGTGGTGGTCTTTATGGATACCCTCTACTGTCAACTGAACTATCTCCAGACATGAGTGATGAAAAATATCTCCACAACCTTAGCATGGTAGCCTACCAGTGGCTGGCTACATAACATGTATCCCAGCTCACAATCTCTATCACTCCACTACTCACAAGCCCTGTACGGTCTCCACTCAAAACTGGTCAGCTCA
This sequence comes from Chamaecyparis obtusa, assembly GCA_027943335.1. NCBI lineage: Eukaryota > Viridiplantae > Streptophyta > Pinopsida > Cupressales > Cupressaceae > Chamaecyparis > Chamaecyparis obtusa. The sequence goes on along the minus strand of BSBK01000752.1, from coordinate 1,777,598 downwards.
TCAAAGAGTCTCCTGTAATATGTCAAACTACTACTATGGGCATATGATATGAATCCCATATATCTAAAAATATAGGGGCACCTCCACTCCCTTAGTTCTACATGTGGGTGCACTACGACAATGTGCTCCCACACCCATATATGAGCCAGAATGGCTCCACATGCCCATTTCCTATCATCTCTGTAAACAATCTCATGGAGCTCATGATACATATCGGCCAATATGGTTGGACCCCATGCTAACCACCATGGATGTGCAACCATATCTTCCATTAACCTGCCCCATCCTAGTGGAAACCCCTTCTGACTCCTATAAGTGATAAGGGCCTGTGCAACAATAGAACAAACAATGCAAGGCACAAGGAAGTCCCTGCCATACTCCTCCATCAGCCCCTCCCAGCTGAGGTGTATGTTGATAATGGTAACATCTTGGAATAGGTCTTGGATGGCCTGCCATCCCTCAGTCAGATCCTAATCGTAATATACCTGTGCCAATAGAAAATCATGTTAGTTTCTTATCATATGGAAACTTTACATCCCTAAATATTTAGAAACATGATTATACTCACCGGATCTCCATGGCTCAACACTCACAGGATCCGATAGACATCCTCTAAGGTGATGGTCACCTCTTCAATACAAAGATGGAAGGTGTTGTGCTCACTATGCCACCTCTTAGCTAGAGTAGTCAACAACACATGATTTGCCCAAATATGGGGCATATCAAGGAGGAACCCAAAACTCATGCTAACCAAATCATCCTTCCCAGGATCATCCAAATCCCTCACACACCATAGCCCAGTCACTCACGATGCTCTAATTAGTAGTACCAAGAAAGCCTCCTGCACACCATAAACCAATCCAGATGTTAGAACATATCATGGTGGATGATTAAAATCAGTACAAGGAAACTTAAATGCCAAAATTGTCTAGACCGGCCCATGTCATATTGCTCAAAATTTAAACATGTGATATTTCTTATTAACTAGTGCGACACTATTTTTTTGGAAAGTATCATGCGATACTTTCTTCAATAGTAGTGCAATAATCTTTGCCCAGGCAATATTTCACTAAGGATTGCACGATGTTTCATCCAGTCTCGTGCGACACTGGATTGAACAGCTAGGCGATACTTTTTGGTCTCATGAACTATCGCACGATAGAGATTCTCAAAGTGTGTGATACTTTTTAAGTATCGTGCAAACTTTCACACCAAGAAAATTTGAAATTTTTCAAAAACATTAAAAACATGTTTAAAATGTACTAAATGCTCATTAATGAGTCAAAAAAGAGAAGTTTTCCTGAAAACCTACCGCGGCACCATACTAAGGAGGTCAGTTGTGCAACTGACCACGCTTGAATCAATGTCTGTGGACAAGAACTATTGCTTGTTGGGCCATTTTCTCTCTCTAAGATCTTGATATTCTCAAATCACAAAAGACAAATGAATTTGAAAATGACCTTTTTACCCCTTTTATAGCATTTTGACTTTTTGACCTAATTTTCAAAACACCTCAGAATTGTGTGAAAATTGCACTCTTGGCTAATTTTGACATCCTGGATCCATTTTTAGGATTGAAATCAAAATCTGAGTTCATCTTGATAGTCAAAATCATGTTTTAAAATTTTCCCTTCATCTACACAGTTGGTTGACCATTTGAGGCCTGATCCTTCGATCTTTGTTGGGGAATCTTCATTTCTTCATCCCCATCTCTTCCAACCTTATAGTCTTTCATTCATTTTCATCCACTACATCTCTTTGAGGTTTGACTTCATCCTAATCCTATATCATTCTCAGTCAAACCTAGTCAAACTGGGGCATATCTTCACTGCTTGATGGTTATCCTATCATTCTTCATCTCTTCGATTATGATTTCTAGTGATTTGATCATGTTGCTCTTGCTTCTACCTTCCCTCTACCTAATTTCAATTTCAATCTCGAGGGGGTAGACATGTCATATCCTATTGGCTATTCTCCAGAGCATATGCTTGACCATTCCATTTGCTCTGATCGATCTATCTTTACGCTTGACATGTTAGTTCTCATCTCGAGTCCTCATATTGTCCATCTCTTTCCTAAGTGTTCAGAACTGTCACTACCAGGCTGACCATGTAGGATTTTCTATCTCTTTGCACTTCATTCTTTGGAGTTAGATCTCTATCTTTTACCTTCTTGGCTAATCTATTCTTTGATGCAATGTGTTCCTAGATCAATCACACATTATTCAAAGAGAGGAAAATGTAATCACCCAAAAATGGTCATCTAGACTATTAGCCCCTTTTGCTAAAACTATCAATTTCTTATTCTTGATCAAATCCTAGTTTTATGATTTATCTGATTATTTTCTATGGATTATCCATTTTATCCTAAGTCTTTATTTAATTAAAAGGAATTTCCTCCCCTTTTGTTAAATAAAAAGCCCCCCACTTTTCCTCTTATCCTAAGTTGCACAAATAAAGCATTATTCCTATTTTATAAAAGGGAAAAAAGGCCTTTTTGTCTCATATGGGGCACAAAAGTCAACTCTTATTTTCTCATTGGAGGAATCTTGTGCACATGGATGGGTTCCTTCTTCAAGCTCCACCCTTGATTAAATATTTTTCCTCTTAATCTCCATGGTCCATTCTTTCTCATTTCTTATAAAAGGAGAGCTCTCTTCTCATTTTAGGATCCATCTTTTGAATACTAACCTTATGCTGCAGGATTGCTTGGAGACTTTGGAGCTTTTTGAAGACATTCTTGCATCCATCTTTCATCTCTTGCATCATAGCTTCATGTTTATGCTTTCCTAGATTAGCTTCATTTCCATGCTCTAGATTAGGTCACATAGATTAATTAGCTTGTATTGTAACACTTGCATCTTTCCTTTCATAGCTTAGCTTGCATTCTCATTTCTAGCATAGTTGCATTCCATTCTCATCTTGATTCTTGAGGATATTGACATTTTTTCCCTTGTCTCTATTGAATCTCTCATTGCATGATTTACTAGCAAGGTCATAGGATTAATAGCTCTAGCTGAGAGCACTCTTAATATCCTTGCACTCCATGCCTAGGGAGCTCTAGGTTGCTTTTCAAGGTTTCCCATTCATGGATTCCCTTGGAAGTGAAGGCTTAGAGAAGTGCACATCTTAGTGTGTACAAATACTATATTTGAGAATTCTAATGGTGTTGACCCTTTGAACCATAGTGGTAATGTTGATAGTTTTGGTTTACACCACCATGTTGGTAATTATGTGGGGGTATCTATGAGTGATGTTTTTGGTGTTGTACATGAGGAAGTTTCTAGTACTGATGATCATATTGATATTATTGATATAGTCTATTTTGATGCTCTTTCTAAAATTTTTGGTATGAATTATTTGGAGGGTTTTTTTGATGTTGTCGGTACCCATTTTTCATGGTATTTTGATTGTAGCCATCATATTGATAATTGTGTCAATACTAGGGTCCATTAACACTAGGTTTGTAATAATGGTTGTAATTGCCCATCTATCCTATAGACTCATGTGTTTTGTGTCTAAGTGGTTGAAATATCTCATTGGACTTGTTTGGCATGTTCATTTGAGTAGAGACTTTCTCATTTTGATTATGAATATAAGGGATATATACATGCAAACATTGGGGCATGGTATTTGTATAGGCCTATTCCACAGATGCATCCATTTTTTTATTTGTGTGCTCACCTCATGTATTGGATATACCCAATTCAACTATAATATTCAATGCTACCTAGGATAGCTCTTTATTTTTCTTTATCATTTTTAATTTTCCAATTTTGACAAGTAGATCATATACCTGGTCTTGTAATTATTGTTTAGTATGTCCAACTTTTTTATTTTATTTGGTTGAAATAACTTTTCCCTCACTTGAGTGTTTCCTTGGTGCCCCTAGAGGGATAGAGAAACCATGAGGGGTACTTAATTCTTTATTTGGACTAGGATTGTACAAGAGACCTTCCTAAAAATTTTGAAACCTTCTTTCATTAAAGGCTTTCACATAATGAGTTAGATTCATTTCTTCCTCTATTATTTTCTAAGTATCTTTCTCACCTCGTATAAGAAAATTGTCTTCATCATTAAAAAACTTGAATTTTCCATTCTCTATATCTAGAAATCTCATTTCTCTCTCTCGCCCAATTGGATTGTGTTGAGGATTTTGATATTGAGATATTTTACTATTCTACTTAGCTCTGGTTCCTTTTTTATTTAATTCAAAGGGTTCAAGATGATGTCCTTGTCTTAGTGATCTCCCACCAAACCCACATGACTGATATTTTGAGAATTGCAATCTTAAACTTCTATCACTAGTTTTTACCGTAGTGTAAACTATTTCATTCTTATTCATATATTTATTTTTTATATTTATTGGAGTCGCCACCTCTCTTTTAAGAGGAATGAATTCTTTCTTTTTTTGAGTTCTTTCCACCAATGGAGTCACTTCTTTAACAACTATCATGAAAGTCACCAACCTATTGGTTCTTTCATGATCCTTTCACCCAAAGCTACACTAGGGGCTTATCGAATTATCCTCGAGTTCCTTAGCAAAGTTGCCAATCTATTGGTTCTCAAAACTGCAAGTTTTGATGTACTCTCAGAATAGGTAAAATTCTGAGATCAAGCTCAATAATTAGTCTTGGCCAACAAATGGAATGAACCAAATATGATTAATACTCCCTGCATTTCAAGCTCTATTAATGACTAGGATGGTCTACCTTGATTGGATTATAGTAGATTGGTTGTATTATGTGGATACAGTTTTGGCCTTCTAAGTAATCTACAAGATTCCTAACTTAAGGTAAAGCTATAAAAATAAATTTTAAGGAATTTAAATGAGATTGATTCCTTCTTACTATTGGGTATGGAGTCGAATGACACTTATTTTGGTTATATGTACCACTATGCTGGACAGTCTCTAAATTCACACCTTATATGAATATGTCAATTATTTCTTTCTTGTTATTCAAGTACTTTGCAACTATTTATGTGACTTATTCAAATGACTATATGTTTCCTTGAAAGAATCATCCAATGAATGACACAAAAAAAATGAAGTTCTTTGATTAACTCAATTCACCCTTATGAACAAATTAATGTAAATAAAGCAGAGAATTGAACATAAGAAAGTTGAAATAATTATGGCTACTTTAACCATACAACAAGTGAACCATAATTGGAAGCATACACTAATATGAAGTGCACAATAATAAAAAGGTCTTTATATAAACTTAGAAAGTATGATGGCTATTAAAAATCTTTATAAAGTATTGTATTGGTTTTCTTCTCCTATGATATCTTTTTCAAAATAAAAACACTTCCTTTTATAAGGAAGAACAGTTATACTTGAAACTACATGTCTCTTAATGAAAATATATATCTAAATAACATTGTTTTTTTAGTAATAACAACTTTCAACTTCTTAACAAAATCAATTAATATCTCCTATGTGCTCAAAGTAATCTTGATCTCACGTGGTGTTGAAAACCTCATCTCGAGGGAAAATCAAGAACCTCAGATGAAATGGTCTTCTCTTTTCAATCTAAAACCTAGCGATAAATCCTCATTTCCACCTAATACCTAGAAAACAGACTGGCAGAAAGGTGAGTTTGAAATTTTTGTCCCTAACTCTCTAGTTGACCATTCTATTTCTACTATGGATCTTACCCTAGTTGGAAAATTTTTAGCTCCTCAACCCAACATTGAGGTTGTTCAATCAATGGTTAAAGGGAAATGGAAGCTACAGGGTCAAGTTGACATTGTTGTCCTTCCTAGGGGTTTGTATCCTTTCCCTTTTCTAATAAGGAGGATCTTTATTTTGGTTTATGTGGAGGCCCCTAGATGTTTGGAAGAAACTCTCTGGAATTCAAAAAATAGGGACCTAAGGTGGATATTTGTGATACTTTCTTCCACTTGACACCCATTTGGGTTTATTTCCTTGGTCTTCCTTTGGAATTCTAGAATGAATATGTGTTGAAATGCTTAGCTTCCTCATTTGGAGAGCTACTTTCCATATACCCAATGACTACCTCTAAGTAGAGGTTGATTTATGCATAGAATTGTGTCAATGTCCACCAACTAATAGACCTACCAAAAAAAATTGATATTATTTCCAAACTTGGAAAATGGTCTCAAGAAGTGGAATTTGAAAACCTTCCCTTTGCATTCTTTTATTGCAAAAAACTAGGACATTGGGTGAATAAATTTCCAAACAAGGTTAAACTAGACACTAAAAAGAAAGAAGTTACAAGGAAGCCAGAAAAGAAGACAATCTAGAAAAAGAAGAATCAAAATGAGGTATTTCCAAAAGGAAATGAGAATAATAAACTTGCAACCCATGAAGAATGTTTGCCTTCAGATTTGACTCCTATTCCTTCAACATAGGTAGCTAATGGGAATATTATTTCTAATGGGTTTGTGGAAGGAAACCCTATCCTTAGTAAGAACCCCAGTATCAACAATGGTGCATAAAAGTACAAGAACCCATTCTCTATTTTAATCCAGGTTGGTGAGGAGGTGGGTATTGTGATTCTGGAATCTCTAGCCCACACTGATGATTCTCTAAAAAACAAAGAGGGAAATCTCAAGCCAGATGAGTGTGATGACCAAGAAGAGGGAGAAATCAAAGGCAATGAAGATTCTGCAACTCAAGAAGAAGTGGAACCTAAGGAAACCAATAAAATGATGAACTACAACTGATTTAGAAACAGAATGAAGAATTTGTAATTTGAGATTACTGAGGAGTTGATGATTAGATATGCAAGATGATTAAATCAGTATTATGTTGTCATTGATGTCAACTAGCTTGACAATACTTATCTTATAAGTTACTATACTGACACATTTAAAGGAAGGTGAAAGAGATGAAGAACATAAATATCTACATGAGGAAGATGTATATGATAGATGATGATAAGGAATACACTAAGTAATTTTTTGATGAGTCTATGACTTGATGAAATTGGCTTTATTATGTTGCATTCATCTATGATGAAGAATAGAGCTAAAAGACACAAAGTAGTGTTGTCGGTAAATAAAGCATTTCAGTATACACTGACGAAGTGTAGTGTATACCGAGTGTAGTATTAACCGAGCTTGTCTTCACCAACACATTTCTTTGTTAACCGAGCAAAATAGAAAGGAATTAAATGATCAGTTTAGCTGATAAAGTGATGAGCTGTAAAGTGTATGAAATTGAGGTAACAGATAAAGTTTGTTATGAATATCGATGGCTAACATAAATCAAAAAGGATCTAATGGAGTAGATTGAAATGTGTTACTAACACATCAGCCGAGGGATCTTAAAGAGGAAAAATATATGAATATGATTAAGCGGAAAAATCTGATGGAGGAAAAGAAAATGATTTACTCATCTATATAAGAGACATTGGTTTCGTTATGAAAAAGAGGTCGAAAGAAGAAGATACTGCAGAATTATCGCATGGAGAAGTTTTCATGCATTCTGATCATACTGGTTAATGAGAACCGAGCTGTAGAATAGTTACTGAGCTATAAAGAGTTATTACTGACGGATAGTAAGTTGATATAGTATTGAATCTGAAGTGTTATATTGATCAGAAATATTTGAATGAGCTGAACATTGATCTGTAAACTACACACTGAAGTTTTTTTTAGGCAGATCATCTACTGTTACATATTTAACCATTGTACATAGTCAAATCTCTTAACTGAGTGGACTATGAAAGTCTTTTGATGTTTCATTCATAGAGTGAACATTGTTATCCTATCAACCCTAGAGTGGCTGCTGGTTGGATGATAACTTCTAGTCTAAAATCCTCTAACAAGGTCACACCTAATAGTGTGTTTGACACCTTTAACAGGGTTGGGTCTTCACCGACCTCACTTTAGAAGAGTGAACAATTTTGGGTTGCCGGTCCCAGGTGGTTTTTCCCTTCATAGGGTTTCCACGTTAAATCTCTTGTGTTATGTGTTGATTGTGATATTTGTTTGTTATCATACTCTGCATATTACATGTTAGATTTAATCAGTAATTATTACAAAGTTTAGACTAACAATCGGTAAATACATAAATAATGAAAGTATTATATGTTTACCAAGTAGCAAAAGTAGTAGAATTGTTTTGGATTATACATTTTGATTTGGGGCACTAGATAACTGATTCACCCCCTATTAGTTATTCTAACGATTGGTATCAGAGTGGTGGTTGCTTAGAACAGAGTTTTAAGGACTTCAACAAAAAGGTCTCAAGATGTATAAGAGGGAAGTGCCAAAGCTAAACAAAGATAACTTCACAGAATGGAAAAGCTGGATGAAGTTTCACATATCTAGAATTGGGAATTCTGTACTAGAATTGATGGAGAATGAGTACATTGAACTGACACCAGGTCCCCTGACTCTTGATCAATTGAAGGATAGGCATGAACACAATATTACAATGATGGAACTTGCTGTTGCCTATACTGATGCTAAATTTAATGACATCAAGGGATGCACAACTACCAAAGCCATGTGGGACAAGATGACTCTAATATACAATGGAGATGTGAATGTCAAGAGAGCCAGAGCAAAAAGCCTAAGAGGTTAATTTGATGATATGAAGATGAAAGAAGGTGAGAACATTGTGCAATACACAAATAGACTAAAAGAGGTAGTACATGCTATTAGAGCATCTGGTAGAGTTATTGATGATGAAACAGTGATAAGCAAGATTCTCAAAACTTTGCTGCCAGTTTATGCGATCAGGATCTCTGCAATTCCTGAAACAAGGGCTACATCCAACCTCACCCTTGACACTCTGATCGGTAAGCTTACAACCTTTGAATTGAATAACTTTGACAATAGTGTTGTACCTTCTGTTGAATCCACTTTCATGTCCTCTTTGAAGATTGGTAAGTCTAGTAGCAAGAATGATAAGAATAATGATAGTGATAGTAATATCGATGATGAACTTGATCAGCTTGAATCTCTTATGGCCAGAAGATTGCCCAAAGGTAAGGGAAGGTATAGAGGCAAGTTACCTCAAGCATGTTTTAATTGTAAAGAAGTTGGCCACATCACTGCTAGATGTCCGAATAAGAAAGATGATGATAGATCCAAAGACTGATCCGAAGGAAGCTATGGGAGAAGAGCCAACAAAGGCTACCGACACAACACCAGAGACAACTAAGATAGCTATGACAAAGGGAAAAAGGTATGTTACATAGCCGAAGAATTTGAAACTAAATCTGACACTGATGATGATGTAGACAAAGTATTTGTTGCTATGAAGGATAATTTAGAAGAAGAAGAGAAACATGAAGAGACAACACTAATCTCTAAAGTAAGCAGAAATGATACATGGATAATAGACAGTGGCTGTACACATTATATGACTAGTGATATAGATAAATTTGATCTAATTGATGAATATGATGGTGGATTTTTTAGAATGGGAAATGATGCATCGGGTATGGTGAGAGGCAAAGGTTCACTGATGATTAATGATAGAATAAAATGTGAGAATACATACTGGGTAGATGGACTGAACTACAATATTATAAGTGTGGCACAATTGAACAACTCAGGACACCGACTTGCTTTTGAGAGTAGAAAAGTAAGAATCTATGATGATGGAGGAAGACTTGTTGGAACCGGTACACAATCTAGAGGTAATCTATTTTATCTTGATATTGATCAGTCTTCTTGTTTATTAATGAAAGATGAAGATGCATGGTTACAACATAAGAGGTTATGTCATGTGAATTTTGATAACATGGTCAAGATTAGTAAGAAGAAAAGAGTTAGAGGATTGCCTAACTTGTCAAAACCAGATCATGCTATGTGTCATGAATGTCAAAAAGGTAAGATGACTAAGTCCAGTTTTAAAAGAAAAGATTACTCAACAAAGAAGATACTTGAATTGGTTCATACCGACCTATGTGGTCCTATGAGAACTTAGAGCTATTATGGTGATAGATACTTTATTCTTTTTGTTGATGACTATACTAGACTGATGACTATTATGTTCCTAAAAGAGAAATCTAAAGCTTTTAAGTTGTTTAAATGGTATAAGGTGAAGGTAGAAAAAGAGACAGGAAAAGAAATCAAATGCTTAAGATCTGATAGAGGAGGTGAATTTATCTTTGATGAATTTACTAATTTCTATAATGAGAATGGTATTAAGAGACAGGTCTCTGCACCAAGAACACCTTAGTAGAATGGGATTGCTAAAAGAAGGAATAGGTCAATCATTGACTGTGCTATAACACTAATGCTACAAAAGAATGTTGCTCAAACATATTGGAGGGAAGTTGTCAGCACAGTTATATATGTGCTTAACCGAGTACAACTAAAGAAGGACACCAACCAAACACCTTATGAGCTATGGTTTGGACACAAACCTACTGTAAGTTATTTTAGAATTTTTGGAAGAAAATGTTTTATTCTAAAAGATGAGAGAAATGGAAAATTTGATTCTAAAGGTGATGAAGGAATATTCTTAGGATATTCTACTAAGAGTAAAGCATACAAATGTATGAATAAGGTCACAAATAAGATGATTGAAAGTACTAATGTTCATGTTGATGAGTATGATGACATAAAAATAGAAGAAAGAAAGGAACCAAAAGACTATGGTAGATTCACTTACATTTGCTTCCTGACTATCTACCGAAGTTGCAACCTGCGATAACTGGACAGTAGAAAAATAACCCCGAGGAACAGGAAAGGGAAACCGATGAACAAGATGGTGCTATCAAGAAATCAAATGAACCTGAATAGGATGAACAAGAAAGAAGATACTAAGTACTAGCTAGTTTTGTCAGAAGACATCATCCTAAGACACAAATTATTGGAAACAAACAAGTTGGAATGCAGACAAGAAGCAAAACAAGATAAGGTACATGTCTAGTTTGTGAATTTGAACCAAAAATGGTGAAAGTTGCATTAGAAAATGAAGAATGGGTTAATGCAATGAAGGAGGAAATAGAACAAATGAGAAAAACAAAACTTGGTCCTTAGTACCCCGACCTAAAGATAAGAATGTTATCGATACTAAATGGATATTCAGAAACAAAATGACTGAAAATGGTGAAGTGACAAGAAATAAAGTGAGATTGGTATGCAAGGGATATGCACAGGAAGAAGGAATTGATTATGGTGAAACATTTGCACCTGTTGCTAGGTTGGAAGGATTTAGAATGTTACTTTCATATCCTGCACATAAGAAATTTAAGGTTTATCAAATGGATGTGAAATCAGCATTTCTGAATGGTATACTTGAAGAAGAGGTCTACATAGAACAACCTAAAGGATTTTTTGATCCAGACAACAGAAACATGGTATGTAGATTACACAAAGCTTTATATGGTTTGAAGCAAGCACTGAGAGCATGGTATGAAAGATTTCACACTTGTTAAGTATTGGATTTGTAAGAACCAATGAGAACAACAATTTGTACATGAAAGGTGATACTGATGATACTATTATTATTGCTGAAATTTTTGTTGATGATACTATTTTTGGAGGTCAAGATCATGTATGTAAATCTTTTGCTGATGACATGAGGAATGAGTTTGAAATGTCTATGTTTGGAGAGATTAAATTCTTTCTCGGATTACAAGTGATACAATAGAGTGATGGGATATTCATCACATAGTCCAAGTACATAAAGGAAGTCTTGAAGACATTTGGCATGGAAGATGCTAAACCTATGGGAACACCAATGACTATTAGAAGTAAATTGACAAAGGAAGATGAAACTACAGAGGTAAACCAGACACTTTACCAATCCATGATTGGTAAGCTCATGTATGTAGCTCATAGTAGACCAGATATAGCACATGTTGTGGGAATTGTTGCTAGATATTCTGCTAATCCTAGAGAATCTCACATGATTTCTACTAAAAGAATCTTAAGATATCTGAAAAAGATAGAGGATTATGGATTATGGTATCCTAAGGAAGGTAAGTTTGAGCTAAAAGTTTATACCGATGCTGATTGGGCTGGAAATGTGGATGACAAAAAAAGTACCACCGGAGGAGCATTTTTCTTTGGTGAAAGACTTGTAACTTAGACAAGTAAAAAATAGACTTTTATTTCTTAGTCTACAGCTGAAGCAGAGTATGTTGCTTCTGCTACTAATTGCTCAAACATTGCATATATCAAGTAAGTGTTGGAAGGAATGAATTAGGTAATCACTAACCCGGTGATCATATACTGTGACAACACAAGTGCTATTAATATTTCAAAGAATCCCGTGATGCACTCTAAGACAAAGCATATATCAATTAAGTATCACTACTTAAGAGAACAAGTGCAAGAGAAGCAAGTTAGAATTTGTTACATCTAAAGAACAACTTGCAGACATTTTTACAAAGCCTCTATCGAAGGATACTTTTGAATATTTGAGGACTAGACTTGGGGTCCGTCCCCTATCTATCAGTCACTAATGTGATCTGGATGTTGCATCAGCCTAATCTTATCAGAAGATCATTCATGTTGATGCAACATAGTTCACACTTTGGATTTTGTTCAAGGTGGTGATTAAGTTTGAAGAATTGAAACAGATTGGGATATCAGTATACTAAGATACAGAGGAAGTATTGGACACCAGAGAGTTACTTAGCTACTACAGAGCTCATTATTTATTTGTTTCTTTGGCATTGTTGTCAAAGGGAGAGATAAATAATATGAAAAGAAAAGGAGATATACACCGATGAGAACTATCTAAGGGAGAGATAATATGAAAGAAATTTGAGAACTGAAAAGGTTATATCTACAGAATGACAAAGTTGTATTTATAATGTTGTTTTAGTAACGTAGTGGTAAACATATTAAGCTAGGGAGAGCTTACACTACATAGCATTTGATCACAAAGTTTTAGAATACATGTTTGGTATGTGTATGGTACATTTCATATTACTTGAGTTGCCATCAATGCCAAAGGGAGAGATTGATGAACTAAAACTGATTTAGAACTACAATGAAGAATCTGTAATTTGAGATTACTGAGGAGTTGATGATTAGATATGCAAGATGATGAAATCAGTATTATGTTGTCATTGATGTTAACTAGCTTTTGACAATACTTATCTTATAAGTTACAATACCGACACATCTGAAGGAAGGTGAAAGAGATGAAGAACAAAAATATCTACATGAGGAAGATGTATATGATAGATGAGGATAAGGAATACATTGACTAATTTTTTGATGAGTCTATGACTTGATGAAATTGACTTTATTATGTTGCATTCATCTATGATGAAGAATAGAGATGAAAGACACAAAGTAGTGTTGTCGGTAAATAAAGCATTTTAGTATACATCGACAAAGTGTAGTGTATACCAAGCAAAGTATTAACTGAGCTTGTGTTCACCGACGCATTTCTTTGTTAACCGAGCAAAATAGAAAAGAATTAAATGACCAGTTTAGCTGATAAAGTGATGAGTTGTAAAGTGTATGAAATCAAGGTAAAAGATAAAGTTTATTATGAAGATCGACAACTAACATAAATAAAAAAGGATCTAATGGAGTAGATTGAAATGTGTTACTGACACATCAGCCGAGGGAGCTTAAAGCAGAAAAATCTATGAATATGATTAAGCGGCAACATTTGATGGAGGAAAAGAAAATGATTTACTCATCTATATAAGAGACATTGGTTTCATTATGAAAAAGAGGCCGGAAGAAGAAGATACTGCATAATTATCATGTGGAGAAGTTTTCATGCATTCTGATCATACTGGTTAATGACAACTGAGTTGCAGAACAATTACCGAGCTACAGAGAGTTATTACTGATAGATAGTAAGTTGATATAGTATTGAATCTAAAATGTTATATTGATAAAAAATATTTGAATGAGCTAAACATTGATTTGTAAACTGCAAACTGAATTTTTTTTTAGGCAGATCATCTACTATTACATATTTAACCATTGTACACAGTCAAATCTCTTAACCGAGTGGACTATGAAAGTCTTTTGATGTTTCATTCATAGAGTGAACATTGTTATCCTGTCAACCCTAGAGTGACTGCTGGTTGGACGATAACTTCTAGTCTAAAATCCTCTAACAAGGTCACACCTAACAGTGTGTTTGTAACCTTTAACAAGGTTGGGTCTTCACCGACCTCACTTCAGAAGAGTGAACAATTTTGGGTTGCTGGTCCCAAGTGATTTTTCCCTTCACAGGGTTTCCACATTAAATCTCTTGTGTTATGTGTTGATTATGATATTTGTTTTTTATCATACTTTTCATATTACTTGTTAGATTTAATCAGTAATTATTACAAAGTTTAGACTAACAATCGGTAAATACACAGATAGTGAAAGTATTATATGTTTACCAAGTAGCAGAAGTAGTAGAATTGTTTTGGATTATACATTTTGATTTGGGGCACTGGATAACTAATTCACCCCCCTCTCAGTTATTCTAACATAAAAGTGCAGGAAGTCCTACCAGATCAATTTTGAGAGTGAATGATTCCTTTGAAAAAGGGAGAGCTAATTTGATGGAGCCCTTTAATGATGCTCACAATTGTACTATCTTGGGTAGAGGGGAGCCCATTTTATCTATAGAGTTGGATGACATATATATGGTCTAGTTTTCTCTTCCTGAAGATAAATTCTCATCTTGCAAATAAGGGAATAATAAGAAAGACTACTCTCTTTCTTCTAAGAGACATGATATTGTAGCGCAAAAGAATGGTTTCCAAAAGAAGGTTGAGAAGATCCCTCCCCCCTCTTCTTCATCTGGGATGGAAAATAGAGGTAGAAGTAAGGCAGATGTGGGATCACCTAGACATTCTCAAGGAAGGAGATTTGCTAAGAAAATGAGGGAACTTGAGAGCCAACAAAATATAGCAGATGGGAAGCAAGCTACCATCTAGGATTTTACACCCAAAAAATGAAGATTATCTCTTAGAATATTTGGGGATTGAATAGCACCCACAAGAAATAATGAGGCATATTAATGCCATACTTTAAGATACCCTAGGATGATATCTGCTAGACCTTTTTCCTTATTTTGATACATTTACCTTAAGACTTCTATGTTTTTTTTCTATTATATGGCATGCTGCCATCAGACATATAACTTGGTTTAAATGTACTTAATATGCTATACTTGGATGAATTACTATATTTCTTGGTTTGAAAGATATGGTTGTGTTTTAAATGAGTAGAGTAGTTATTTGAATATGAATGATCATGCTTGTTCTGATAATTACTAACATAAATGTATTATCCTAACCCTTGAAGGCATAAGCGCATTGGAATAGCAAATTTTATTTTGACTAGGTATAGCACATTCATTCATGGAGAGCTCAACCTGGTCTTCCCACAACTTCCAACGGAGAAGCATTCAGTGTAGCACCAGTTGAAGGTTTCCAAAGAACAAGGTAGTAGTTCCAGCAAAGAGCAAGGCAGCATGTTAAATTCCCTGAGAAGATCTAGGCATGAGTGTGAAGATAGATTAGCTATCATGTCAACTCTTTCCTTTGTTCTGGATTTAATCTATTTTAGTCTTAAAAGATTTCCTTCTTTCTAGTCGGTAGTGTTGTAATAAAGATCCTCCTATTTCCATGGCACAGTTAGGAAAGTAGTTAGTGTAGACACTAGAATGTGCACTTCTCTAAGCCATTGCTTCCAAGAGAATCCATGAATGGGAAACCTTGGGAAGGTGACCTAGAGCTCCCTAGGCATTGAGTGCAAGGGTTTTAAGAATGCTCTCAGCTAGAGCTATTAAGCCTATAACCTTGCTAGTAAAACATGCAATGGGAGATTCAATGAGACAAGGGCAAGAATGCCAATATCTTCAAGGATCCAAATGGAGATGCAATGCAAGCTATGGAAATGAAAGATAGAAGTATTACAAATCCTTACTAATTAAGCTATGTGAACTAATCTAGAGTATGAAAGGAAACTAAGCTAAGAAAGCATAAACATGAAGCTAAGCTAAGAATGCAAGAATGAATGCTAAATGCAATAAGATCTCCAAAAGCTCCAAAGTCTCCAAGAAATCCTGCAGCATAAGATTAGCATCAAAAGTTCGATCCTAGAATGAGAAGAGAGCTCTTCTTTTATAGGATTTGAAAAGGAATGGACCATGGAGATTAAGAGGCAAAATATTTAATCAAGGGTGGAGCTTGAAAGAGGAGCAATCCATGTGCACAAGTTTCCTCCAATGAGAAATAAGTGTTGACTTTTGCGCCCCATGTGAGACAAAAAGTTCTTTTCTTATTTTTATAAAATATGAATAATGCTTTATTTATGCAACTTAGGATAAGAGGAAAATTGGGGGGCTTTTTATTTAATAAAAGGGGAGGAAATTCCTTTTAATAAATAAAGACTTAGGATAAAATGGTTAGCCCATAGAATATAATTGAATAAAATGAAAAAAATAGGATTTGATCAAGAATAAGCAATTGATTATTTTAGCAAATAATGCTAGCAAGGGACTAATAGTCTAGATGACCATTTTTGGGTGATTACATTTTCCCCTCTTTAACTAATGTGTGATCAATCTAGGAACATATTACATCAAAGAATAGATCAGCCAAGAAGGCAATAGAGATCTTACTCCGAAGTATGAAGTGCAGAGAGATAGAAAATCATGCATGGTCAGCCTGGTAATGATAGTACTGAACACTTAGGAAAGAGTTGGACAGTATCAGAACTTGAGATGAGAACTAACATGTCAAGTGCAAAGATAGATCGATCAGAGCAAATGGAATGGTCAAGCATATGCTTTGGAGAATAGCCAATAGGATATGATGTGTTTTCCCCCTTGGGATCAAAAGCGAAATCAGGTAGAGGGAATGCAGAAGCAAGAGCAACATGATCAAATCACTAGAAATCATAATCAAAGATGAAAGATGATAGGAGAATAACCATCAAGTAGTGAAGATATGCCCCAGTCAAGACCTCAGAGAGATGAAATGAAATGAATGAAAGACTAGAAGGGTGAGAGAGATGGGGATGAAGAAGTAAAGGATGCCCCAATGAAGATCGAAGGATCAGGCCTCAAAATTTCAACCAACTGTGCGGAAGAAGGAGAAATGTGATTTGGACGGTCAAGGTGAACTTAGATTTTAGTTTCAATCCTGAAATGAAGAGAAAATAGTGTGATATGAAAGACAAGAAGCAAAAGACATGATCAAGAAGAAGTGAAAGGTGAGTGCATTTTGACTAAGAAGTTCATGAAAGATGAAAGGAGAGCTCTCTCCATATGCAAGATGAAAAACTAACTATTATGAACCTAAGAATGCAAGCTACTATGAAAAGTGGTTTACTTGCAAGGTTACAAATCCATTAGACTCTAATATTCATCATCAAGCTTTATTGGTAGTGTCACAAGATCATACAATACACACTAGTATAACTATGTGAATCTGAATATGATCTATATCAGATAGGAATGTGGAAATCTCACCTAGGCATCAAAGACATGTAGGTCAAGATGACTAGTTCAGTGAGGTTCCCAAAGTTTGATATAGAAAGATTAGACTCGCATCAAGACACAAGGAAAGTCAAGATGACTATAAGCATGCACTTGTGAAAAAAAATCAAGGATAATACATTGTAGATCCTAGTGTGAAGTGGAATAAGCATAAATACTCATGATAGTGAGGATCAACAAGATATACCCACAAGTAGAAAGTAAATAAAACATGTCCTCATGCCCTAGTCTTCTAGCTCGGCATCATCAAAAATGATCAGGGAGAGAACACTCAGCAAAGAAATCATCATAGATAGCACACAAATAAATAAATTCAAACAAATCTTAGCAAGTCAAGTGATTAAGTGTGTGTGTGTGTAGGTCAGAGAGTCAAACTTTGAGTATCGCATCTGCTAGTGAGAAATATCATATCATTCTAGACTATGGATAGGATATCTGATAAGTGTTGAGAAACACTTGATGCTAGGGCAGTGTTGAAAAAAAAAGTCAGGGTGGTGTTAAAAAACACCGTTGGAACCAAGTTGCCCAAGAAACCTGGATGCACAAAGAGACCCAAGATAAGCTAGAACAACGTATGCCCCCTAGACTAAGACAAGAGTCAATTCCAGGCTAGGAGAGGTAAAGCGAGAAGTGGAGCGAAGGAGCGCCATGCAATACTAATAGACATAGGTGCAAGGGTCTCAAGAAACACTTGTTTCCAAGTTTTCACCACTTGATAGATTTTTTCAAGACTTTTTTCAATTTTTTTGTATTTTGCTACCAAGGTGCCTGTTTCTAGGTTTTCACCAAGGCACTTTTTCTTTTTCTTTTTTTGAATTTGAATTTGAATTTAATATTTTTTTATTTTTTTGGTGAGACATCAAAGCGCCTATTGCTAGGTTTTCATCTGGTTTTCACTAGGATGATCATTTTTTCAGTACTTTTTATGCTTTTTAGGATTTTTTTAGCATCATATATGAATTTTTTTGAATTTTTTCAAGATCAATAAAAATATGTACAAAGAGCTCAAGAACCTTAGGCATAGAACTTTTTCAGATGTAGAACATTAATAGCCTCAGTAAGCTCTTCTCCCTCAGGTGTAGATAGCTGATAGGCTTTGGACCCAAATGCTGCTATGATGATATAAGGTCCTAACCAATTTTGCTCAAACTTGCCTTTCTGCTCCCTAGTCTGCTGATTTTTTGGTATTTTCTCTGAGAACTAGCTCACCCACTTGGAACTCTCTAGGATGAACTTTCTTATTGTAAGCAGTAGACATTCTCTTTTGATAGGTGTACATGTGATCAAAGGCGGCCTTGTGGCATTCTTCCAAAGTAGTGAGCTCATGTACTCTCATGGCCCTCTGGTCTTCATTGGTAATCAAACCATGGAGAGAGACTCTTAGTGAAGGTATTTCAACCTCTAATGGTAAGACAACCTCAGAACCATAGATGAAGGATAAAGGTGTTGCACCGGTAGGAGTGCAGATAGAAGTTTTGTAAGCCCATAGCGCAGGATTGATTTGCAAATGCCAATCCTTGCCTGATTTGTGCACTGTTCTATGGAGAATTTTTAGTAATGTTTTGTTTGAGGCCTCAACTTGGCTATTCCCTTGAGGGTAGTAAACAGAAGAGCAATGTTGTTTGATTTTGAAATTTTTGCACAAGTGCTGCAGGTCTTTGTTTTTGAACTAGCCGCCATTATCCATGACTATGGAAGAAGGAATACCATAGCGGCAAATGATGTGATTCAAAATAAATAGGGCAATGTGTTTTCCTATAGCTACAGATAGTGGGGTAGCTTAAACCCATTTAGTGAAATATTCAATAGCTGTAATGATGAACTTATGCCCACTCAAAGAACTAGGATAAATTTTGCCTACCAAGTCAAAGGTCCATTGTTGAAATGGCCAGTAGGTAACAGAGGGAATGAGCTTGCGTCCAAGAGCGTGAATGATATTCCCATGTAGTTGATATTTCTTGCATGATTTGGCATATTGAACAACATCATTTTGCATAGTAGGCCAATAGTAACCAGCCCTAAGTAATTTTTGAGCTAGCATAAGACCGTTAGAGTGTGACCCACATATGTCATCATGGACTTCAATGAGTGCCTATTCTGACTCCTCTATTTCTAGACACCTAAAGAGATTTCCATCTAGACTCTTCCTATACAAGTCACCAGAGATGAGGGTAAAGTGTGAGGCATTACGGATGGGTTGGCACTTCTCATTGCACATTAGATTTTCAGGGATAAGTTGATCACAGAGATAGGAAAAGATGGTGGCATAGCAGGATGAGTCATGACCGACCATGGTGTAAATGACATAGTCATCAGGGGAATCGTAGGCTGGATAGCACAATTCTTCCACCAAGAACTCAAAGTGTGATTCGTGCTCTTCCATTTGTAGAATGGATGCCAAAGTAGCCATGGCATTAGAAGCCTTGTTCTCAACTCTAGGAATTTTTTGAAATGTAATAGATGTGAAATAATTCCTAAGTGAGTCTATCATCCTCTTGTAGAGAATCAATTTGTCATCCTTTGTTTGGTATTCATCATTTACTTGGTTTATGATAAGCTGGGAATCTCCAAAGATATGCAACTCAATGATCCTCCATTCAAGGGCAAGCTTAACACCATTCAGAAGAGCTTCATATTCAGCTATGTTATTGGTGCATGGAAAGAGAAGCTTATAGGATTTAGGAATGGTGTATCCATGAGGGGAAATGAAAAAGATTCTAGCACTAGCCCCATTCTGTGTATAAGAACCATCAAAGAACATTTTCCATGCACACCCTATGAGATGCATGACTGAAGCATCTGGGAAGTCTATCTAAAGAGGAGCATTATCAGTTATGGGGAGCTCAACCAATTGATCAAAAATTACTTTCCCTTTAATAGCTTTCCTTTTGACATACTAAATGTCAAATTCTAAGAGAATCAACATCCATTTAGCAAGCCATCTAGTAAGCGCAGCTTTACTCAGAAGATACTTTAAAGGATCAATTTTGGCAACCAGCCGTGTAGTATGTGCAAGCATGTAATGTCTAAGTTTTTGAGATGCAAACACCACTGCTAAACAAGCCTTTTCAATGCTAGTGTAGTTGAGTTCATAAGCAACTAGAGTGTGGCTGATATAGTAAATAGCTCATTCTTTTCCCATATCATCATGTTGTGCAAGGAGAGCTCCTAAGGAATTTATTGTAGTAGAAATGTACAATATCAGAGGTTTCCCTTGGATAGGTGGCATAAGAATAGGAGGTCGTGCTAGGTAATCCTTGATCTGGTCTAGGTTCTTTTGACACTCCTCATTCCATATACAAGTAGCTCCTTTATGCAAATTCAGATTGAAGGGCTAAGCTCTGTCAGCTAACTGAGAAATGAACCATCGAATAGACTGGAGATGAACCTAGAGACCCCTTAATTGTTTGATGTTGCGAGGAGGTGGTATCTCCATGATAGCTTGCACCTTTTCTGGGTCTACTTCTATCCCTTTTTTTGATATGATGTA
Source organism: Chamaecyparis obtusa (assembly GCA_027943335.1). Taxonomy (NCBI): domain Eukaryota; kingdom Viridiplantae; phylum Streptophyta; class Pinopsida; order Cupressales; family Cupressaceae; genus Chamaecyparis; species Chamaecyparis obtusa. Next base: position 1,756,693 of record BSBK01000752.1, on the reverse strand, counting down.
CCCTAGTAGTTTCCCAAAAGTGACACCAAAAGAACATTTTTTAGGATTTAATCTGAGGTGGAATCGTTCCATGCAGTCCAATATCAAACTCAAATCGGATAGATGTGTGCTCCTATGTTGAGATTTAGTAAGTGTGTCATCAACGTAGTCTTCCATGTTCTTATGCATCATATCATGGAAGATAGTGGTCATAGCCCTTTGATAGGTTGCACCAGCATTCTTAAGATTGAAGGGCATGACATTCCAACAAAAGGTACCCCATGGACAAGTGAATGATGTCTTCTCTTGGTCTTCAGGGGCAATTCTGATCTGATTGTACCTGGAGAAGCCATCCATAAGGGAGTACATTTCGTAGCCCACTGTCATGTCCACTATCATGTCAATGTTTGGAAGTGGAAAATCATCCTTAGGGCATGCTTTATTCAAGTCTTTGAAATCAGTGCATATGCGAATAGACTTGTCATAATTGGAAACAGGGACAATGTTGTAAATCCACTTAGTGTAGTCGATAGCTCTGATGAAGTTAGCTTTCAGAAGCTTCTCAAGTTTAGCCTTAACTAGTAATGCCACATGGGGATGCATCTTTCTAAGCTTCTTCTTGATAAGTTTAACCCCGTGAGCAATGGAAAGGTGGTGCATGATAAGCTCAGTGTCTAAACTAGGCATGTCAGAATATGTCCATGCAAAGTTGATTTTTTTCTCTTGAAAGAATGTGGAAAATTTTTCTTTCTCCTCTGCTGAAAGAGACTAAGCCACATGTATGATTTTAGGAGAGTCGTCTATCCCTAAGTTGATGGGCTATGTAGGCTCTATTAGAACTAAAGACCTTTCTTGAAAATAGTTGGGCAGACTACCAAGTACCTCATCCTCAAGTGACTTGGAGAGGTTTTCACCCTTAGATACATCTTTATTTTTACTATTTTGAGGTTTAGATACCGCCACAATGTGGTTTTCACCATCCGACCATTACTTTTTTCTTTTGATTTTATGACTAAGGTACTTGATATCTGATTCAATCATGTTTGTTGCTAATTCACTGGTGGAAGAAGTAACAAGTTCAATGGCATTGAGATAGTAGGTGATCTCATAGTCATTTTGGAAAGAAGGAAATGTAGGTCATTGATCCTAGGCTGACCAATCGATGAGATTTGAGTGTATGAGAGGAAGTGAAGTGATAGGTTCAAGAGCATTTATGTGGTATGTGTCATCTTTGGTGACGAGAGAGGTTAAGCCTATAGAGTAAGCTCCAAAAGTGTGAAGATCTAGATTTGACATAGAAGGACCAGCATGTTCCACTAAAGCACAATGTGGATTGAACTCGTCAGACCCTACCTAAGACTCATCAACTACATTGGGTTGGGTACTATAAGTATGAACCACATCAACTTCCATATCCATCGTGGAAGATCCCTTTGAGAGAGTATCCCATTCATACTCATTTGAATCCATTGTTGAGCTTCTACTGGGATGTTTTCACCAAGAAGGCTTAGGACACTGAGAAGTAGAGGTGCTCAAGTCATTACAGGTGAGATCTCCTCTATTGACCAATTGCAAGATATTTTTGCATTGTCTACTTCTAGGTGTAGAGGCTTCAGCTATGTCCTCATCAGGTATGTGTTCTTCTTCCCAAAGGAGTGAAGTAGAAGGGAGATTGTCTCCCATTTGAGCCATAGTGTGCAGTGGTGACTCATTTTTATCTATTCCTGAATCATTGATCATGGGAGCATTTCTAGAATAGTCAAGGAGGTCATCATTGGCACCGTATCCTAGACCTGTGGTATGTTTAGAGGGTCAGCCATTGGTATGACTCAAAGGCTCAATCAAGGTGTGTCCATTATCATTTATAGGTTCATGACCTTGATAGCCCATTTGCTGCAAAAATTTATAGTCTTTACCATAGCGCTTAGGGGAGATAGGAGTAGCAATTGTCATGCTACTCTCTTCATCTCTATAGATCCACTCTGTAATAGCTTGTTCTTCTTTTTCTGCCTCTAGGGGTATGGATGAATGAACAAAGGTATCAAAGACTATCATAGAAAAAGCGGAAGGTTTCATCTTGTTAGAGGGTCTCCCAAATGATTTAGGATAAGTAGGCATAGCAAAAATGGAATACAGTGTGTATTCACCCATAAAAATGCTCATCATCTTAATTTTTTCTCAGCAGCAATCAAGGACGCATTAGGATCATGAGAAGGTTTGTTGTGAGGAACAAACATCTTAGTAGTAGTTAGAGTATTGATAGCTATAGCATTATCCCCAAGAATCACAACTTCAATGCCATTGTATGGGAATTTGAGACATTGATGGTAGGTGGAAGGGATAGCTTTCATGTCATGGATCCAAGGATGACCTAGAAGAATGTTATATGCGAGTGGGATGTCCAACACTTGGAACACAATGTATTTCATGATAGAGGCCACTCAGATAGGCATCACAACAAGACCCTTGGAAGATCTTTCCACTTCATCATATGCTTTTATAGTAATCTTCCGCTTAGGATCTACAACAAATTCTGACAAACCCAACTGTTGCACCATATGGAAAGAAACAATATTTAACCCCGCACCATTGTCTATCAAGACTTGGGGGACTCGGGTATGGTAGACTTGGACTTCAATGTGTAAAGAAAGATTATGGGGGTGGCTAAGAGATGTGTCCTCCTTTGAAGAAAAGGATAGGTAGTGTGGAGATGAGATATGGTTGACCATAGCCTGGAACCAATCTGGATCAATGTTATTAGGGACATTTGTTGTACAGAGAGCTTTCTCAAGGATCTCCTTATGCAAAGGGGATAACTCAAGCAACTAAAAAATGGATATCTGGGTGGGTGTCCATTGCAACTGGTGTACAAGGTCATAGCTAGATAATATTGAAGGAGCTTCTTGTTTGGAAGAAGAGGCTTGCTTGGGATCATGTGCAGTTTTAAGGACAATTTTGGCTTGCCCCCTAGTAATAGCATTCAGTGTCTCACTTCAAGAAGATGAACCATCCAGTGTTTGCAAGACCAACTTTGGCATACCATGATTGGCATTATTATCATCTTGAGATCTCATCATAAGAACACTCTCAATGGGTTCTACCATGTTGATCACAGGCGAATCGAGAGTATATGTATAGTTGATCTTTGCATCATGATTCTTATTATTTTCTTGAGAGGATTCCCCCTTTTCATACTTAGGTAGAGGGGTCTTGAAAGCCTTGTGATTAGAATTTTTAACTAAGCCATTTGTGAGAACGGTGCCTCCATCAATGAGATCTTGGATAGCATCTTTAAGCTTAAAACAATTGTTTGTCTTGTGTCCCTTATTTCTGTGATACTAGCAAAAATGATCTTCTCTCCACCAATCAGGCTTAACTGGTGGATCATAGGAACAAGAATTGTCAGGAAGTGTAAGATACTTGTTGGCAACCAAAGTCTTAAGAATCACATCATATGGCTCAACCAACTTGGTGTAAACCTATCGGTGGTATTTCTTCTTTGGCTTGTTTGCATACTGAGGCTTAGGAGTACTGTGAGCATTGGCAGCCTCTTATTGTTTTGCTGCATAGATAGCATTAGAAAGGTTGAAAGTAGGCTCTTTAGCTTTTGGGACATCCACAACCCCATCATTAACAACATACTTGTTTCTATTCCAAGGTTTTCTCTTGTCCTTGCCATTGCCTCTAGTATCTTTATTAATAACAATATCCCCCTTTCTTATGGCCACATCCTCAATCCAATATGCACTTTCAACCATGTTGTTGAAAGAGGAGAACAGTTGTTTCCTTAGATCATAATACAACTTAGGCACAAGAGTGTTGATGAAAATGTCAATCTTTTCCCTTTCGGGTAGCTAACGAGGATATCAAGAATACAATGACCTCCAACATTGTAGGTAAGTGGAAAATGGCTCACCTTGATTTTGCCTTAGAGAATTGAGATCTATCATGGTGATAGGCTATTGTATGTTGTATGAATAATGCTAGGTGAAGCGCCTAGCCAACTCATCAAAAGTCTTAAGAGGTGGTGTCAATTTTGCAAACCATTCCAAAGCTTGTCCTCTTAAACTTCAAGGGAACAGTCGTAGTAGAAATGTGTCTTCATGAAGGAAGTCCATGCTAAGAGCATAAAAGTGACGCACATGGTCATGGGGGTCACCGTTTCCATCATAATTGTCATATTTGGGAACCTCAATATCCCTAGGAAATGGGACCATGTATAGACTCCTATCAAAGGGAAGAGCACAGATAGACTCTACAAAAGAGACCTTTGGAGGCTCCCTTTCTATTGCCATTTGGGCAAGATGTTTATTTGTCCATTTTAATTCCTCTCTAAGGATTTTCAATTCTATTGGCACTCTTTCTTGGACAATTTGTTGGACATCATAACCGGGAGGAAGCTTGTATCCTCTAGAAGTCATGAATTGAAAATATTGGTCTCCATTACGCTCTAAAAGCTTATGCATCATTCATTGGGAGACCTCATCTTGTTCAAATCTCATAATTTCCTCACTAGAAATCTCATTGGTGGCCTCTTCCTCATGATGAGAGGGAGGGGGTCTAGGAGGTGAAGAAGGTATAGCAAAAGTCCATCTCAGAGGAGACCTAGGTGGCGTGTTGTTTCCATAGTTTCCATTAGTACTAAAAAGTGGTCTATGCTCATAACCACTAATCTTGTGTTGCTCATTAGACACTCCTCTCATAGCCATGCATCTATTAGCATCCATTTTATCTAAATGAGCTTGGTTGTCCTTATGCTCAAAGTGTTCTTGCAAATGGTGGAACTTTTCTTGTTTAGTGAGAGTGAGTGAGACATTGTCTGTGTTTTTCGAGGTCTTGACTGTAGAAAAGAGGAAGCCTCCTTTGTACCATAGGGTGACCATAGAATCCTCATATTGGTTAGGACTAGAGCTATCATTGCTATTTGGCACTCATGAACATCTAGTTGGAGAAGGTAACTGTGTATAATTGAATGGGGGGTGACTCTCCTAGTCAAATTGAGACCGAGTTGTAACCGGCATGAAAAGAATTATTGGTTGAGTAATAGAATGAGACAAAGTTTCTTAGATATTGAGATAATCAAAGCTAATAAGGATCACTTTTCAAGATAGAACAATAGAGATGGCTCATCAAAAGTACTCAAGAATTTATAGCAATCAATTAACTCAAGCCAAGAGATGAGCAAGAAGCTCGATTAGCAAGTAGTTATAGAGGTAACCATGTTATGACAAGTGATCAAGAGTAGCATTTGTTAGGCTCAAACCCAATAGTTTTAGTGCAATTTTTTCAGTCTAGAACAAACCTAAGCATGCAGATAACAAACTAGTTTCAGGTAAGAATGAGAAAAGACACTCTGGGACAGTTTAAAATTCAAGTTTAGCAGCTCTGGATTGCAACAGCAGCAGGATAGTAGAATAACTTAGGACTCTTGATTGAGGGTGTGCGATGATGTTTTAGTATCATATGACTCTTGACCAGTGAATGTGAAAAACTCAGTTTTGAAAGCAATTTGGTCAATGTTGTAAGTTGCAAGGTACAATTTCTTGGTTTCAAGCACAGTAATATCAAAAAATAGACAAGTTTGCAAATAGTAGGTGATCAAACATGTCATAAAACACTTGCGCAAGGGAAAAAGAAACCTTGCCAAGAAAAGCAATTGTGATATCAAAATGAAAAAAATCTATGAGCACTACCGTGATGTTTTATGTTCGAGAACGTTTGCACAGATAGATCATAGCGAGAACACTTCAAGCACTTACTACCTAGAAGGACAAAAGCTCAATACTTAACAACTTGGCCCACACTTGATGTCCCATCACCTCACACAAAGTGGTTACCCATAATAGATGTTGGCTTTGTCATAAAAGTGCCAATGGAACAACCAAAGGAACACAGATGATGAGTAGTCTTGGGGTGATCTGGGTTAGTCCACTAGGATCAATCCTTGCACCAAGATGTTAAGTGGCAAAATGGGGTAGCTTCTATCTATGGTTCTTAGTAAGGGCTTCCCTTCATAATACTCCTCTTGCTCCCCAAAGTGACTCCTTACCTTGTGGCAAGTAACGGACCTCGCAGCCACAAGAGTACCTTAAGCATTCTTTCTCAACATTTTCCTCATGGTCACAATCCCACAAGTACTCACATTAAGCGAAGACAAGTACTATCTCTACCAAGGTTTTTGTCCTTGATAGCCTTGAGTTTATAGTGGGTTAGAATAGCTCGGTATTAGCTTGTCCCCACTTGGGTCGTTCCTCTTGATTTCTCAAGAGAAAGCCCACTAAAGGATTCTAGAACTAAACAAAGAATGGATTAATCTTTGAGGTTAAAGATTTTTGGTTCACCTCAAGGGTGAAGAGCATACTCTCCTAGCTCAAAAATCTCTCCCAAACACACCAAGCAAAGTTTAATTGCCCTCTTTCTTTCAAAATCTAGAAGTGGGTCAAGATTTTTGGTTCACCACAAGGGTGAAGAGCATACTCTCCTACCACCAAAAGACTCCTACAACAAGATATTAAGTGCCTAAGAAATGAAGCAACTAGTATATGCCGCACTCAAAATGAAAGTAATTAAACAAGTACTTGATTGGTTTTTATGCTTTAGGCAGCCTTGCAAAAACCATTAGTATCCCTTGTGCATTTGGAACTTTGACATGCATTCTTTTAAGCAAATATTTCAAGCAATGAGAGCACCTACAAGCACAACTTGTTAGCTCCAAAATGTTTAGTACATCAAAAATTATATAATCTACAACTAAAATAGCTAATCAAATGACAAAAATTGAAAATGAAACCAGCATGGTTGGATTAGGCTCGAAAAGAGCTTTCCAACGATATATCACACTTTAATTTTTGATACCGTATTGTGCGAGAATGTACAAAATTTTGCATGAGAAAGTACAAGGGCTCATGTGAGAAAGTACACAGGCCCGCGTGATAAAACACCTCATCGAGCGCAGAAGTGCTAGAGACAACAAATCTTCACATGATACAGTGAGAAACCTTGTGCAAGATTCCATAACAATGATGCAAAAAAGTACAAACAGCGTACGAAAATCGTAAAAAAATAAAAAATAGCTGAAACAATCAGCGGAAATGCAAGAAAAGAAAGGCAAAATAGAGTTGTTCTGTCCCACGGTGGGCACCAAAAATGTACACACTAGAATGTGCACTTCTCTAAGCCATTGCTTCCAAGAGTATCCATGAATGGGAAACCTTGGGAAGGCGACTTAGAGCTCACTAGGCATGGAGTGTAAGGGTTTTAAGAATGCTCTCAGCTAGAGCTATTAAGCCTATAACCTTGCTAGTAAACCATGCAATAGGAGATTCAATGAGACTAGGGCAAGAATGCCAATATCTTCAAGGATCCAAATGGAGATGCAATGCAAGCTATACTAAGAATGAAAATACAAGCTAAGCTATGGAAATGGAAGATAGAAGTATTACAAATCCTTACTAATTAAGCTATGTGAACTAATCTAGAGCATGAAAGGAAACTAAGCTAAGAAAGCATAAACATGAAGCTAAGCTAAGAATGCAAGAATGAAAGCTAAATGCAATAAGATCTCCAAAAGCTCCAAAGTCTCCAAGAAATCCTACAACATAAGATTAGCATCAAAAGTTCGATCCTAGAATGAGAAGAGAGCTCTTATTTTATAGGATTTGAAAAGGAATGGACCATGGAGATTAAGAGGCAAAATATTTAATCAAGGGTGGAGCTTGAAAGAGGAGCAATCTATGTGCACAAGTTTCCTCCAATGAGAAATAAGTGTTGACTTTTGTGCCCCGTGTGAGACAAAAAGGCCTTTTCTTATTTTTATAAAATAAGAATAATGCTTTATTTGTGCAACTTAGGATAAGAGGAAAAGTGAAGGGCTTTTTATTTAATAAAAGGGGAGGAAATTCCTTTTAATAAATAAAGACTTAGGATAAAATGGTTAGCCCATAGAATATAATCGAATAAAATGACAAAATTAGGATTTGATCAAGAATAAGCAATTGATGATTTTAGCAAATAATGCTAGCAAGGGGCTAATAGTCTAGATGACCATTTTTGGGTGATTACAGTTAGGAGTTTTCCTTTAAATAAATCCCTGCTCCTGTGTGAGAAATAGAGAGGGAATTGTCAAGTTTCTTATCAATACAGTTTTTAGTTATTTTCCCTGTTTTATGAAATTTATGTACTCCATCATTCAATCAATAAATAAATGAAGTGTTGAGATTTAGTTGAGCATATTTTTTATTTAGGATACTTATCCAAGGGGCCCCACTTGGTGAGAAATACACAGTTAGATAGATTCATACTATTGAGAATCATTTCCTGCATTTCTGCTATTTCAGTGCCAAGTGTTGAACTGTTCCTGCAGCCAAAGCTATGGATCAGCTGACACCTCCTGTAGCCAAAGTAGTAGAACAACAGAAGTACTATGAAATAGTTCGTAAGAGTCTTCATGTTTTTTTAGCAGTTATATTTTTGTAGTTTCCATTCCAGTACTTACTTTTCTGCAACTTCAGTTTAAGCATTACTCTAGCATTCATTCCCTGCAATCATAGAATAGTTTCCCTTTAGCATTTCTTTCCCGCAACACTGATAAAATGAATAGCTGAGTGATACATGGTGCATATACTTTTCTGGCCCATTTCAAGTAATACGTCTATGGTCTGACATGCTAAATGATTTTTTATGAAGATGATAAACTACTTGGTTAGATGTCCAATCCCTGAGTCTGGAATTACACCTAGTTTCTGAGCCTTTGTAAGAAGCGATCATTTTTGGCACCATTGTCAGGGATGGTGCCAAACCAACTCCTCACTAAGCCATTATTAGAATTTTTTTTATTTCCAACTTTCATTAGAATACATTTCTTTTAGAGGAACTCTACAAATTGCATCACTCCCTATTACCTATATGCATAATCAAATAAGAGATGCTAGAGGAGGGTACTTGCCAAATCAATCCAACCACCCCTTTGAAGATGAAAGTTCATTTTTTGATGCTACCATTGACCTCCTCAAAACTGCATCCTCCTCCTCATCATTTGAAGAAGAAAAATTTGGTTCTTTTGAAGAACAACCTGAAATTAACGCATTTGTAGAAGTCTTCTCTCATTTGAGAACCTGCTTTCTTGAGAATCTTGTCAAATAGGAAAAATCCTTACAACTGATCATCTACCAACCTCTACATCATCCACAACCTCCTCAGCCTATAAATCCTATCGGGATGACAAATCCCGCCACATTTCCATTTCCTATTACTAACCAGCGAGATAACAACAACCTTAAAAACATACCTTCTTCTGCCCTACCAAAATTCTATGGTCTGGTAATAGAAGACTCGGATACCTTTCTCTTTGAGTTTGATATCCTATGTAGAAGTTATGACTACACCACTGATGCTCACAAGCTCAAACTCTTTCCTGTGACCCTCAAAGAGTCCGCTTTGCATTGGTTTATGGGCCTAGGATGGGCATGATTGGGAAAAAATGTAGTTTGCATTCTTGCTCAAGTATAAGGAGTATTGTCAGGGAACTGATATGTGAGGGGAAGATATCTTTAAAATGACTCAAAAAGAGGATGAGACACTTGAAGACTATGTCTCATGGTTCATGTATAACCTACAAAGGAATACAGAGCATGCACTTAATGAAGAATATCAGAAGATGCTTTTCCTAAGATGAGGTATACAAGATGGATGCAATGAAGCATTAGACTTGATGGCAGGAGGAGATATAACCCAATCCACCTAGGATGACATAAAGAAGATATGCCTCAAGTACTTAAGAGCTACTAGTAAGAGAGGAAGGGGATAAAAAGCCACGATAGGAAAGACAAATGGCACAGGTGCTTCCAAATCAGAAATAACCCATCTCTTATCTAACTTTAAGCAGGATATCATCAATAATATGGTCATGCAACTAGATACCTTGCAGGCAAAGAAGAAGCATGAGGAAGCAAAAGCTATTTTCGCTAAATTTTGTCCACACTGTCGATAAAAGAAGAGAGATTGCCAGTGTAAGATGGTTGCAAATATAGAAACTACCCAGATGCCAACCGACTATAAGCTAGTGGAACTAGTGGATGAGTATCTATTCTTCGTTACTCATCAATGACCATGGGTGAAAAGACAAGGTATGCCTCATCACCCACTTACATTCAGCAGTCCATTTTATAACAATCAATGGAAACCTTCTATGAATTACCAAAATCCCCCTGGAGAAACTATCGGAATCAGTGGCAAAATTACCCTAGTCCATAGTGGCAGAACCCTCAGAGGAATAGAACCCTCAAGGGAATTGGCAACAACCTCAGGGGGCATGGTAGCCACTACAGGGTAATTGGAAACATCACCCTCAGTGGCGAGGAGGCCAGCAATGGCCAAATCAGCCTCAAGAATATCTGAATCCACCTCTTTAGTCACCACAACAGCAAGCACTCTTACCACCACCAGTAGCTAATAATCAACCTCCAAAGCCTACCCAATTGCCTACACAACCACAACCAAACCCAAACAATAGGCCTCCCACACCTCAACAAAGTGTGTATACTATTGACCAAATGCAGTATCCCATGTAGTATCCTACCTATGAAATCATGCTTGATGATATACACCTTCGGTCTGGGATTACTATTCCTACTCTTGAGCATCCAATCATAACTGAAGTACCATAGGAGGAGCCTATACAAATAGAAAACACTATTCTCCTACCAGTAACACAGCCTATAGCTAATAAAAGCCACCCTACTAGACCACCTTTTCCATAAAGGCTGTAGCACAACAATCCTAAACCTACTGAGGAAATAGAATTTAACATCATTAATCAGTTAAAGAATGTCAATGTCCAAATACCTTTATTTCAAGCAATTAAGGATGTTCCTACATATGGAAAAGCCATAAAAGAAGCTTGCTTTAAGAAACTTGGTCACAAGAAAAAGGATCCTCAAATAGTGCATGTGTTAGGTAAACTAGCTGACATTATGTTAGGAAAGCTTACCATCCCAAAATATTCTAACCCAAGCAGCCCGGTTGTTAAAGTCATTATTAATGGGACAACCATTAAAAATGCATTGGTAGATCTTGGAGCCGCTATAAATGTAATGACTGGGGATATAATGCAACAAATTGGTCTAAACAACCTCCGAACCACCCCCACTGTCCTGCAACTTGCAGACAGTTCCACTGTAGAACCTGATGGAATAGTTGAAAATATTTTTGTTGACCTTGAGTCCTAGTCATACCCAACTGATTTCATGATCCTGTCACCAAAGGCTACCTTAGGAGGATGCTCGATTATACTTGGTAGGCTTTGGCTAGCAACTCCTAATGCTCATATTAGATGTCACATAGGGGACATGACCATCTCTGACAGTCAGCATACTAAGACTTTAGTCATGTACCCCCCTGCCCAACCCCAAATGGAATTAGCCTCACCAATATGGCTTGACATAGGAGAAGAAGCTGAGGTTATCAATTCAGTGTCTAAGTTAATGATGATAAAAAGAGACCCCTTCCTGTACCTTCAGGATGAAGACAAGGTGATTACCAACATCCTAAAAAACCAGTATGGACCAAACTCGGATTCTCCGGGTTGTTCTTCCAACAACTGCTCTCTGTAATTTTTAAGCTTTGATTGTCAATGGTCTTCTCCTACAGTTAAATAACTCTACCACCAATTGCTTCCCCATGAGATAAAAGCATCCTCATTTATGGACGCATCCATGATAGAGCTAACTAAGCAAATAGGGGTGTTTCATGGCCGTTGCCTGAACATCAATAGAAAACTAACCACTTAGCAGCAAATATCTCTGACAAAAATGTTGAAGGCCCATACTAGAGTGTTTTCTTGGGACTATGCTGACATGAAAGGCTTGGACCAAAAACTATGTACTCATAAGATATATCTAAAAGAAGACAAACCTCCAGTGAGGTTGTCATGAGCCCAAATTAATATATACAATCTATTCAATTATTGTAATTAATCAATTAATCAATATAATTAATTAATATTTATCATTAATCAATACTACTCAATGTATAATTAATAATAATATAATATACCTATAAACAATACTAATAATCATAATCTATAATTTATAATCATCTATGATACAATCATAAACATCATTAACATTAATCAATGACCTATTTTAATTCTCTCTCTACTACAAGTAAATACTCATTAATAATAATAATTAACATTCAAAGTTACATAATACGATATACCAATAAGTAAACACCAGTTACACAAACAATGATTCTGATCAAAGGCTACTCAAACAAGTACCGCTTTGTCATGAAGTGGTGCGACCTCTCTTGAAGTATCGCGTGGTATAAAATTGGGAAATACTTCACTAAAATAAGGATATCGGGGAGAATAAGATAGTTATATACACCGCGGAATAAATCAGCGACATCAAGGAATTCTTTGCATTCTATCAAAAAAATTATAAAGTATATACTCAGCACAAGAATCGTTGAGGGAGATAATATTATATCAAGGAAGGAAAGACTTCGATTGCATCTGTTGTTCAATACCACCGAATAGGGAACAAGGAAAAATAGTATAATTTAAAAATAGCACTGACAACAGTGTATACAAACATAGGATTCAGTCATAGTCAGAGTGAGAGGCCTAAACTCAGCCGTGGGAAATATACAGTCATCGGTACAGTGGCAGCAACACAGTAGTATATACAGAGTTTCGTAATATGTATATGATAATTTAATATCTTACACTCGATATAGCTATATATTCAAATAGATTTGTTATGAAGAATTTATTTAGGGAATTATATTGAGAGGTAACGGTGATCCTTGTAGAGACAACTAAGAACATATAATTACAACTGTATATGCTAATATCATATCCGAAAAATGAACCATTATGTAATCTAATATATATACTATCTAATAATAATAATATAATGAAATTAGAAATATAGAAATATATATAACAGCTTCGCTCTATATATATATATATATATATAAATAATAGGAATCTATATATTTGTATGATATATATGAAAATAAATATACGGTGAGTATAGTATATATTAATTATTAATTATATATAAAATTCATATAGTCGTATATTGATCAGATATATAAACTATCTCGATAATAGAATATCTAAAATATACAAGATAATATTTGAGTTACAGGAAAATTACATAGATATCAAATGTATATCTGAAATATATATATATATTTATATATAGATAGTGAGACATATATATATATATATATATATATATGAAATATTACAAATTACAACTCCTAATTACGATTCAAACTTGAATAGGGAATTTGAGAGAAAATTACGTAAGGCCCTATTTGGGGTCATTACAAAGGCAATTTCAAAGGCGAGTGAACCCAACATTACGAGAAATCGTTAAAATAGAATTGCAAAAACTCCTCAATGCTGGATTTATTTACCCCATATACAATAGTCAGTGGATTTCCCCATTAGTAATTGTGCCAAAAAAAGGAGAAAAATGGTGTGTGTTTGTGGACTACAGAGAACTCAATAATGCAACTAAAAAGGATCACTTCCCCCTTCCATTCATTGACCAAGTATTAGACTCCTTAGCAAGAAAAAAATATTTTTCCTTCTTAGATGGGTATAGTGGGTACGATCAGATTCAAATCTTTCTAGAGGATGAGGAAAAGACAACATTCACTTGCCCTTGGGGGAATTTTTCTTATTCAATTCTTCCATTTGGTCTCTATAATGCTCCAACAATCTTTCAAAGAGCAGCCATCAACATCTTTGTTGATATCTCTCATGACTGTATGGAGATTTATATGGATAATTTTACAACATATGGTGAAACTTATGAGGAAGCCTTCAACAACTTAGACAAGGTCCTAAAAAGGTGTGAAGAACATAATCTATCTCTTAACAACAAAAAGTGTTTCATGATGATGCAAGAAGGGATAGTGCTTGGCCACTATATATCTATAGCAGGAATCCAAGTAGATCCGGCCAAAATTGAAGTCATTCAAAACCTTCCAACACCAACCAAGAAAAAATATGTCCGAAGTTTTCTTAGACATGTAGGCTATTACAGAAGGTTCATAAAAGATTTCAGTAAAATGGCCAGTCCCCTTCATTCTCTTCTTACCAAAGATTCTGAATTTACTTAGACTCCAAGTTGTGAAGAAGGCTTCCTACAACTAAAGTCAGTTCTTACAACAACCCCAATCTTACGAGGACCAAATTGGGAACTTCCATTCCACATATATACTGATGCCTCAGATCATGCCATAGGAGCCGTGCTCGGCCAAAAAGATGACACAGTAGAGCATGCTATATACTTCATCAGCAAAAATCTCCAAGGAGCTGAATTGAATTATACAGTCACAGAAAAGGAGCTGTTGGCAATCATTTATGCCCTCAATAAATTTCGCCACTACATAACAAGATACCAAATATTTGTGCATGGTGACCATGCAATAATTAAGTACCTTGCAAATAAGCTCACAATCACGAGAAGACTAGCTAGATGGATTCTATTGTTACAAGAATTTGATATTACCATAGTGGATAAGACAGGCAAATCAAATGTGGTTTCAAATTTTCTCTAATAATTGCAAAATAAGGATGAATCACAACTTATTGATGATAGATTTCTTGATGATCACCTATTCTCCATTACAGCCAAAACTCCCTGGTATGCAGATATTTCCAATTACTTGGTCTCTCAAAAGGTACCTCCCTATTTCTCACCAAAAGAAAAGAGACTCATCATAGAAAAAACTTTCAATTTCTCATGGATTGCTGATTGTCTATTCTATAATGGGCCTAACCAAATATTGAGAAGGTGTCTAGGGGAGGATGAAACCTATGACATCCTCCATGCATGTCATGATGATCCTTGTGGAGGGCATTTTACAGCCAAAAGAATAGTAATGAAGATACTGAACACAAGATACTATTGGCCAACCCTCCATAAATATGTAGTTAACTATACAAGGAAATGTGATCGATGTCAAAGGATGGGATGACCAACAAAGTCTGATGAAATGCCTCTCTTTCCATAGGTGGTAGTAACTCCATTTGATAAATGGGGGTTAGATTTTTTCGGACCCATTACTCCATCCTCAAATGAAAATTCCTACATTCTTGTATGTACTGACTATGTAACTAAATGGGTGGAGGTACGTGCTATGAAACATGCTAGAGATAACAAGGTTGTTGAATTTATGTATGAAGAAATATTCACAAGGTATGGTGTCCCAAGAGAACTGGTTACTAATCATGGTGCTCAATTCACATCAATGTTGATTACTACACTTATGAATGAATATAACATTCTACATAGGACATCAAGTCCATATCATCCATAGGCGAATGGGCAAGTCGAGGTTACAAACAGAGAAATAGAGTCAATTCTAACCAAAATAGTCTAGTTACATAAAAAATACTGGAGCACAAGGTTACAAGAAGTAGTTTGGGCATATAGGACAACTTGGAAAACAACAATCGGTTTCACACCCTTTCAACTGGTTTATGGCAAAAATTTTGTAATGTCAATAGAATTTGAGCATAAAATATTAAGAAGAACATTATAGTAAATATTGATCTTCCAATAGTGCAATGCGATAGGGTCTTGCAGCTAAACCAACTGGATGAAATGAGAAAGGAGACCTTACAACACACAGAGATGATCTAGATACAATGCAAAAGGTGGCATGACTCACACATCCTCACCAAAAGATTTTTGCCTGGTGACTGGGCTCTCCTATATGACTCTTGCTATCAAGAAACCCAAGGTAAGCTTACTACATGATGGCTAGGTCCCTATGAAATCAAAAATGTCTATGTTAATGGTGCAGTTCAATTATCAACCATCAACCCAGTACATTTCAAGTTATTGGTAAAAGGGCACAGACTTCGTCTGTACCACAAACCACAAACCACAAACAAAGGTCAAGTTCTTGTGAAAATTTGATATTTCTCCTTCTGTAGCTAAACCCCCTGCAGCTAATCAAGATTTTGTAGCCAAAGAACCCTCCACACATTTTGGGCCTCCTCCAGTTGAAGGCTTTCAACCAGCAGATGGACCTCCTCCTATGGGTGATTCTCTTGCAGCTAGCTACAACTTTCCACCATCACTTTAATTCTGCATGACTGTAGCCATAATAAAGTTTTCATTTTCCATGAAAATATTCTCTACCATAATAAATAACCCATCCCATCACCTTTTTCTTTTCCATTCATTCATCCGTCACATTTTTTTGCACCGTACTTCTATTTTCACAATACACATCATTATATCTTTTTGAATATTGGCATTTATGGTATTTTCACATCAGGTATGCAATCATCTATTCTCTCACATACTCTTTACTTATTTAAACATAATTATCTTTTAAGATTCATTTAATTTAGCAATGCTTTCCAGGCAATACTGTACTTTCAAACCAAGCATGTGAGGACACCTGCGTCATTTTCGTAGGGGGTAGTACATTAATATGAAATGAAAAAATTTTCCCAAGATTTTGATTTAATTATCATTATTAGCACACAAGCTTCAAGTCAGATCATTAATCCGCCAACCTTAGCTTATGGCCTTAAAGTCCTTTTAAAAACCTGAAAACCAAAGCTAGCTTCAATTTTCACATATTCTCTGATATTTTCAATCCCATACTTACCGAACAAATTACAAGAAATCCTGAATCAGTGCAAAGTGGGAAGTTTAGAAATTAGGAGAAATTGTGAAAAAGATTGAAGTCAAGAACTAAGGTTGCAAGAACTTTTGAGTGAACAAGTATGGGTGGGTAGCCTATTCGGTCAGAACCAGTTAATCACACATCCTTGTTGTAAGATCAGGCTAGTGTTTGGGAATTCAATCATGTGGGTTGGCTCAGTTATTTTATTAGATTAAATGGTCATGACAAAGCCATTGCAGTGGAATTTTTGCGTACATTTAGTAATGGAATGGTATATGTGAAAGGTTTACGATTTGAAGCTTCAGAAGTATAAATAGAAAAAGTCTCTAGACTTCTTGCTATAGGCGAATCTTTTCTGCATGGTCATGATGCCCGCACAGCCAAAGTGAATTCTCCCTACCCAATGATGTTGTATTGGAAAGTAGCAAGCAAGGTACTAAAAGACTCTCTCTTCCAGGTGATTACCTTTAGTTAGATGTTCATATCGTAAGATACATTACTTGCGAATGAATATTTTCTTTTCTACATGCTGTGCATTTTAAACTTCTGAGCCATTTGTGGCATGGATGCCTGATTAATGTTCCAAATGTCCTATACTCCATGTTGAATTTGAGCTCTGAAAAAGTGAGAAACGGTAGATAAAATGTTGTTACCCATCATGGGTTAATAAAATTACTAGTAGAAAAAGCCTTGCATGATAATTATCCCATGACCTGGGATGAATTTCTTGCCGCCCCTCATGTTCAATTAAATAGGGCTAGACTCATGCCTATAGGGCCACACCCTGAGCATCATGAAGTGAAGGAAAATCCTCCTACTGAAGCCATTCTTGAAAATGAAGAACCTACCATTCCAGATAGAACTCAGGAGAACCCACCTCTTCATCAAGAAGACATAACAGTAGAAGCTCCAAACCCTAAGTGGAGGGTGAAGAAATTGAGGTTCTTGTAGAAACTCATAGTCCCCAAGAAGCCCTGAAAAATGAGAAGGGGAAAGGAAAAATGTATGGCTATAAAGTAGGGGATTCCCCTATTCCTCTTGCAGCCACATTTGCCTCAACAAGAACCAATCCATAGAAACGCCCTGCAGTATCAAAAGAAACACTAGTATGATGCAGTGTCCATTTGAATTCAAGGAAAAAGACAAAGGGCTCACCTGTGATGGCTAGCTCAAGTCATGAAGTTCCTCTTGAGGAACCTATGGACATGGAGCCACAAGAGAAAAATCCAACCATGGGAGGTGATGATGTGATGGAAAAGGAACTTGCAGCCTCAAGGCCAAAAGAAACAGAGAAAATGGATGTTTCTGATGTATCTTCTTCCCATCTAGGGAATGTACAAGCAAATGATGTTTCAGCGGCATCCACGTCAGTTCAACAAGAAGGTCGTGAGGCAAAACTAGACCACCCAGTTCCATAGGAAAATCAAGACCAGGTAACGGTATATTCTTTGTCCTTGGATTATTTTCAATAGATTTAGTATGAAAAGGAAATGTGGGAAATAGAAAGGGATGGGTTAAAAAGGGAAATAGGGCAGAAAAAAAAAGAAATTAAGCTCTTATAGGATAAGATGGATTCGGTTATCGAATTGGTTCCCAAGATTATAGAATTTTGACCACCACCTAGGGTGTTGCTCTGTGCCTGAGGGAATAATTCTTACTATTTAAATTTATGAGAATTATAAAATATTTAAGTGCTGACATAGATACCCCTCAAGCCTTTATGGCTGCATATGAGATGTCACCTGACTTCATTAGGAACCTTCTTTGTGAACTTTATCTGCACCATTATGTGTTCCCATCAAACGCTAAATGGAATCCCCTATTATTTGTGGGGGACATACATTTGTCCTCACTACTTTCTTGGGTCAATAATGAAATCTATTACAGGGAACAATTGAACATGTTTAGGGAATTTGAACGCAATATTTCACTTCCATTGTGTCTTGAGAGAAAAACACCTAGATGGTTCTACTATGGCTGGTTGGAAATTATCTATGGTTTTAATGATTCCACACACAGGAGAAGGATACTGGCAAACAAAGAGAAAGTACATACAAATTTTTAAAGATTGTCCTTAGCTGGTGGAAATAGAGCTACAAATGGATTATAGTAGAGGTGGGCCAGACTGACCATGTCTCTAAGAAAGGTAGAGCCACATAGTGTCATCAACTTTAGAGATGCCATGCAAAGGGTCCACTGGTATATAGAATTGGGATGACACCCGAGACCAGAAAGATGGATGCCTCTCACCTTCCAGCCCCCTGTACTCATGTGGCCACTATACAATTGTGTGGATGATGAGATAGATGAAGATTTAGAGATAAGTCAACATGTAAGGGTTGATAGAATGCTAGAAAAAATTAAAAATACTTCAGTGCTTGAGGACAGGCACTTGTCTTCGTAGGGGCAAAATGATGAGGTATATTAATGCCATACTTTAAGATACCCTAGGATGATATCTACTAGACCTTTTTCCTTAATTTGATATATTTACCTTAAGAGTTCTATGTTTTTCTGCTATTATATGGCAGGCTCCCATCAAACATATAACTTGGTTTAAACGTACTTAAATATGTTATGCTTGGATGAATTACTATATTTCTTGTTCTGAAAGATATGGTTGTGTTTTAAATGAGTAGAGTAGTTGTTTGAATATGAATGATCATGCGTGTTCTAATAATTACTATCATAAATGCCTTATCCTAACCCTTGAAGGTGTAAGTGCATTGGAATAGCAAATGTTGTTTTGACCAAGTATAGCGCATTCATTCATGGAGTGCTCAACCTGATCTTCCTACAACTTCCATCGAAGAAGCATTCAGTGCAGCGCTAGTTGAAGGTTTCCAAAGAATAAGGTGGTAGTTCCAGCGAAGAGCAAGGCAACGATTTAAATTCCCTGAGAAGATCTAGGCACGAGTGGAAAGTTAGATTTTCTGTCACGGAAACTCTTTCCTCCATTCTGGATTTAATCTATTTTAGTCTTAAAAGATTTCCTTCTTTCTAGTCGATAGTGTTGTAATAAAGATCTTCCTATTTCTATGGTGTGGTTAGGAAAGTAGTTAGGAGTTTTCCTTTAAATAAAGCCCCACTCTTGTGTGAGAAAAAAAGAGGGCATTGTCAAGTTTATTATCAATATTGTTTTTAGTCATTTTCATTGTTCTATGAAATTCTTATACTCCATTCAATCAATAAATAAATGAAGTGTTGAGATTTAGTTGAGCATATTTGTGATTTAGGATACTCATCCAAGGGGGCCCACTTGGTGAGAAATCCACAGTTAAATAGATTCATACTAGCTAGAATCATTTCCTGTATTTCTACTATTTCAGTGCCAAGTGTTGAATTGTTCCTGCAGCCAAAGCTACAGATCAGCTAACACCTCCTATAGCCAAAATAGTGGAACAATAGAAGTACTATGGCATAGTTCATAAGAGTCTTCATGTTTTGTTAGCAATTATATTTTTGTAGTTTCCATTCCAGCACTTACTTTTCTACAACTTTAGTTTAAGCATTAATCTAGCATTCATTCCCTACAATCATAGAATAGTTTCCCTTTAGCATTTCTTTCCTACAGCAATGATAAAATGCATGGTTGAGTAATACATGGTGCATATACTTTGCTGGCTCATTTCAAGTAATACCTCCCTGGTCTGACATACTAAATGAGTTTTTATAAAGAGGATAAACTTCTCGGTCAGATGTCCAATCCCTGAGTCTGGAATTACACCTAGTTTCTTAGCCTTTGTAAGAAGCGATCAAGAAAGATATTTTGAGAAATGTGGTTAGGGACCATAAACCTAATAGTGTGATGGTCCAAGAAATTAAAATGGATATAGAGAGAGTGAAAAAGTTGAATTTTTTTTAACACTGTGGCATAGTAGGGAGCAGCTTTGAAGGAGATTTTGGTGGGGATGTTTTGTTTTGGAATCAGTTGATGGTTTTGGTCTACCTCTGATCACTAATAGTAGTATGGTTGTTGTTAAGTTTCACCATATTAGGGATAACTTTACATGGGTCTTGTCTAACATTTATGCTCTGATTAATAAGAATTAAAGAAAAAGTTTTGGAACAACTTGGAAGTGTCCAGGGATTCTTTTAAGTAATTTTGTTGGTTGATCATGGGAGACTTCAACAACCCCTTGAATGATGGGGAAAAATTTGGAGGAATCCAGAACGAGAAAGATGGTAGGTTTGACCTTATGGACTTTATCAATCAACAAGCCTTAATAGATGTGGAGCTTAGTGACCTTAAGTTCATTTGGTATAATAGGAGAGTGGGAGATGATTTGATCTAAGTCAAGATGGATCGGGCTCTTATATCACATGATTGGATGCAAAGGTATTTTTTTAATCTCTCCTCCTCTAATATTGGATTAGATCATTTTCCTATTGTCTTTAATGCTAAGGTTGTCTCTAGGAAGAAGAATTTTCCCTTCAAATTTGAGAAAATGTGGATGCATCATCCTAATTTTGAAGATCTCTTTCAACCCTAGTGGAATATAAAGGTGGATGGAACTTCTATGTTTAGAGTGGTGAAAAAATTAAGAAATATCAAAGACTGTATCAGGAAGTGGAATAGGGATTTATTTGGAGATATTTTCAGTTCTAAAGCTAGTTTTCAACTGGAACTAATAGAGACTCAAGATAAAATTCAATTGGAAGGTTACTATAGAAATTTGTTGGAAAAGGAGAATAAGAATCTTGTCAAATATTATGATATTATAGAAAAGGAATAAACATACTAGAGAAAAAGATCTAGAGCCATTTGGTGGAAGGAAGGTGATAAGAACACTAAGCTCTAACACTTGACTACTCTTAAACATACAGAAGCTAATCGGATCTCTTCTCTTATAACTACCAAAGGTAAAGTTAGTAAGGATGAAGACATTTCTAGAGAAATGAGGAATTGTTTTTCTTCTCTCCTCATTGCTAACCATCAAGTTAGGTTGGTTGACCAGGAGAGGTTGGTTTCTTTTATTCCTAAACTAGTGTTGGAAGATCATAACAGCTTCTTGGAAGTGATTCCATCTTCATCTTAAATTTAGAGAGTTGTTATGTCTTTTGAAGGAGACAAAGCATCGGGCCCAGATGGCTTTCCTATGTTCATCTTCTAGAAATTTATCATATCATAGGAAATTATGTTTCTAATGTTAAGGAATTTTTTGGTACTAGGATTTTTTTTTAAAGAAACTAATGCTACTTTTATTGTTTGTGTTCCTAAGAAAGTGGGGGCTGACACTACTAACTTATTTAGGCCTATATTTCTTTGCAACTCTCTTTACAAAATTGTTTCAAAGGTCCTCACCTCTCAAATTTTAAAGTTGTTATCTGGGTTGATTTCTATCCAGCAAAATGGCTTTGTTCCTAGAAGGCAAATTATGGACTCTATCATTTTTGTGCATGAAAATATTCACTCCTTGACTGTTTCTTAGAAGCAAGGCTTCCTTATGAAATTGGACCTATCTAAATCCTATGACAGGGTGGATTGGGAGTTCTTGAAGAAGGTTCTTGGGGCCTTTAGGTTTGGACATCAGGTGATCCAGCTAACTAACCAACTTAATTATTTCTACCCCCACCATTGCATTCTTACTTAATGGCTCTCCTTCACAATTTTTCAAACCTTCTCGTGGCTTACGGAAGGGAGACCCTATATCCCCAATTCTTTTTTCTATCATGGTAGAATGTATAGGTAGACATTTTTATTCTCTTGGTTTGGAAGGAGTCATTCATGGGCTAAGGCCTTCCTCCCATCCCCAGTCTTGCATGCATGAGAAATTTTTGGATGATACTGTGTGCTAAGGAAATCACCTTCATAGGGTTAGTATCATCAATAAATCAAAATAAGAAGTAAATAGTCACAACAAGAAATCTATTCAAGCAAATTTAAAGATGATTAAGCACTCTATAGATCTCTAATTAGGGATGCTAATGATGAGCTCTCAGCAAGATCTCACTAGTAACAGTCCTAATATGAGAAAAGTAAATGATAAGCAAGCTAATACAAGTTAATTCCAAATGAAAATACTAATTATCTCTAGATTTTACTTTCTAACTCAAATTTGCAAGAGGTTTGATGCTTCAAAAAATTTGTGGATCATCATTGCTTGAATTTAGCCTTGCTTTTATAGATTTTGGCAAGGGTAGGGGGTGTGGTTGATTTAATAATGATTTGATGAGGGTTGAGTCCATAGTTCCACCTTTGGAGACCATTTAAATATTTTTTCCTCAAAGCTTGGGAAAAGAGGACAAAATGGGTGGACAAGATGCTCTCTCCTTATGGGTGATGGAGATTCAATTTAAGCTTGATCCATGTGAGCTTGATCCTTCAATCCTATTGGTTGAGATATTTTCTCCCATTTGGTAGTTGAGGGAAAATAGGATTTTAATCAATTAAATTTAATTAATATCTTTAGCCATGTGTACCCCTTGAATGGGTTGATTTGATTTAACTGAACTATGTAATTAATTATATTAATTACATAATTAATTGATTTATCATGATTTATTTTAAATTGAATTTATGGCTTTTGATTTTTAATTAAATTTGATTTATGGCTTGATAGCAAAAAAAATTTATCCTAGCTTGATTTGATATAATTGTATTGATTTTTGCCTTAGTTTCTCACTTGATTGATCTTGTCCAATTTCAGGTGATTACAAATGCCCCTCTTTGAGTTGACATGCGAAGCGTATCGATTCAAAGAATGTCCTGGTCATTTCTAATGTGAAGTCCTGATCAACTGATGTCTGATTTGATGTTGGATAGAAGATGCAGATGTTGATAGAGTTTGATTTGATTTGATGTCCTGATGGTTGATTCGATAGTAGGTTGCCCAATATGATACCTGATTCGATGTCTAATGTTTGATGCCCCTTTCAATTGATAAATGAAAAAAATTCTGATAAAAGATTACACTCTGATTTGATGGTCGTGCCCCTGATTTTTTGATTATGATGTCAGTCCTGATTAGCCGAGTGTATGCCCCCTCATTAATGAAATTAAATTTGAGCATTTGTTGAAAGATATGACATTTTAGGTCAAGTTTGCGTGAATTAGGTCAATTTGTAAAGAATTTTGATTTCATTTTCGATAATGTATTCATGTTCATTTGTTGACAAATGCCCCTAATTTGGGAGAATGGGTGTTAAATTTGGGTCCCTAGTCATTTTCTGGTAAGAGATGTCCTTTTTAGGTCAAAATGGGCTATATATAGGGGTAAAAGTCATTTTTTACTATTCATTTTCACCTTCACTTTTGACTTTTTCTCTCTGACACCTTGGAGCTATTTCGTGATGGTTATCTTGATTCAAGAGCACAAATTTGAGCAAGGGCACTGATACTTGCGGCCACCTGGCTATGGACCTCTGGTATGTACTCCAATAACTCACTTTGTCATTTAAATGTATTTTAATTGAAAAAAGTTGGATTTTTACCAGAAGAAACCCTCTTTTTTTCTTTTTTTAATTTTAATAGCGCATTCAATACTTTTAATGGTGCATACACACTTTCTCCAGTGGTTCCGCAGTTTTCCGCAATGCATCCACTATTTTTAATAGCGTGTACAAATGGGAGAACTAGGGCATAAAATGCATTCGCTATTTTCTGTTGTGCGTATAATTTTAATTGTGCATTTTAGTATTTTAGCAGCATGTACAGGTAGTTCCTGTAGCACATTCTAAATTGCATAGCACGTACAACTTAAAGTAGTGCTTTTAATTATTTCTCATGAGCATTCACCCACTTTAGCTGTGCTTTTTCCTTTTAGCACTTTTAAACAATATAATAGTGCATTTACCCTATTTGGTAAAAACTGCAAATTGCTAAGTCAGTTTTTTGAACTATCTAGTGTCGTCAATCAATCGATTGGTTTAGGTGACAAGTCTGATTGTGATATTGATAGCAATTCATATGATGTCAGTTTGAGTCAATTCATTCTGAATATTTAAATTTCAATCTTGATTTAGATGGTGGGTGATGATAAATTTTTTGTCCTCTCTGAGTAGAATCAAGAAAATTGATTGTGATTTGATAATGTTTAAATGTTTGATTGTTAGGATGATCCAAAATGTAATGATTTCAAATACTAATGTGTTTAACTTTCTTTTTGCAGGTCAAGCTTAAATTACTTGGGGTTAGAGGCTTGTATCCCTTGCCTTTCGAGATGATTGATGACCTGAGCAGCGCAGATCACCGGTTGATTGGCAGATGCGGGTTGTCATGGATATAGTGCACATGTTCTATTTATGCTTAAATGATTGTCTTATGTATGACATAAAATAGATGAACATATGTGATATGATTTTAATGATCTTTTATAATGATTAATGCCATGATACATGATGCTTTATGGATGCATATGATACATGTTTTAATGTTGTATGATGACGTAATAATTTAATGATTAATGCGATGTGATGGTATGTATGGATGCATCTTTTTGATGATATGGATGTATGCAATGGATAATAAATGTAATTGATTTATGTTATTCAAATGTGATGCAAAATGTGATGTACCTATATGATGTAATGAATGAATAGTGATCTTTAAGGAATAATGAATAATGTCATGATAAATGATATATAAATGTTATATGGATTAATGATGTAGATGATGAAAATGCAATGATATATAATGTATTGATATGATGAGCATGTATATGTAAATTTAATGACCTAATACTACTTGAATATAATTCAATGTGTAAATGCAAGGAATCTTTAATGAATGCACCTAAATGGATAATACAATGTGATATGAAATGCCATGTTTTTGAATGAACTTAATGGAATGCAACTAAAATGTCTTAATTATGAAATTAGTGCTACTTAATTAGATGATTTGATGGATGCAATGAATGTTGCCTAATGTAATGTAAGCGTAAATGAACTTAATGGTTAAATAGGAATGGTTTTAAAATGAATGTATCTAAATGAATTCATACTAAATGAGACGGAATTAAAAATGAATGCATACTAATGAGACAGATTTAAAATGAATGCATACTAATGCAATGCAACTTTTAAATGAGCTTTAGTGAAAATGATGTGAACTAATGCAATGAACTTAGATGAAAGTGAATGCAAACTAATGTAATGAATTTAATTCAACTTAGGGTAAAGTCCTAAATGAATGCAAGATAAGATGAATTTAACAAATGCAAGTGAACTAATACAATGCACCCTTGGTTTTGATTTTTGATTTCCAACACACTTCGATCACATATAGTTTTTGATGTTGGTTTGATTTTTTATTTAACTACACCCCTTTCTATTTTTCTCTTGTGAATTCATTTTTGAAGCTAAGAAAGGAAAATACTTTAAATGCATTTAATCTAGGATGTATGCAACTAACTGTCACTATTAAAAAATTTAGAGCTTATATTCATCATCGAGTAGTTTTTGGAACTTTGACATTAGTACAACCATCACTAGTTCAACCACCATGATATGAATACCTTTTTCACCTCTTACATTTCTTTCCCATCCTTTGGTATGATGAATCACTGATTGCAGTCAATCATGAGAGTACGAATACTTTTTTTGTCAGATTCTATGTTGCAAGTGGATTTTGGTATCATGATATTTAACATCAAAATATCAAAGGTATCCTTTTGTGTAAACAAACAAAGATCTTAGTTTCTCTATATGTACATGTCCTCGATGATTCTTTGATGATCATGTCCTTAGAAAAATAATACATACTTAATGTATCATCTTAAAATGGAAGCACTTCCATGGTAAGAGTGTTTAGCCCTCCGAGTAAGTGGTTTGGGGTCATGTCGAATGCCTTGAATGCATATTCAACTTGGATCTGGCTTTTCCCCTTGTTCTGCCCCATTTTTCACTTCTTCCCAGCATTTTCCTAGCAATTTGGACTATGAACCTAAGGTTTTTGACCATAAGGTCAAAGTCGACCTCGACCCTAACTAGGTCAGGGTCGACCTCAACCTTGACCTAGTCAAGTTCGAGCTCGACCTTGACCCTAAGGTTTAGGATCTTCAGGGTTTGCTTCCAGTTCCAGGACTTCATCAAAATCTTGCATTTTCCCTCTTCGGGGCCACTATTTCTTGGATTAAGTGTTGAATTCTCAAATTAATATTTGAGTTGGACCTTTCTCAATATTTGTATAGGATTCCTAATTTATTATTGGAGATTAGCCTTTCTCGAGTTTTGGGCTTAATACTCAAATTAACTTTGGGGTTGGCCTTACCTCAAATTTTTTAACAAGGCTCTTAAATAATTATTTATTTCTATATTAAGGGTGGTCCCCTCCTAGAGTTTTGTGTCAAGACTTTAATTTAATTTCTTCTCCATGTGCACCTCTCTAGATTTTTGTGCCATGGGCCCTTAATTATTGTTTTCTACGAGGCCCCTCTTGTGCCCTAGATCACTATAAAAGGGAGCCTTCCTCTCTCATTTTCTCATCCATTCTCACATCTCATCTCACAATCTTTCAAGCTCTCAAGTGAAAGAAAGAAATAAGATCAAGCATTCAAGCATCCAATTCATCAAGGAGATCCATTAGTAGCCATTGAAGGATTCAAGCTCTATGGAGCTCTTTTGTTGAAGATTCCTCCATTTCCATTCAAGCCTCTTCCTAGTTCAAGATCCATTCAAGATTGGTGTTGAAGATCTAAAGACAATTGATTGGAGACATCCTACATGTGATTCTACATTCATCCATTCTTGTGGATTCAAGGATTCGAATCCTCCACAAGGGTTTCAACTCAAGCAAGGTGAATTGTTCCATTTACTTGTTTATTCCAGCAATTTCAATTCAATTTCAAGGTTAATTCCTAAATTGGGGTTTGACTGAGGCAAACCCCCCAAACAAACAACCAAAAACCCTCTTTTTCTTATAGGTATAGGTCCAGAACTTCAGATCTAAGAGTAGATTTGGATACCATTTTCGCCAAACTTTCAAGATCTGTGAACAAAGTCAAAGTCAACCTTCATTTTCCTGAGGTCATCCTTGACCTTTTATGAGGGTCAAGGTCAACCTGATCTCATCTCGAAAAAAGATTTTTGGGTTTTGTAGATCTCGCAGTTTCAATTCAAATTTGTGAGAATCAATAGTTTTTAAGATCATTTGATAGGTTTTCCAGCTGATTCTTTTTCAGAGGTAAGTACCTTTATTTCCTAATTTCAATATTAATCATCTATATTTACTTTCTACATCAATACAATTTCATGTAAGTGTAGAATATTGGCTTTGGGGTCTCTTTTATGTGCAAACCATTGTTCTAGGACCCCATACACTATTTTATCCTATACACTTCAAAACTTGGATCTTAAGACAGTCAGTCAGAAATCAATAAAATATTGTGCTTTCATCATAGCTAGTCTAGTTTAAAAATTTTCATCGATTTGCTAGAAAGACATGATTTCATCAATCAAGTCAACAATTTAGAAAAATTTGGCACTATTTTTCAAATCCATATTTCAAGTATATTTCTATCCATTTCATATTTTTAATCCTAATAAACATAAGGTCTTGTGAGATCTTGGATCGAAGTTTTGCGTTTGGTACAGATTTGGATTAGGATTTTGATTTGACAGAGTGTTTTACTTGTTCTTTGATGAATTGATTTGGTGTCTGATTGAAATTTTCTTTTGATGAATCCCTCCTCCTTTAGAGCAGATTTTTCCTAGTTTGATTTTATTTCTTTGTTGGACTTGGAACAATTTACTGATTAGGTTATCAAAATCTTTAGGTAATCGCAAATGCAACTGTGGGGTTTTATTATGCAATATATACAAATGCTGGCAAATGCAATATTTACAAGGATGACCACTAGGTATGAGACTGACTTGGACTTTCAATGGCGCATGTTTACTAGGTTTTCACTGATTGAATGGATTTTCTTTCTTTCTTTATTTTTAAATCATTTTCCCTTTTTTGGCTACCAAGGTGCCTATTTGCTAGGTTTTCACCAAGGTACTTTTTCTCTTTTCTCAATTTTTTTATATTTTCTCTTTTTTATCTTTCTTTTTTCCATATCATCAAGGTGCCTATTTGCTAGGTTTTCACCAAGACAACATCATTTTAAGGATCATTTCTGAATGTTTTTAGATTTCTTCATGCTCAATTTTCCACTATTTTTTATCTTTTCTGCATTTCTGATTTATTTTCTCTTTTCTATTTTTCAATGTTTTTGGTATTTTCAAGATCTCTTTTGACTATGTACAATAAATATGATACTCTCCATTTGGTTTTCTGATACTATTTTTGTTTATACCCTTCCATATGTTTCATGTGTAGAACCTCTTTAGGTGAATACTATTGATAGGCTCTTTTAATTCTTCTCCATCACAATCAGCTAGTTTATAGGTACCTATCCATATCATCAAGGTGCCTCTACTCCAAAAACTAAGAAGATTGGTGTAGCTCCTGTTGGCGTTCTAATACTTGTCCTATAAGCCCACTCAGTTGGGTTTATTTTAATATACCAATCTCTACCTGAATTATCCACTGTTCTCTTCAATATCTTTAAGATGTTCTTTTCTATTGCTTATGCTTTCCCATTACCTTGGGGATAATATATTGAAGATGAGTGATGTATTATGTGGAATTTAGTACATAGTTATTTTAAGTCCTTGTTCCTGAAATGTTTGGCATTATCCGTTATGATGGCATGAGGTACACCATACCTACAAATTATGTGGTTTAATATAAACAAGGATATTTTCTTTCCTGTGGCAGTTGATAAGGGTATAGCTTCCACACATTTGGTAAAGTATTCTATTGCAGTAATGATGAATTTATGACCATTTGAAGATGGTGGATAAATAATTCTTATCAAATCCAAACCCCTTTAATAAAAGGGCCAAGGTGTTGTCATAGGATGAAGCTCTTGTGCCAGAATGTGGGTCAAGTTCCCATGATACTAACATTTGTGACAAGTTTTACCAAAGTGACAAGCATCTTTCTCCATAGAAGGCCAAAAATATCCTATCCTAAGAAGTTTCTTAGCTAAGGTTAACCCATTTGAATGTGACCCACAAATTCCTTCGTGAATCTCTCGTAAGGATAAGTTTGATTCCTCATTCTCTAGACATCTTAGAAGCATTCCATCTAGACTCTTTTGATATAATGTGTTAGATATTAAGGTATAATGAGATACTTGTTAGATGAAGCTTTTCTTTTCATTCCTAGTTTGGTCTATAGGTAGGATTTTGTCTTTCAAGTAGGTGTAAATGGCTCCATACCAAGTTGATTTGTGTCTGGTTAATAAATAGATAGTATGAGGATGGGTAGGGTCAAATACGGGTTTCTCAACTTCTTCTACCAAGAATTCATATCTAGCACTCTGATCTAGTATTTGAAGAAGTGATGCTAAAGTAGCCATTGCATCTGCTGCCTTATTTTTATCCCTTGGTACTTGCTCAAATGTAATGAGAGTGAAGTATTTCTTAAGATCCTCAATCATATTCTAGTAAGCTATCATCTTGTCATCTTTTGTTTGATACTTATCATTGATTTCATTAATAACTAGTAGGGATTCTCCATAGATTTGTAGCTCTATTACTTTCCATTCTAATGCCAACTTTATTCCAATAAATAATGCTTCATAATAAGCTATATTATTTGTGCATGGGAATAGAAATTTGTATAATTTCTGGATTGTAGACCCTTGAGGAGTGATTAAGAGTATCCTGGCTCCTGAACCATGTTGTGTATAGGAACCATCAAAATATAATTGACATATTTTCACTTTAACATTTATGATTTCAGAATCTAGAAATTTCACTTGGATTGGATGTTCATCTTGTAAAGGTGACTCTGCTAATTGATCAGCTCTGACTTGGCCCTTGATAGATTTTTGGTCCACGTATTCTATGTCAAATTTACTCAACACCATGACCCATTTAGCCAATCTTCCATTCAATGCTATTTTATTGAGAAGATATTTTAAGGGATCAATTTTTGCAATGAGTCAAATCTTGTGAGATAACATATAATGGCATAATTTTTGGGAAGCAAAAACTACAGCCAAAAAAGCTCTTTCAATGAAGGTATAATTCAACTCATACTTCACCAATGTTTTGCTTATATAGTAAATGGCCTTTTCCTTTCCTAATTCATCCTCCTGAGCCAAAAGTGCCCCTAATGAATTTTTTGTAGCTGAGATGTATAGAATTAAGGCCTTGCCTCTTATTGGTGGCATCAAAGTTGGAGCGTTCATTAGATATTTTTTCAACAAAGTGAAGGATTCTTCACATTTCTCATCCCACTTGAAAATTGTGTCCTTGTGAAGGAGTTGAGTGAAATTGTGGCACGTTTCTGGTAATTGGGATATAAACCTTCTGATGGATTGAATTATGCCCTAAAGTGATCTCATTTGACTTATGTTTCTAGGTGCCCCCATCTCCGTGATGGCTTTGACTTTGGCTGAGTCTACCTCTATTCCTTTTGCTGAAACAATGTATCCTATAAGCTTTCCTGATTGAACACCCAATGCACACTTCTTTGGATTTAACCTTACTTTGAATTTCTCAAATCTTATAAATATTTTCTCTAAGATGGGTAGATGTTCTTCCCTTGAGTGGGATTTAGCAAGTATATCATCTACATAATCCTCCATGAAGTTGTGCATCATGTCATGAAATATATCATCATGGCCCTTTGATAGGTCGCTCCAACGTTCTTTAGACCAAAAGGCATAGCATTCCAGCAAAATGTCGCCAATGTGCATGTAAATTTTGTTTTGTCCCAATCCTCCAGTGCTATCTTTATTTGATTATAACCACTAAAGCCGTCCATAAGTGAGAACATTGAATGTTTTGTTGTTAAGTCTATGATGGCGTCTATGCTTGGTAGAGGGAAGTCATCTTTTGGACATGCCAAATTTAGATCTCTAAAGTCTGTGCAAATTCTAATGAATTTATTTTCTTTAGAAAATGGCACAATAGTTGAAATCCATTTCGCATAATCAATGACCCTTATGAACCCTACTTTCATCAATTTTTCCAACTCCACTTTCACAAGTAAGGTTATATGCAGATGCATCTTTCTCAATTTTTGTTTCACTGGTCTTACTCCTTCTCTGATATTCAAATGATGTGTGATTAAATTCAGATCTAATCTAGGCATATCATCATACAACCATGAAAAATTGATTTTTTTTTCTTTGAAAAATTTGATGAAATCCTTTATTTCCTCATTTGATAGGGATGTTGCTAGGTGTATAATCCTCGATTCTGATTCTAAGCCAATATTTACTTTCTGTATTGGTTCAATCAAGATAGGTGATCTTTCTTTGCAGTGCTCGGGTTGTCCAATCTCTCTTCCTTAGGTGCCTGTGTTGGGTTTTCACCATTGGAAACATCCTTTATTTCTTTTTCTTTTTGATCTAATACTACCACAATGTGGTTTTCACCATAAGATTCTTTCAATTCTTTCATTTTTTTCTTTCTTCATTTTTAACCAAACTGAGAGATTGGATACTTCCCCTCGTCACTTCTTGATATTTACTAGTAGAAGAAGGTTCAACCGCAATAAGGTATTGGGATACAAAGTTATCAGTCAAGAATGTGGGAAGGGTACTAGGTTCAATGGAATCTCATTCAATAAGCTCTGGATAGATAAGGGATAAAGGATCCATGGGTGGGTTTGGTTCAATAGAGTTTAAGGACATGACCTCATTTGAAGGTTCAAACATTGTATCATTTAAGTTATGATATGTGCTTCTTTGAGATGCTCTAGAGAACTAGGGTCAAAATCTTCCTCACTAGAATCCTCTAAGGTTTTCATTGGGTAAAAATCTCTTGGATTAAACCTAGGTTTACATTCCTCTATAGTAGGTCTCCATGTTGGGATATAAGGCTCTCCTACCCATTGATTTATTTCAATTTCCTGAATTGGTACATTATCTAAGACCACTTGGCTAGAGCTTGAAGCTTGATTCTGATTTGATTCTAAGATGTTTTCTTTTCCCTTGCTAGGAGTGTAAGTATGGATGACATCAACTTCTTTATCTTGGCATGAATCACTTGACTATGAGTCTCATTCCCAATTGTTTGAATCTTCATCACTTTGGGAACCTAGTTGTAATATTTGGTCATAAACTAAGGGATACTTCTTTTGAGTATACCCTTGTTCTAGGTATCCTAACCGAGTCTTTTCCTTGCTATCTCTCCATGTCATTTCAATAGGTTCTATTAATCCTTCATTTCTCATACCTAAAGGTCCTTGTCCTTTATATCCCATTTTCTACATTGTTTGAAATCCTTTTTCATATTGATGAGTGGGAATGCTTATATTTTGGATGCACTTTTCATGCTTTTCAAAATTCTTCATTATATGACCTATCTTTTGATAATGGGAATCTTTAGTGTAGATTTAAATGGATCTAGCTTGATCTTCT
Organism: Chamaecyparis obtusa; assembly: GCA_027943335.1. Lineage (NCBI taxonomy): Eukaryota > Viridiplantae > Streptophyta > Pinopsida > Cupressales > Cupressaceae > Chamaecyparis > Chamaecyparis obtusa. Next base: position 1,723,676 of record BSBK01000752.1, on the reverse strand, counting down.
TTCTATTTCTCAGGTGCACTCTCCTCACTAACCTTCTCTTTTCCTTTTTTCAATGTAGTTAGGTTAGTAGGACTTTGGTTATTTTCAACAATAATTTATTTTTCCTCTTTTTCCTTTCCCTTAAAAAATGGAAGATCTTTTGAACTTTTCCCTTGTTCTATTCTTTGAGTTATAGACCCTTCTGCATTATGTGGGACTAAGGAGTCATTAATAGGCTTCATGTTGTTACAATATTGAAAGGGGTTAGAATCCTCGCTTACCATGACTTCTTGTCCTAGATAGGGAAATTTGAGACATTGATGGTAGGTTGAAGGTACAACCTACATTTCATGGATCCATGGCCTTCCTAATAAGATATTGTAATTCAAATTTAGGTCAAGGACTTGGAAAATGGTCTCCTTTTTCATTGGACCAACTTGAATGGGAAGGACTATGATACCTTTAGAGGCTCTTTCTTCATCATCGCAGGCTTTTATGGTTATCTTTTCTTTGGGTCAATAGCCTCCTCAGAAAATCCTAAGGCTTTTTACCAAGTTGATGGTACAAATATTTAGGCATGCTCCTCTATCAATGAGGACTCTTTTCACTCTATCCTTATGAATTAGGACCTCTATATGCAAGGGAAGATTTTACGGGTGGTTTAGAGTCATATCATCTTGTTCTGAAAAGGATAGACAATGGGGTGCAACAAGATGTCCTACCATGTTTTTAAATTTATCTGCATCTAAATTTAGAGGCATGTTAGTCTCCACTAAGGCTTTTTCTAAAATCTCCTTATGACTTGGTGAAATCTTGAGTAATTCTAGAATAGAGATTTGAGCAGGGGTCCTTTGCAATTAGTCTAGCAAATTATATTGTTTTTAAGCTGAATATGAGGTTTGATTTGGTAGGACAATCTTTTGGGCACTTCCTAGTAGGGTAATCTTTGATGCTTGCCCCCTAGTTACAACATTAAATGTTGCTTCCCTTGGTTTCTCTTTCACCACAATGACATTTATGGTGTTTTCATCCCCACTTAAAGTATTAATGGTGCCATCATCAGTATGAGCAAAGTTGACTTTCTCATTACCTCTTTTGTTGTTAGAATTGATATTTGATGATTCACCCTTTTCATGGTTTAGGAAAGGTTTTTTGAAGGCCATATGATCCTCATTGTTTTGGGGGTCCTTCAAATTTTATGGTTCCATCAAAGATTAAATCTTGGACAAGGTGTTTCAATTTAATGCATTCATTAGTAGTATGTCCTTTGTTACGATGGTATTCACAATCATGAGAATCATTCCACCAATTAGGCTTGACTTGGGGTTCATATTGTGCGTGTGAATTTTGTACCTAGCTGGAGACACAACACTTCAGTAAAACATTAGAGGTTAGCAAATCAAGAAATCTACAAAAATGAATAAACTATGCTAACCAAGTGATTTACTACCTTCTAGTAGGTATGAGTTTTATATTCTCAGATTATGACCTAGATTAGTGACAATGCAATACCTAAATGAAGGATTTAATGCTAAAAGATGGATGAAAATGAATGCAGATTAATCTATCTTTTTGGATTTTCTATGCAATAAGATGAAAACTGATATGGAATTCACCTAAATTGATATGAATGCAATTGAATCTATGAATGATATGCTATGCTATGAAAAATGGATTGAAAAGAATGAATTGAAATTGTAAAAAATCTCACCATAACCTGTTTGCAAGAGCTTAATTCTCCAAGTAATTGAAAGTGCAGTTGAAGGATTCTCAGAAGATTGAAGAAGATCCTTTGTGAAGGGTTGAGCCTTGTTTATATAGAAATCCAAAATTTTTGAAAGCTCATGGAAAGCCAAAAATCTCTCCCTTATTAACTCAAATTGATTGTTGAGTTATCAAGAAATTAGAATTAGTTAACTCACAAAATCATGCAAAATTAACTTTTTAACTTAAATCGGAGTTTAGATCAGCTTTTCAACTCACAATAGATGTTGAGTTTAAAAAGATAACAAATTGATTTGATTTATTGGTTTAAAGTTTAATTGCTTTTCTGAATGTGCATGGATAATTATGAATTAATTAAATAATTCAAATGAATTATTCTCAACTTTACTGATTTTTGAATTAAAACAACTGATTTATGGGTTAATCAATTATTTAATCAAACTTTATTCCAAAACTATATCATTAAATTTGACAACTGGATTTAATTAATTAAATAATAATTTAATCAATTATTCATAGGATTTTTTATTTATCATCAATGTTAAATAATATTAATTAGGAATAAATATAATTAAATCTAATTAAATAATTAAGTGGCAAAATTAAATTAATTAATCAAATATTCAACATATTCAATTAATTAACTTTTAGGATAAATAAAACATATTTATCGCCAAATAATATTTAATTAAATGTAATTAGGATAAATTAGGAATATTCTCCGATGCAGAATTAAGATAAAATTGTTTAGGGTTTTGATGATTTGATGCACTGATGTGCCTTTAGTTAGGACTTTTGTGTCGATTTCGATTGATTTGTCAATGTAGGAGGTCAATGGTCTTATAGCCCATTTTTGGTGTATTACATTTTGCCCCTCTTTGAATTACTATGCAAAGCACAATGGTTCAAAGATTAATCTATTTTTGATGATGATGTGGACTCAATTATGTGGTGGAGAAACTAATCCTAAAAGATTAACCAATTCCGAGACAAAAACCGATTGATTGATTTGGAAGATGTTGATTCAAGTCCTGATTGACCAAAGAATCGAGATGATGCTAACTATATCAACAATGAATTGGTAATTACAAAGAAATGTCAAAATGCATAATTCTAAACCTTATGATTATGAAGAAGTGAATTTATTGACTCCAGACATGATTGTCCAAAGGAATCGAAAGGATGTCAAATCTGAACCCTTCAGTTATGAAGAACCAAGGAAATAACACTAATGAACTGATGGTCACAAAAAACTAATACAGTTTACAAGTTGTGAGAGAATACCAGATTGATATGGATCTTGATGAATCTGATATGCCCCAAGTGATGTGCCCCAAGCGACGAGGACTTTTGATGAATCAGTAACTAGACATGGTTGTTGTCTTGATTACTAAAAGGAAAATTGATTGACATAATTAGTTAATGATGTGTAATACCATGCGCCCTTCGGGATGAAAATCAAAATATGACAAGAAAGTCAGTGTTGAGAGATTATTGAAGCATGTTAATCGATTTGAGAAGCGGTTATGCACGTCTGAGGATGCATTCTGCATCGTTTGGAGGTCCTGAAGACCAAGTTTGACTAGGTTTGACCATGAGTTGACCATGGTTGACCAAGTTGAAATTTTGATAGTTTGATGTATGATGATCAATTAAGTTGAATTAGGGATTTCATTGATGTTTTGAAGGTTGATTATGTAAGCAATCGGCCATCCTAGGGCTAAAAATTTTAAATCGTAATTTTGACAAAGTAAATGATCTCAGATTTTGATTTTGACCCCGAAAATGGGTTCAAGAATTTGAAATTAGCTAGGGGGACAATTTTCACGCAAAAGAAGCACTTTGAAAAATTAGGTCAAAACCTATATAAGGCCCAAAAGGGGTCATTTTCAAATCATTTCAACCTTTTGTCTTTGTGAACCTATGGAGCCCTCTCAGCAAAATGCAAGTTCTTGTGTCCTCTCACCGTTTTGAGCGTAGCCAATGCTACCAGCGACCTCACCACTATGGCAACTTGGTAAGATGACCTATGTGCCTGTCATGCATTCAATTTTGTCCATGTTTTATGCATTTTTGGATTCTTTTACATGTTTTTAGCTTTTTCATTTTTTTGCTTCACGGAAACACATACGACAGTCAACTAGGACTCATACAAGTTTTCAAGTCCAAGTCTAGACTCGTATGGGCTACATGTGTAGCTCGTATGAAGAGGACCCAAGTGTCATGCAACATTTCATCGGGTCCCTGATATGTCGTGCAAGACCTTGCATAGTGTCGTATGACCATGAAGTGTCGTATGAGACATTATAGTAACTCGTACGAGTTTTGGTGCCAGTCTGAAAACTTGTATGGAAAACAGTGAGCATTTTTCACATCCTTAGGTCAAAATTTTGACTTTTTTGATTTCTTAAGCTTATTCCTTAGCATTTAATGCACCTTCTGAAGTTGTCAATTTCTCATTTTCTGTGCGTTGAGCCTGATTTTTTACCAAGTTACTGATAGGTTTCCCTATTTTTGTGTTGTGTAGGTTGTCTTTCCTGATGTTCATGTTTGGATCTCACATACGGTGACCCAGAGATTATGCATTTCACTGCCTAATGCACTAAGAGTTCATTTAGCTATTTGTGGCTTTGAGTATCTAATTTAGTTACCTAACATTCGGGTAAACCATGGCCTGATTACTGCATTAGTTGAGAGATTCCACTCAGAGACCCAGACTTTCCATCTACCTACCAGAGAGATCACTGTGACTCTAGAGGACATATACAAGATTCCTCAGATACCATTCCATGGACCTCGCTTGGACTACATCAGTTCGAGTAATACTAGTTTAGTAGCTTTTAGATCTTTGTTCGGGCTGATGAGAAGATCGCCCAACATATCTCATGGGAGACTGTAGTGCAGAGATACAGACAGACGTACCATCTAGAGTGCATTATAGTTGGGATGATCAGAGGGATCATCATGTCTGATCGACAATAGCATGGACTTTTGATGGGCTGGGCCCCTATGGTGCAGCATCTGATGGTGAGTCCAACTGAGCTCGGGTGGGGACAGTGTCTTTTGGCCCACATGTTTTCTAAGATGCACGAGATAGTGTATCATGAGGGAAAATCATTTTCCTCTAGAGTTCTTGTTCTACAGATCTGGGCCTGGGAGCATATCTCCATATGTAGGCTGATAGGCAGAGATGAGCGGCAGCCACAGGAGTCATTGATATACAGATATTTTGGCTACATCACACAGGTCAGGATGGGATGAACCAAGTACTGGAGGCACATTCTAGATGACATGACTGTGGTGACCCAAAGGCCATATTTATAGATAGAGGCGTGGCCTACCTCCCGTGTATAGTTTGGTTACTTTTTCCAGAGTAGGATGCTGATTAGCTGGTCCTCCACTGTGTTGGAGTGATTTTTGATTACTCAGGTGTGGAGACAGTATGGTATTATTCAGGATGCCCCATAGGACTTTACTTTGTATGCTCGGTTGGTATGAGAGATCGGGCTCAGATGGTCACCTCGACTATCATATGCAAAGAGCAGCATGGAGTACAAGGGTTATACATCTTGGACTAGGATTACAGGGCACACATCTCTAACGCTAGAGTTATTAATGCATATATGGCATGGATAGTAGAGAATCCTATCCGTAGGTTCTCAGATCCTACAGAGCTCATCCTGATGATGGAGGATGTAGAGGATGTGGTAGGTACCCCTATGGGAAGAGGAAAGAGATGTCGAGAGGTGCAGATACTAGCAATGCATCCTACACCACCATGTCCTAGAACTATGATGACCCCACCGAGGCCACCAGGATAGATGAGAACCCCTCGCCCTAAGAGTTGTATAGAAAGAAGACCTACAGTCCTTCAGAGGAGATATGCTAAAGGTGAGGGTGGTCAGCTTAGCAGTGTGGGTAATGTTGAGGAGGTTTTGGGAGCACATCAAGATGTTTCTATGGAGGATGCCCCAGATGCTCTAGATTTTGACCTTGGTTCAAAGGTTCATCACCACAAGGTGCGGATAGAGGCTAGTGCAGATTAGCCTACTGAGGAGGTAGAGACTATAGCTACGGAGGTAGATCTGGGGTTTGGACAGATACCTCAGGATGTTATCAGATGTATTAGGCAGCAGTTGCGGGACCTGAGGATACATAGTTCCTCAATGGAGGCTCATCTTAGAGTATCTAAGAGATAGGTATGAGAGCGTGAGGCTGATGTGAGATGACTATAGGCTGAGGTGATACATCAGACTATAGGCTGAGGTGATTCTGAGTATATTATTGTGTCTAAGGCAGCCAGAACACCATGTGCTAACCCTCCACTAGATGCACTTGTCGGACGAAGAGTACCAGATGTGGAGGAGCAGGCAGAAAGCTGATCTGTCATAGTGTTCTTATTTTTTGCCATTTTTGTCTATACATTGATCATATCTGATAGCTCAATCGAGCTCATTCTTTTTTATACTATGCCAGTAGTGCACCCCCATGTATGATTATGACATTTTGATATATATACAAGATCAATTTTGGTTAAGACTTCATATATACTTGTCATTTTGTTTTATGATGTAATATCATGTGATGAAAATGTATGACATGCTTTGATTAGTGTATAATGTATGGATTATGTAATGCAATGTTTACTTTCAAATGTATGATTATGCAATGCAATGATAGATGATAGATGAATAAATGTAAATGTATGTTTCTTTTGATGCACATGTATGTATGCAATGGATTAATGATATGGAAATGTAAATGTAAATGCAGCGATACACATGATATATTTTGTAGGTTATGATGAAGACAAGTGCTCAGTCATTGTCAAAATGGATGTGTAACCCAAGCTAGTGACTGCTTCCTGGTTTAGTTTTAGGGGACCTTCATACAAAGCTCAGTCCTTGTGTCATGTTTAGAGTAGTTTTTGAGAATAGTTAAACATCAAGCTAGATTTGAAATCATGAGATAAATACAATTATGCAAAGTGAAAAATGAAATGCAGACCTAGGACCTAGGACTTAGTCACTGATCATGTGTCGGTCTTTTTCATCACTGAATATTTTATTATAGGTAACACCGGATAAATCAATACAATGTCCACTACTTAGGAAACCCTAGAGATATGAATATTGATTTCTGTTTTGTTATGTCGGATTTAGATATAAGCATCAAGGCACAAAAGCCAAGATGACCTGAATATCATGTCCATTTTGATATAGCAATTTGTATAAGCATCAAAACATAAACATTGTGATGGCCTAAATACACCTTGTAGAACAAACATGTCAAATAGTTGTAGAATTCATTATATTTCCAATGTGAACTACCCACAGTGACCCTTTATCGTTCACATCCTTGGATAATAGTTGTTTCACAGTAGGATTAAGAAATCATTCAAAAAGACAAAATTTAGATCAAACTTCCTTGAAGCATCCAAGTATCAATGGTCGAGGTACACATGGCCATCCAATACATGATGGAGGCACTTATAGTGGACACCAATTCAATTTTGAATTTCCAAAGTTATTACATTTTCACTCAAAGTAGAAAACAAATAAAAGATTATGCCGCTAGTCATCACTCTCTAAATCCTATCAAGGACATCATCGAGGAGATCAAGGGGACATAATACACAAAAATATCAATGTGAATCAGTAAGCATACAAAAAGATTTAAGCATGCAGCAAAGATTGTTTTCAGTTTGTTGTTGTTTGTGTTTGGTTGTAGGTGCAAAATCCTTTCCTCATGAGGAGACGGACTGAATGACTCATACATAGCTTTGGAAGGACTTTGATTGGAAATGACTCATCTGAAGATACTGAGGGTCTTAGGATATGACATTGATTGCCCCCAAGTTTGGAACATTGATAGGATACCAACACTTTTGTTGGATTGTGCTTAGATCGTCTTTATTGAAAACAAGATGCGAAAGCAAAACTGAGAGATATATACCAACTAAAGCAAACTGAAAATTGGGAAAGACCAAGATTGTGCTGATAGATGGAGCATTTTGATACAAGTGACTCCCATTTGCTAGGTTTTCACCATCTTGGCAGAGATTCTATTTTTGCTACCAAGGCTCCTGTTTCCAGGTTTTCACCAAGGCACTTTTTCTTTTTCCTCTTTTTTTTGTATTTTTCATCTTTTCAATTTTTTTGTAATTTTTATTTTTTAGATTTTTTTGTGATACATCAAGGTGCCTTTTTCTAGGTTTTCACCAAGATGATCATTTTTCAGAACTTTTTCTGATTTTTATGATTTTTTCAAGACATTTTACCATAGACTGAATGGCTTAGGTGTAGAATTTCTTTAGATGGAGAACGTTGATTGGTTCTTGGAGCTGTTCTCCTTCAGTCATTGAGAGTTGATAGGCTCCAGAGCCAAAAGTAGTAGTGATACTCAGGTTCAAACTTCCCCTTGCATTCTCTATGGGATTGATTTTTAAGATTTTCTCTCAAGACTAGATCGCCAACATGAAATTCTCTGTGTCTGAATTTTTTGTTGTAGCCTCTAGACATACTCTTCTGATATACTCTGAGATGATCATACACATCTTGTCTGCACTCATCTAGTAGTTCAAGTTCTTACAACCTAGACACTCTATAATCATCATTGGTTACTAGACCATGCATTCTGATTCTTAGTGATGAGATTTCAACCTCAATAGGTAGTATCACTTCAGACCCATAAACTAAAGTGAAAGGTGTAGCCCCAGTGGTCATTCTGATACTTGTTATGTAGGCCCAAAGAGCTAGATTAATCATGAGATGTCAGTCTCTTCATGTCTTGTTGACTATGCGATGTAGGATCTTCAATAGATTTTTGTTTGATGCTTATGCTTGCCCATTCCCTTGAGGATAGTATATGGATGACCAATGTTGTGTAATATTGAATTTAGAGCACAAGGAATCTAAGTCCTTATTCTTGAGCTGGCCACCATTATCTGTGACTATTGAATGTGGAATTCCATATTGGCAAATGATATAGTTCAGAATGAACATTGAGATTTTTTTGCCATTTTCTTGAGTCAGAGGAACTGCTTCTATCCATTTTGTAAAATAGTCTGTAGTTGTGATGATATGAGTATGTCCATTGGAAGAATGTGGATGTATAGCCCCTATGCTCGATCAAACACCCATTGTTGGAAAGGCAATTGTGTAGTAAAGGGAATCAAATCTCTCCTTGGCACATGAATCAAGTTACCATGTACTTGGCACTTTTGACAGTTCCTAGCATATTTGATAGCCTCTTTTTCCATTTCAGGACAATAGTACCCAACCCTAATAATTTTTTGAGCTAGTGTTAAACTGTTGGAATGTGATCCACATATAACTTCATTTACTTCCTCTAATGCGCATTGAGACTCCTCACGTTCTAAACACCTAAGAAGTGTACCATCTAGACTCTGTTTGTATAGGTCATTACCTTTGATGACATACTACAATGCATTTCAAATAAGGTATCGATTTTCATGGTGGTTGAAGGTAGCAGGGTTGATTTGGTCTTGAAGGTAGGAGAAAAGGTGTTTGTAACTAGAAGAATCATGAGCAACAATAGTGTAGATTGTGTGGGTTTCCAGGGAATCATATGTAGGAAACGAAAGTGCTTCCACCAAGAACTCGTAATGTAGCTCATGTTCAGGCTGCAATAGTAGAGATGATAATGTTACCATAGCATCAGCAGCTTTGTTCTCCATTCTAGGAATCTACTCAAAAGTGACAGATGAAATACTTCTTAAGGTCATCAACCATGCATTTGTATGGAACTAGTTTCTCATATTTTGTCTAGTAAACATCATTGACTTAGTGTATGACTAGCTGTGACTCTCCATGAATGTGCAACTTTGTCACTCACCACTCAATTGCTATCTTCATGCCATTACGTAGAGCCTCATATTCAGCAATATTGTTTGTGCAAGGAAATTTTATTCTAAATGCTTTAGGTATTGAGTAACCTTGTGGTGTTATGAACAATATGCCTACTCCAGATCCATTATGTGTGTAAGATCAATCAAAGAAAAGATGCCAAGTCCCAGAAGATATATGCATGATGGATGAATCTGGAAATTCCATCTGTAATGGTGCGTCATCGAACATTGGTGCTTCATCCAACTGATCTGCAATGACTTGGCCCTTGATAGATTTCCTTTCAACATATTCTATGTCAAATTCGCTCAATAGCATCACCCATTTAGCTAATCAACCTGTGAGGGCAACTTTGCTCAATAAGTATTTCAATGGATCTATCTTAGCTATCAATTGTGTTGTATGAGCTAACATGTAGTGTCTTAGTTTCTGTGATGCAAAGAGCACAACTAGACAAGATTTATCAATCATTTAATAGTTATTTTCATATTCTACCAGTGTTATGTTGATGTAGTAGATAGCTCTCTTTTTCTTGTTTTCATCATTTTGTGCTAGTAATGCTCCCAGTGATGTATCTGTGTCAGAGACATATAGAATCAATGGCTTCCCTTGAATAGGAGGCATCAAAATAAGAGGTTTTGATAGATATTTCTTGATGTGATTGAAGTTATTTTCACATTCTGTTGGTACTATGAAAAATCCATAAAGTTTTGAGCCCATAATCAAAAAGTTCTCCAAAGGCAAAATTTGTGCCCTTCAAAGGAACAGTTTAAAAGACTTGAGTTCAAGAGCATGTAAAAATAAACCTGATGAATTTCATGAGATATAACTTGGGGAATGAGTTCAACACTTTTCATTTGACATATGCAGTGGGTTCCAGCTCCTAAATTTTAAATCTGAAGTTCACATATTTCTGCATTTTTGCCTAAGTGTCAAATCATTGTAGTAGGCCCCGTTTGCATTTGAATATCTTGTGTCCTGTTGAGTTTCATAGCTTGCCACTTTGGGGATGTTTATAATGTATATTAGAGAGCTTATGTTTCAAAGCTCAAGCCATTTCGAGTCCCTTTGGTAAGTTTTCAGATCCCCCAAAGTTGGTCTTCTAGAAATGTCCTATTTCTATGATCTGCCCAGTTTTTTGAGTGGCCCTGTTTGACTAGTTATAATTTTTGACCCTGTGACCCAATTGAGAAATTTCCTTTTGCCCTATATTCTAGTGGTTAAATACTTCTTATGTTTCAATTTTTAGGCCATGATGAATCTGTTTTCCAAGATTGCCAATTTGATTCCGTTTGTAGTTTCTAACATTTTAATGAGGATCACTTGCATAGTTTAGTCGGAGGCCCTGTTCGGGTGAGTGCATTAATTGTCGTGTGATTGATCAAGATGTGTTGGTTGTGGCCTCATAATGTAGGCATGGGTATAAGTTATCTTGCTGATTTTTGGCACCCCATGTGCCCATTTGACATGTTTGCCAGAGTCATTAAGTTTGCAGATTGCTAATTTTCTTCAGCAATGCATAGTTCAATTTTTGAGTAGCTCACTTCGGGATCTTGCCATTTGCACTCGGTTCGAGGTCAAACATAATTGAAGGTTGTTTCATAATATACACATAAAAGGGACTCACCTTGATGAGTTTCAGACTATGACCGATCCGATTGATCATTTTGTTCGATCATTTCCAAACCCGATTTCTATAGTTTCACTGTCTTTCAGTTCAGGGTGTTCTGAGGGCCAACTTTGGGAGATTAATAATTGATAGCCAATTGATCATTTGATGAATCTGATTGTAGCCTTATTTTCTACATATGATAGTGATAATTTGCCCAAGGTTTCATGTTATGAAGTGTCCGTTTGACGGGTTGCAGCATTAGGACAAAAAAGGTGTTTTATAATGATGAAAGTGCCGATAGCATAATTCTCTAAAGTAGCAATTTTCTTAAATTCATAACTTTTTACCAGATGCTCGTCTCCAGTTGAGGATTGTTTCATTGCATTCCTTGTATATGAGGCTACTGTCAGATTCAGTGTCTTGCTCTCAGCTCGTCATTTGATATTTTTCATTCATCTCCTTCTGAGGTAGTTTACAGCGATTATTTTATGTTTGCCGAACAAGCCAGAATAGGCCATTTTACAAAAGAAGTACTAAAATTTGGTGGGTTACTTGGAATCTGAAGACAACCGAGTTGATTATTTAAATTATCATAAACTTTTTGAAGGTTTCAAGGCTCCAAGCTCCCCGATTTTTGCACAGGGAAATTACTCTATTTTCTTCCTATTAGAATTGAAACCATGATGTCTATTTATGCACTACTGGTGAGTTCTTTTCTGCTTGGCGGGTGCATGATTTCTTTGTTGCCATGAGTGATTTTGTGCACGTGTGTTTCCCTTTTATTCTATTACTTGCTCTTGGTGACTACATGTGCCTTTCATATATCTTTGACTGCGAACGGAATGAAGGTTGCAAGCAATGAAGGCTGCAAAGTGCTAAGTAAAGTTTTCCCAAGTTCTCATTGTGCATACATACTTTTATTTGGGCTGCATGCTTCACATTTCATAATGAACTTCAAAGTTTCTTTTAAACAATTTGAAACACCCTTCATGTTGTGCATATGCAAGTTTTGGGACTACAAGTTTGTTTGCAGGCAGAGCATACACCAAATTTGTTAAAAGCTACAAGATTGTAAAGAATGTGTTTGTCTCACACACAAATACTTTCTCCATTTCTTATGAGCAAAGCATGTAGAAGAAGAGAGCTCTTTATATGCTGGCACTGTCCAAAAGTATGCACTGTGCATTGTGTGGTGTTGCGCAAGATATCAAGAGCTAGGCATACTGGATTAAATGAGAAGTAATATAAACACACCAGATTTAAGGCTGCATATGTTTCCAAATGCTTCGCACCAATGAAAAGAAATATACACACTAAGCATGGGATGAAGGCTGCACACATTTTATAAATATACTGGCTACACCAATGTTGAAAAGTATTGGGTGCACCTTTGAGAGTGTTGTGTGCTTCCAAGTGCTAGACATAACCACTTGGTTGTGCTGTATTGAGGCTTTGTCCCACATTCATCAGCCCACGTATGCATAAAGTGTTTAAAACAAACAAAGCTTGGATGAATGGTAAAGTGATGAGAAAGGAGATTGAGCCAGGTGAGTTTGGTGGGCCTAGTTGGGATGCGTGCCAAGCTAAATTTTGATGAGAAATGCATTATATTCAATAGAATCTTAGTCCCACATTTGCTGTGTGAGTAATTTTGAGTTATTCAAATACCAAAGCACACAATACATTAATGTCTAAAGCAAATGCCCAGTTGGAGGGCTGCTCATGCACGCACGAGAACTGTAAATATGATGCATTGGGATATGTGCCAATTTGACAGTGGTTGCTATGGTGCAAGATGAAGATGCATGAGAGTTAACCTTCATAGATCAGCGAGAGGATGACATGTGGCACCTGATGACGTGACAAAGTGGTGCAATTCAGCGCCCAGGTGGACGCCCAGTCAGCAATACAAGAAAATAGAAGTGTGACAAGTGGGCCACCTCAAAATTTAAAGTCTGTGCAAAAGATTTAAAAGTTTGATAAAAATTCAAACTATGAGAAATTCAGAATTAAAAGATTATAGTTGCTCATGGATTTAAAAAGATGCTTGCAGACTTGATTTTTGTCTGAATATGGGCATATAATATATCGACGGAATCGGCACGAAATGAGAATTGCAATGGAAATGTTGAAAATCGGATTTGGTCAAGTGGAAAGAAGCAGTAATGAACTTTATATTCCGGGATTGAATTTAGGTGAGGATGAGATATTTTGCAGAAAGTTGTTCTAGAATAAAATTGTATCAAATTTATCTTAGATATTTTTTATGGTCTTAGGGTTGACTGTGTTGCCCTAAAAATGCTCTAAATGATATTTTCTTGTTGCATCCTTGTTCTTATAAAAGGATTTTTGTGATCATTTAAAAGGGGTTGGCTGGAAATTTTTGACACAGGAAGTTGAAAAGCTAAGTGTGTATCCTCAGTCCAGATTGTAATATTTTTTCATTTTATCAAAGCAATAGAGAAGTACAAGTTGCTACTGCTATCTTGCATGCTTACTGTTCAGAACATATTCTATACAAAGACAAAAGGTTATACTTAATACAAATTTCAAAGTCTTTTCCTCTCCATTGTGTTTATTCTATGAATCCTTAAGTCTCTTGGAGGTTTATATGTATGTATTTTTGCTTTGAGTTCTGATCTAGGGTTGGATTAAATATTGCTTAGGGTGAGATACATGCTCATTGAATTCACATAGGGATTATCTGCAAGTAGGGATGAGTTGAAATATTTGTATTTATGTTTAGAGATCAGTTATTTCAAGAATCTTTGTGTTGACTCTATTTTCTAGTATTGTTTGCCCAATGGATAAGGCACTGGCTTGTATTCACCTATCTTTGCTTTGTGGGGAATGATCAAAATCATTGTAATCATAAACATATAATCAATACCAGTCTTTTAAAGTTTTATTTACTTTATATAAGTTATTTTACCCAGTGATGGAGAGTCAATGAATAATAGGTTGTTATTTAGTACTTTCTCACTGTCATTTGTTGTAAGATCCAGTATTAAGTAAAGAATAGAGTTGAATCTATTGGATCAGGTGTACCCGCCTTGGTTTTGCAGAGCCAAAAGTGAAGAGGGCAGTCTTGTCCCTATAGTTGGTCCAGTTGCTTATAGATTTCCCACATTTGAAATTAACCCCTCCTTAACATCAGTCATAAGCATATTGGTATCTCATGGAGTGTAAAATCCTATCCAGGAACCAACAAAATGGCAACTCCACTGGGGAAGAGAACATAACAAAGGAATAAATCAAGTAAAGATCTCTGGTTATATTAAAAACTTTCAATATCTTACTACCTAGATTGATTCAACCCATCTAAGTCACCGACAAGATGGCAACTCTACTGGGGAGATTGTAATCATAAGCAAATATGAAGATTCTAAGTTGAGCTGGACTCTTGACCTGCTTATTTCAATCAGTTGATATCTCTAGTATTATAAATCAGTTATAAATAATGCGGGTACGAGTAGAGCTAGACTCCTGGCTGGCTTATTTATCTATCTAGCGGTTTCCATTGAAGTGTATAAGAGTCAGATTTAAAAAGTTTTAATATCATCTCACCAAGTTGTGAGTGGCGACTCTGAGATCCTCTATTTGATCAGTGTGTGATTAAAGCTAAAAATATGATGTATTTTTAGTTCTAATAAATAGTTTATGTACCCTGTTGAAGTTTGTTGTGTTGATGGAAAAAGATACAAAAAGAATTTTGAGTGGTTAAAGTGTTTGTCCTCTTCAAAGAGGTGGCAACTCTATAAAGTTTTCAGCAAACAAAGCTTTAGATTCAAAGGCTTTCCATTCAGCAAGTTGAGTTTCAACTTCAACACTTCCAGGTATTTTTTATCTTTATGTGTATTTCCGTAAGATTAGTTGTGAAGTAGTGTGTTCCCTATTGAGTGTTTCAGCACTAGTAAAAAGGGAAGGGTAACATAGAACAATTTCATGTTTCCATATTGAATATCTTGTCATGAAACTTTAAATTTACTATCATAGAGGTTTGAATGTTTTGGTATACCTCTTGTAAGGACAAATAAGATGAATAGTTCTCATCTTGTTTCAAAACAAATGGATAAACAACAAATGAGCCAGCCTAGAAGGTTTTGTTTTAGTAGGCTGGATAGAGCTCTAAGTTGTGATCATGTTCTGGGATTCCCCAATTCTTTCCCTAATGAGCTCATTGATCTAATTCTAGTCTTTTATGATTGGTCAGATTCAGCACTTAAACATGTCTTAGCATTCTTTAGAATTGTTGTAAAATATCAGATTTATGATGAAGATGTCAGCATGATATTTTTTGGGAGATCCCTCAAAGGGGTTGCAACTGATTGGTACTTGAGTTTACCCCCAAAATACATCTCCTCATTGACTGATTTCAAATGGTTGTTCTTAGAAGAATTTGCTGATGATGATGAATGGGATAAGTTGCAAAAGGATCATCCACAAAGAAATAATACAAATAATATCCTTGAGCATCCTATGTTTAATGCTGAAAATGTTTCTCAAAATGATAGACTTATGTCATAAGAACATTCAGATTATAGTAGTGATAAAAAATTGAAATCATTCTATACAAGGTCTTCTACTTGTCCAGAGATGTCTGAATTTGAAAATGAAAGTGATTTAAGTGAAGACTTTGATGAAGATATTGAGGATGAATTGCTTCTAGTTTTGTGTAAACCAGTGCTAAAAAATCAGGACAACATTTCTCATGATTCCAAAATTTACACCAGTTATGATCCTCTACCGAGTAAGGAGGTATGTTCTTCTAATAATAAAAATGATGAAGATGCTGATATAAATTGTGCAAGTGTTTCTGGTCATGAGGATGCAATGCATACATATGAGTCAAGCTCTCATTTTCTCAGTAGTGATGAGAACTCTGATTTGTTGACAACTAAATATAATAAGTGTACATATCTATCTAATAAACAAATGTTAGACCCTACTGATTTTTGTTTTGATACTGAAAATGTTGCAGAGGATTTGTATGAGTATGAGTCCTTTGGTGAGAATGATCAGGGTATGAGTTCTTGTGATGATCATGGACTGGTTGCAAATAAAAAATCAGATTGTGGGGATATGACAATAAGGTTTCCTTGTGAACTGCCTTGTGCAAATAAATATGATGATGTTATTTCCTTTGGTGTTGATGATGCTGGTTATGATGCTGATAGTGAGTTCGGTGGATGTCAAGATGTTGATGAAGAGTCTATAGTTGATAGTGTTTTCGATAAGTTTGTAGATATTTCTTTCTATCAGCATAAGAGAATAGTCTTATTGTCTCAATATAGAAAAGATTTGTGCAAACAGAAAAAGGATAGATATGATGCAGATGAAAGTTATTGTAGTGATGGCTTTGCATTAAATGATGTGATCCAAGAGTTTGCAGCCCATGTTCCAAACAAGAAGAAAATTTGCAGCACCAAACAAGTAGCCAAGAGAGATGAACATGGAATCCAGAATCCACTAAGTAGTGAAGAAATCTCAGACCTCTTGGCTGTTGATTTTCAGAGGTATGCTCTTACATTTGACTTTACACTTTCATGCCCGAAGGATATATGTTTTGACACTGATGATGAGGCATGTGTTCAAAATGATGAAAACAATGATTCATGTTTACATGAAACCCCCTCTTGTAATAAGTTTGCAGAAGAAATGATTGAAGACAATGACACTATATTTTTCTGTCATGAAGATTCTAATGATGAACAAGTTTTTTATTCAGTTTCTTTTCTTTCTTTTGATAAGTATGAGAGCAATTGTGACAGTGTTGAAGACAACAAGTTTATTGATAAACATGATGGTATGGATCATTTGTCCTTATGTCACAAAGATGATGAAAAAAGTTTGCACTTGGTTCATGATTTAGATTGTGAGTACATCCTAGAGGAACCAAGTCACTCAATGGTTGAAATATCTCATAGAAATAAATTTGAAAATCCAATTCATTTTCAGTCGGGTGAGTCCCTAGTAATGCATATGGATCATTACATTTTATCCTTTGATGCATTATTAGATGAGTGTTATGTTTGCAGTCCTCAAAAAGAGATAAAGGATGTTCCATATTTCTTGGAATATGAGAAGGATGGTTGTGACCGGAAGAGTGTGGGTTATGGCAAGAACAGAGTTACCTTTCAACTCAAAAATTTTCATATATGTTGGCCACATGTTTGTCAAGAGTTTTTCAAGTGTTTGTTCTTATATATGGATTAGAATCATATGTTTGACAAAGGTAAGAAGTGGCTCCAGTTTTAAGGCTTTGAGCCTTTGCAAGTGATGTATATTTTATATAAGTTGCTTTGTTTCAGTTGTGTGGTGTTTTCTTTCAGCAAGGTTCCTTGTTTTTGAGAGAGAGCAAGTCGTCGGTTTTCATTTTTGAGTGGTCTGCTACACCAAAGATCCCAAATTCTCTGCATGCCCACAAGGGGCACGCATCCTCAATCAGAGCCACTGTTGGTACTATGAAAAATCCATAAAGTTTTGAGCCCATAATCAAAAAGTTCTCCAATGGCAAAGTTTGTGCCCTTCAAAGGAACAGTTTAAAAGACCCGAGTTCAAAGCATGTAAAAATAGGCCTGATGAATTTCATGAGATATAGCTTGGGGAACGAGTTCAACACTTTTCATTTGACATATGCAGTGGGTTCTAGCTCCTAAATTTTAAATCTGAAGTGTTTAGGGAGTGGCCATTTTGAGATGTTCACCTAAATCTGCATTTTTGCTTAAGTGTCAAATTGTTGTAGCAGGCCCTGTTTGTAATTGAATATCTTGTGTCCTATTGAGTTTCATAGCCCACCACTTTGGGGATGTTTATAATGTATCTCAGAGAGCTTATGTTTCAAAGCTCAAGCCATTTTGAGTCCGTTTGGTAAGTTTTTGGATCCTCCAAAGTTGGTCTTCCAGAAATGTCTTATTTCTATGATCTGCCGGATTTTCTGAGTGGCCCTGTTTGACTAGTTATAACTTTTGACCCTGTGACCCAATTGAGAAATTTTCTTTTTCCTTATATTCCAGTGATCAAATACTTCTTGTGTTTCAATTTTTAGGCCATGATGAATCTATTTTCCCAGATTGTCAATCTGATTCCGTTTGCAGTTTCTAACATTTTAATTAGGATCAGTTGCACAGTTTAGTCGGAGGCCCTATTCGGGTGAGTGCATTAATTGTCATGTGATTGATCAAGATGTGTCAATTTTGACATCATAATGTAGGTATGGGAATGAGTTATCTTTCTAATTTTTGGCACCTCATGTGCCCATTTGACATGTTTTCTGAAGCCATTAAGTTTGCAGATTGCTAATTTTCTTCAGCAGTGCGTAGTTCAATTTTTTAGTAGCTCACTTTGGGATCTTTCCATTTGCACCTGATTCGAGGTCAAACATAATTGAAGGTTGTTTCATAATGTACACATGAAAGTGACTCACCTTGATGAGTTTCAGACTATGACCGATCTGATTGATCATTTTGCTCGATCATTTCCAAACCCGATTTCTATAGTTTTACTGTCTTTCAGTTCAGGGTGTTCTAAGGGCTAACTTTGGAGATTAATAATTGATAGTCAGTTGATCATTTGATGAATCTGATTGTAGCTTTATTTTCTACATATGATAGTGATCATTTTCCCAAGGTTTCATGTTATGAAGTTTCCGTTTGATGAGTTGCAGCATTAGGACAAAAAAGGTGTTTTATAATGATGAAAGTGCAGATAACATAATTCTCTAAAGTAGCCATTTTCTTAAATTCATAGCTTTTTACCAGATGCTTGTCTCCAGTTGAAGATTATTTCGTTGCATTCCTTGTATATGAGGCTACCGTTGGATTCAGTGGCTCGCTCTCGGCTCGCCATTTGATATTTTTCATTCATCTCCTTCTGAGGCAGTTTACAATGATTATTTTATGTTTGCCGAACAAGTCAGGATAGGCCATTTTACAAAGGAAGTACTAAAATTTGGTGGGTTACTTAGAATCTGAAGACGACCCAGTTGATTATTTAAATTATCATAAACTTTTGAAAGTTTCAAGGCTCCAGCCTTCCCGGTTTTTGCACAGTGAAATTACTCTATTTTCTTCCGATTAGAATTGAAACCATGATGTCTATTTATGCACTACTAGTGAGTTCTTTTCTGCTTGGCGGGTGCATGATTTCTTTGTTGCCATGAGTGATTTTGTGCACGTGTGTTTCCCTTTTATTCTGGTACTTTCTCTCAGGTGACTACATGTGCCTTTCATATATATTTGACTACGAACGGAATGAAGGTTGCAAGAAATGAAGGCTACAAAGTGCTAAGTAAAGTTTTCCCAAGTTCTCATTGTGCATACATACTTTTCTTTGGGCTGCATGTTTCACATTTCATAATGAACTTCAAAGTTTCTTTTAAAGAATGCGAAACACCCTTCATGTTGTGCATATGCAAGTTTTGGGACTGCAAGTTTGTTTGCAGGTAGAGTATACACCAAATTTGTTAAAAGCTGCAAGATTGTTGAGGAATGTGTTTGTCTCATACACAAATACTTTCTCCATTTCTTATGAGCAAAGCATGTAGAAGAAGAGAGCTCTTTATATGCTGGCACTGTCCAAAAGTATGCATTGTGCATTGTGTGGTGCTGCGCAAGATATCAAGAGCTAGGCATACCGGATTAAATGAGAAGTAATATAAACACACCAAATTTAAGGCTGCATATGTTTCCAAATGCTTTGCACCAATGAAAAGAAATATACACACCAAGCATGGGATGAAGGCTGCACACGTTTTATAAATATACTGGCTACACAAATGTTGAAAAGTATTGGGTGCACCTTTGAGAGTGTTGTGTGCTTCCAAGTGCCAGACATAACCACTTGGTTGTGCTATTTACAGGCCAAAGTGGAAGAAGTAAGAAATGTTTGTGTGCAAGCATGGTGGGAGGGGCCCAGAAAATAGGACTGTGTATTGAGGCTTTGTCCCACATTCATCAGCTCATGTATGCATAAAGTGTTTAAAACAAACAAACCTTGGATGAATGGTAAAGTGATGAGAAAGGAGAGTGAGCCAGGTGAGTTTGGTGGGCCTGATTGGGATGCTTAGGTGGACAATGACTTAGCAAGAGGGCCTCACACCGTAGGTAAATAAATTTTGATGAAATGTTGACCTGTAGATCTGATGCATTGGGATGTGTGCCGATCCAACAGTGGTCGCTATGGCGCAAGATGAAGATGGATGAGAGTTAACCTTCATAGATCAGTGAGAGGATGACATGTGGCACCAGTGACGTGACAAATTGGTGCAGTTTAGCGCCCAGGTGGATGCCTAGTCAGCAATACAAGCAAATAAAAGTGTGACAAGTGGCATAAGATAATTGCAAAGGTCTGGCAGGGTGATGAGGTGGCCGGCCAAACCAATCTGGTGGTGCCACATGGCACATTGGGGCCACCTCAAAATTTAAAGTCTGTGCAAAAGATTTAAAAGTTTGATAAAAGTTCAGACTATGAGAAATTCAGAATTAAAAGATTACAATTGCTCATGGATTTAAAAAGATGCCTGCAGACTTGATTTTTGTCTGAATATGGGTATATAATATATCGACGGAATCAGCACTGAATGAGGATTGCAATGGAAATGTTGAAAATCAGATTTGGTCAAGTGGAAAGAAGCAGTAATGAACTTTGTATTCTGGGATTGAATTTGGGTGAGGATGAGATATTTTGCAGAAAGTTGTTCTAGAATAAAATTGTATCAAATTTATCTTAGATATTTTTTATGGTCTTAGGGTTGACTGTGTTGCCCTAAAAATACCCTAAATGATATTTTCTTGTTGCATCCTTGTTCTTATAAAAAAAAATTTGTGATAATTTAAAAGGGGCTGGCTGGAAATTCTTGACACAGGAAGTTGAAAAGCTAAGTGTGTATCCTCAATCCAAATTGTAATATTTTGTATCATTTTATCAAAGTAATAGAGAAGAAGTACAGGTTGTTGCTGTTGTCTTGCATGCTTACTGTTCAGAACATATTCTATACAAAGACAAAAGGTTATACTTAATACAAATTTCAAAGTCTTTTCCTCTCCATTGTGTTTATTCTATGAATCTTTAAGTCTCTTGGAGGTTTATATGTATGTATTTTTTCTTTGAGTTCTGATCTAGGGTTGGATTAAATATTGCTTAGGGTGAGATACATGTTCATTGAATTCACATAGGGATTATCTGCAAGTAGGGATGAGTTGAAATATTTGTATTTATGTTTAGAGATCAGTTATTTTAAGAATCTTTGTGTTGACTCTATTTTTTGGTATTGTTTGCCCAATGGATAAGGCACTGGCCTGTATTCACCTATCTTTACTTTGTGGGGAATGATCAAAATCATTGTAATCATAAACATATAATCAATACCAGTCTTTTAAAGTTGTATTTACTTTATATAAGTTGTTTTACCTAGTGATGGAGAGTCAATGAATAATATGTTGCTATTTAGTACTTTTTCACTATCATCTATTGTAAGATCTAGTATTAAGTAAAGAATAGAGTTAAATCTATTGGATTAGGTGTACCCGTCTTAGTTTTGCAGAGCCAGAAGTGAAGAGGGCAGTCTTGTCCCTATAGTTGGTCCAGTTGCTTATAGATTTCCCACATTTGGAATTAACCCCTCCTTAACATTAGTCATAAGCATATTGGTATCTCATGGAGTGTAAAATCCTATCCAGGAACCAACACATTCCTTGTTCCATGAGAAGATCACACCTTTATGTAATGTCTTTATGAAAGGTTGTGATATATCTGCTAGCTGAGATATGAAATGTCTGATTGATTGCACCCTTCCTTGTAAGGTTCTCATTTTACTGATATTTTTAGGGGGTTACATCTCCATGATAGCCTTGACTTTAACAAGATCTACTTCAATGCCCTTAATTGAAACAATATAGCCTAGGAGCTTTCCAGAAGTGACACCAAAAACATAATTTTTAGGGTTCAGTATGAGACTAAACTTCTCCATTCTATCCATTATTTTACTCAAGTTTGCTAGATGTTCAGATCTCATCATTGATTTAGCTAAGGTGTCATCAACATAGTCCTCCATAGTTCGATGCATCATATCGTGGAAGATAGATGTCATAGCTCATTGATATGTAGCACCAGCTTTCTTAAGACCGAATGGCATGACATTCCAACAGAAGGTACGCCATGCACATTTAAAAGTTGTTTTCTCTTGATCTTCTAGAGCAATTTTGATTTGGTTGTATCTAGAGAAACCATCCATTAAAGAGTACATTTCAAAGCCCGCAGTCATGTCCACTATCATATCGATGTTTGATAATGGAAATTCATCCTTAGGGCATGCTTTGTTTACATCTTTGACGTTTATGTACACTCTGATAGATTTATCTAGTTTTGAAAATGGAACTATATTGTAGATCCACTCTACATAATCTATGACTCGGATAAATTTGGCTTTTAGTAACTTTTCTAGCTCAACATTGACTAGGAGTGCAACATGTGGGTGCATCTTTCACAACTTCTATTTAATAGGTTTAACTCCCAGAGCTATAGAGAGATGATGCATGATGAGATTAGGATCTAACCCTAGCATATCTGAATACTTCCATGCAAAGTTGATTTTCTTCTCTGTTAAGAATTTGATAAATGTTTTCTTTTCTTCATTTGACAGAGATTGAGCTACATGAATCAATTGTGGTTCCTCTGTTGTACTTGATGAACTACAACTAATTTAGAACCTGAATGAAGAATCTATGATTAAAGATCACTGAGGAGTTGCTGACTAGATATGTAAGGATTAAATCAATATTATGTTGTCATTGATGTCAACTAGCTTGACAGTACTTATCTTATAAGTTACTATACTGAAACATCTCAAGAAAGGTGAAAGAGATGAAGAACAAAAGTATCTACATGAGGAAGATGTATATGTCAGATGAGGATAAGGAATACACTGAGTAACTTGTTGATGAGTCTATGACTTGATGATATTGACTTTATTATGTTGTTTTCATCTATGATGAAGAATAGAGCTGAAAGACACAAAGTAGTGTTGTCGGTAAATGAAGCATTCCAATATAAACCGACGGAGTGTAGTGTATACCGAGTGCAATGTTAACTAAGCTTGTGTTCACCGACGTATTTCTTTGTTAACCGAGTAGAACAGAAAGGAATTAAATGATTATTTTAGTTGATAAATTAATGAGTGTATGAAATCTAGGTAACATATAAGGTTTGTTATGAAGATCGACGGCTAACATAATTCAAGGAAGATCTAATGGACCAAATTAAAATGTGTTACCAACACATCAGCTGAAGAAGGTTAAAGCGGCAAAATCAATGAACGAGATTAAGCGGCAAAATCTGATGGACAAAAAGAAAACAATTTACTTGTCTATATAAGAGACATTGGTTTCATTGTTGAAACAATGCAGGAAGAAGAAGATACTGCATAATTATCGCGTGAACAAGTTTTCATGCATTCTGATCATACTGGTTAGTGAGAACCAAACTGCAGAACAATTACTGAGCTACAGAGAGTAATTACCAATGGACAATAAGTTGATATAATGTTGAATCTGAAGTGATATATTGATCAGAAAGATTTGTATGAACTGAATATTGATCTATAAACAGCAATTGAAGTTGTATCAAGGTAGATCATCTACAGCTACATATTTAACCATTGTACACAGTCAAATCTCTTAACCGAGTAGACTAAGAAAGTCTTTTTATGTTTCATTCATAGAGTGAACATTGTTATCCTGTCAAACCCAGAGTGACTACTGGTTGGATGATAACTTCTGGTCTAAAATCCTCTAACAAGGTCACACCTAACA
This sequence comes from Chamaecyparis obtusa, assembly GCA_027943335.1. Lineage (NCBI taxonomy): Eukaryota > Viridiplantae > Streptophyta > Pinopsida > Cupressales > Cupressaceae > Chamaecyparis > Chamaecyparis obtusa. The sequence continues at coordinate 1,699,683 of BSBK01000752.1, read as the reverse complement.
GTGTGTTTGTAACCTTTAACAGGGTTGGGTCTTCACTGATCTCACTTCAGAAGAGTGAACATTTTTTAGTTGCCGGTCCCAAGTGGTTTTTCCCTTCACAGGGTTTCCACGTTAATTATCTTGTGTTATGTGTTGATTGTGATATTTGTTTGTTATCATACTTTGCATATTACATGTTAGATTTGATCGATAACTACTATAAGTTTTAGAGTGATAATTGGTAAAAGCATAGATAGTGAAAGTATTTTATGTTTATCGAGTAGCAGAAGTTGAAGAATTTTTTTTGGATTATACATTTTGTTTTGGGACACTGGATAACCAATTCACCCCCCTCTTAATTATTCTAACAATTGGTATCAAAGTTGTGGTTGCTTAGAATAGAGTTTTAAGGACTCTAGCACAAAGATCTCAAGATGTATAAGAGGGAAATGTCAAAGCTGAACAAAGAGAACTTCACAGTATGACAAAGACAGATGAAGTTGCACATATCTAGAATTGAGAATTCTGCACTAGAACTAATGCAGAATGGCTACATTGAACCAACACCAGGTCCCCTGACACTTGATCAACTGAAAGATAGACATGAACACAATATTACTATGATGGAACTTGCTGCTGCCTGTACCGATGCTGAATTTGAAGACATTAAGGAATGCACTACTTCCAATGCCATGTGGGATAAACTAACTCTAATATACAGTGGAGATTTGAATGTTAAAAGAGCCAGAGCAGAAAACCTAAGAGGTTGATTTGACGATATGAAGATGAAAGAAGGTGAGAACATTGTGCAATACTCAAATAGACTAAAAGAGGTAGTACATGCTATTAGAGCATCAGATGAAATTATTGAGGATGAAACTAATCAACTAGAACTAGAATTATTCTGCACTAGAACTAATGGAGAATGGCTACATTGAACCAACACCAGGTCCCCTGACACTTGATCAACTGAAAGACAGACATGAACACAATATTACTATGATGGAACTTGTTGTTGCCTGTACCGATGCTGAATTTGAAGACATTAAGGGATGCACTACTTCCAATGCCATGTGGGATAAACTGACTCTAATATACAGTGGAGATTTGAATGTTAAAAGAGCCAGAGCAGAAAACCTAAGAGGTTGATTTGACGATATGAAGATGAAAGAAGGTGAGAACATTGTGCAATACTCAAATAGACTAAAAGAGGTAGTACATGCTATTAGAGCATCAAATGGAATTATTGAGGATGAAATAGTGATAAGCAAGATTCTTAGAACTTTATTGCTAGTTTATGCAATCGGGATCTCTGTAATTCATGAAACAAGAGCTACATCCAACCTTACTCTTGACACACTGATTAGTAAGCTTACAACCTTTGAATTGAATAACTTTGACAATAGTGTTGTACTATCTGTTGAATCCTCTTTCATGTCTTCTTTGAAGATTGGTAAATCTAGTAGTAGGAATAATAAGAATAATGATAGTGATAGTGATACCGAGGATGAACTTGATGAGCTTGAAGCTCTTATGGCCAGAAGGTTACCCAAAGGTAAAGGAAGGTATAGAGGTAAGCTATCATTGGCATACTTTAATTGTAAAGAAGTTGGCCACATCGCTGCTAGATGTCCAAATAAGAAAGATGATGATAGATCCAAAGACCAATCTGAAGAAAGCTATGGGAGAAGAGTCAATAGAGGCTACCGACACAACAATAGAGATGACCAAGATAGCTATAACAAAGGGAAAAAGGTATGTTACATAGCCAAAGATATTGAATCTGAATCTAATATTGATGATGATGTAGAAGTAGTTTTTGTTGCTATGAAAGATGACTTAGAGGAAGAAGAGAAACATGAAGAAATGACACTGATCTCTAAAGTAAGTAGAAATGATACATGGATCATAGACAATGGCTGTAGACATCATATGATTGGTGATATAGAGAAATTTGACCTACTTGATGAATACGATGGAGGATCTGTTAGGATGGGAAATGATGCACCCTGTATGGTAAGAGGTAAAGGTTCACTGATGATTAATGATAGAATAAAATGTGAAAATGCATACTGGGTAGATGGACTGAACTATAATTTGCTAAGTGTGGCACAACTGAATAATTCAGGCCACTGACTAGCTTTTGAGAGAAAAAAAGTAAAAATCTATGATGATGGAGAAAGACTTGTCAGAACTGGTACACAATCTAGAGGTAATCTATTTTATCTTGATATTGATCAGTCTTCTTGTTTATTAATGAAGGATGAAGATGCATGGTTTTGGCATAAAAGGTTATGCCATGTGAACTTTGATAACATGATCAAGATTAGTAAGAAGAAAAGAGTTAGAGGGTTGCCTAACTTGTCAAAACCTGATCATGCTATGTGTCATGAATGTCAGAAGGGTAAGATCACCAAGTCTATTTTTAAAAGAAAAGACTACTCAACAAAGAAGATACTTGAGTTGGTTCATACCGACCTATGTGGTCCTATGAGAACTCAGAGTTATTATGGTGATAGATATTTTATTCTTTTTATTGATGACTATACTAGATTGATGACAGTTATGTTCTTAAAAGAAAAATTTGAAGCATTTAAGATGTTTAAGTGGTATAAGGAAAAGGTAGAAAAAGAGACTTGAAAATAATTAAAATGCTTAAGATTTGATAGAGAAGGTGAATTTATCTCTGATAAATTTACTAATTTCTATAATGAGCATGGTATCAAAAGACAGGTCTCTGCACCGAGAACACCTCAGCAGAATGGGATTGTTGAAAGAAGGAATAGGTCAATAATTGACTATGCAAGAACACTAATGCTGCAAAAGAATATTTCTCAGACATACTAGAGGGAAGCTGTCAGTATAGCTGTATATGTACTTAACCGAGTACAACTGAAGAAGGACACCAACCGAACACCCTATGAGCTATGGTTTGGACAAAAACCTACTATAAGTTATTTTAGAATTTTTGGAAGCAAATTTTTTATTCTGAAAGATGAGAGAAATGGGAAATTTGATTCTAAAGGTGATGAAAGAATATTCTAAGGATATTCTACTAAGAGTAAAGCATATAAATGTCTAAATAAGGTTACAAATAAGATAATTGAAAGTACTAATGTCTGTGTTGATGATTTTGATGACAAGAACACAGAGGAAAGTAGAAAGGAACCGGAAGACTATGGTAGATTCACTTACATTGAACATCTTGATTATCTACCGAAGTCGCAACCTGTGATAACTGGTCAATAGGAAAATAACCCCAAGAAATAGGAAAGGGAAACTGACGAACAAGATGGAGCTACCAAGCAAGCACATGAACCTAAACAGGATGAACAAGAAAGAAGAAACTGAGTACTAGCTATTTTTGTTAGGATACATCATCCTAAGACACAAATTATTGGAGACGGACAAGCTGGCATGCAAACAAGAAGCAAAGCAAGACAAGGTACATGTCTAGTTTGTGAATTTGAACCAAAAAATGTGAAAGTTACATTAGAGAATGAAGAATGGGTTAATGCAATGAAAGAGGAAATAGAACAAATAGAGAAGAACAAAATCTGGTCATTAGTACCCCGACCTAAAGATAAAAATGTTATCGGTACTAAGTGGATATTCAGGAACAAACTAAATGAAAATGGTGAGGTGACAAGAAATAAAGATAGATTGGTATGCAAGGGATATGCACAAGAAGGCATTGACTATGGTGAGATATTTGCACATGTTGCTAGATTGGAAGGAGTTAGAATGCTACTTGCATATGCTACACACAAGAAATATAAAGTTTATCAAATGGATGTGAAGTCAGCATTTTTGAATGGTATACTTGAAGAAGAGGTCTACATAGAACAACCTGAAGGATTCGTTGATCCAGACAACAAAGACATGGTATGTAGATTACATAAAGCTTTATATGGTTTGAAGTAAGCATCGAGAGTCTGGTATGAAAGGTTGCATACTTACTTGTTAAGTATTGGATTTGTTAAAACTAGTGAGAACAACAATTTGTACATGAAAGGTGATACTAATGACACTATTATTATTGCTAAGATATTTGTTGATGATATTATTTTTGGAGGTCAAGATCATGTATGTAAATCTTTTGCTGATGAGATGAGAAAAGAGTTTGAGATGTCTATGTTCAAAGAGATTAAATTCTTTCTAGGACTACAAGTGATTCAACAAAGTGATGGGATATTCATCTCACAATCTAAATACATAAAGGAAGTCTTGAAGATATTTGGCATGGAAGATGCTAAACCTATGGGAACATTGATGGCTACTAGATGTAAATTGACAAAGGAAGATGAAACTACAGAGGTAAACCAGACACTTTACCGATCCATGATTGGTAAGCTAATGTATGTAGTTCATAGTAGACCAGATATAGCACATGTTGTGGGAATTGTTGCTAGATTTTCTGCTAACCCTAGAGAATCACACATGATTTCTACTAAAAGAATCTTAAGATACCTAAAAAAGATAGAGGATTATGGACTATGGTATCCTAAGGAAGGTAAGTTTGAACTAAAGGTCTATACTGATGCTGATTGGGCTACAAATGTGGATGATAGAAAAAGAACCACCAGAGGAGCATTCTTCTTTGGTGAAAGACTTGTAACCTGGACAAGTAAAAAGAAGGCTTGTATTTCTCAGTCTATAGCTAAAGTAGAGTATGTTGCTACTGCTACTAATTTCTTAAATATTTCATGTATTAAGCAAGTGTTGGAAGGAATGAATGAGGTAATCATTGACTCAGTGATTATATACTGTGACAACACTAGTGCTATTAATATTTCAAAGAATCTAGTGATGCACTCTAAGAAAAAACATATATCAATTAAGTATCACTACTTAAGAGAACAAGTGAAAGAGAAGAAAATGAAGTTAGAATTTGTTACATCTAAAGAACAATTTGTAGAGATCCTTACAAAGCCTCTACCGAAGGACACATTTGAATACTTGAGGACTAGACTTGGGGTCTATCCCCTATCTACTGGTCACTAATGTGATCTGGATGTTGCATCAACTTAAACTTATCAGAAGATCACACATGTTGATGCATCATAGTTCACACTTTGAATAATGTTCAAGGTTGTGATTAAGTTTGAAGAACTAAAATAGATTGGGATATTAGTATACAGAGATATAGAGACTGTATTGGACAACAGAAAGTTACTTAGCTACTACAGAGCTGATTATTTATTTGTTTCTTTGGCATTGTTGTCAAAGGGAGAGATAAATAATATGAAAGAAAAGTTAAACATGCATCGATGAGAACTATCTAAGGGAGAGATAATCTGAAAGAAACAAAACATTGAAGATCAGTTATAGAGAATAGAAGCAAGAATCTGAGAGCTGAAAAGATCATCTCTATAGAATGATAGAGCTATATTTTATAATGTTGTTTAGTAACATAGTGATTAAACATATTAAGCTAGGGAGAACATTTTTTCATAGAATTGTAGAATACATGTTTGGTATGTGTATGGTACACTTCATATTACTTGAGTTGCCATCAATGCCAAAGGGAGAGATTGATGAACTACAACTGATTTAGAACTTGAATGAAGAATCTATGATTAAAGATCACTGAGGAGTTGCTGACTAGATATGTAAGATGATTAAATCAGTATTATGTTGTCATTGATGTTAACTAGCTTGACAATTCTTATCTTGTAAGTTACTATACCAAAACATCTGAAGAAAGGTGAAAGAGATGAAGAACAAAAGTATCTACATGAGGAAGATTTATATGTCAGATGAGAATAAGGAATACATTGAGTAACTTTTGATGAGTCTATGACTTTATGATATTGACTTTATTATATTGCATTCATCTATGATGAAGAATAGAGCTGAAAGACACAAAGCAGTGTTATCGGTAAATGAAGCATTCCAATATACATCGATGGAGTGTAGTGTATACCAAGTGTAGTGTTAACCGAGCTTGTGTTCACTGACGCATTTCTTTGTTAACCGAGCAGAACATAAAGGAATTAAATAATTAGTTTAGCCGATAAATTGATGAGCTTGAAAGTGTATGAAATCTAGGTAACATATAAGGTTTGTTATGAAGATCGACGACTAACATAATTCAAGGAAGATCTAATGGACCAGATTGAAATGTGTTACCAACACATCAGCCAAAGAAGGTTAAAGCGAAAAAATCAATGAATGAGATTAAGTGGCAAAATTTGATGGACAAAAAGAAAATGATTTACTCATCTATATAAGAGACATTGGTTTCATTGTTGAAACAATGCAGGAAGAAGAAGATACTGCAGAATTATTGCATGAACAAGTTTTCATGTATTCTGATCATACTGGTTAGTGAGAATCGAACAATTACTGAGCTACAAACAGTAATTACTAATGGACAATAAGTTGATATAATGTTGAATCTGAAGTGATATATTGATCAGAAAGATTTGTATGAGCTAAATATTGATATGTAAACTGCAATTGAAGTTGTATCAAGGTAGATCATCTACAGTTACATATTTAACCATTTTACACAATCAAATCTCTTAACCAAGTAGACTAAGAAAGTATTTTTATGTTTCATTCATAGAGTGAATATTGTTATCCTGTCAACCCCAGAGTGACTGCTGGTTGGACGATAACTTCTGGTCTAAAATCCTCTAACAAGGTCACACCTAACAGTGTGTTTGTAACCTTTAATAGGGCTAGGTCTTCACCAACCTCACTTTAGAAGAGTGAACATTTTTGGGTTGCCGGTCCCAAGTGGTTTTTCCCTTCACAGGGTTTCCACATTAAATCTCTTGTGTTATGTGTTGATTGTGACATTTTTTTGTTATCATACTTTGCATATTATATGTTAGATTTGATCGATAACTACTATAAGTTTTAGACTGATAATCGGTAAAAGCACAAATAGTGAAAGTATTTTATGTTTACCGAGTTGCAGAAGTTGAAGAATTTGTTTTGGATTATACATTTTGTTTTGGGACACTGGATAACTGATTCACCCCCTCTCAATTATTCTAACAGTACCCAAGTTGATAGATTGAGTTGGTTCTATCAGCACTGGAGATCTATCTTGTAAATGACTTGGAAGGACATCAAATATCTCATCCTTAGGTGCTTCAAAGAGGTTTTCACCTTCGGATACGTCTTTTGTTTTTACTATTTTAGGTTCTGAGACTGCCACATAGTGGTTTTCACCCTAAGAACTCTTTTTCTTTTTTCTTTTCTTTTTTTGACTTAGATATTTGATATCTGACTCTGTCATGCTAATGCTAGATTCGCTGATGAAAGTTGTCATAAGTTCCACTACACTGAGGTAGCAGGCAAGAGCATAGTCAGTTTGAAAGGTGTGGATATCTTGGTTTGGATTGGTAGATGTTTGATCAATAAGCTCTAGATGTTGGATAGTCAACATAGGGGAGGATTGGGAAATGGTGTTCAAGCATACGATGTTGTCATCATTGGTCTTAACCCGACTCTCAAATTCAAAGGTGATATTACTACTCAAAATGTTAAGTTCACGAATCATTTCAATGTCATTATTAGATTCCACTTTGGCAATAGGTGGATTAGACTCGTGAAGTTCATCATTTCTCTCTAGACTCATGTCAAATTTAGGTGAATATTGGTGAATGACATCAATGTGTTTTTCAGTGATAAGCTCATCTTTTTCTGGAATAACTCCCCATTCATAATCATTTGATTCTGAGTGGAATTTATATTCATGGGAGTCTGTATCAAAATCACTTTTGTATCCCAAAGGTTCAGCTATTGTGCTAGGTTTACCATCTTCTTGTTTAGTAGTAGGCTCTTGTGTATCTACCATGTTGATATTCTCCTTAGGTTTCTCTTCATCCTTAAGAAGATCTAGTATGTTTTGAGGTAAACGTGCATAAGGAAAAAGATCAGTGATGTCTGAATCATCACTGTCAGATTCTTGTGATTCTTCCTTTAGCTGATTTTCCATTGTTGGATTTATCTATTCTAGGACATGGGCCGAGTTACCAATGAGGTGGAAGGGCTTCTTGTGATATCCAATTCTTTTAGTTTCCTTATTTGTTCTCCCACGGTGTTCAATAGGTTGTATGATTCCTTTGCCTCTTGTTCCTAGAGGTCCTTTTCCTGTGTATCCCATTTTAAACATAAGTTTTTGTCCTAGTCCATATGACTTTGAAGGAATCTTGTTTTATTTGTAGTCAAATTTTTGTACTGATTAAGAGTCATCTTTGTAAAACCATGCAAGCACAGCTTCTTCCTCTTCAAACTCTTGTTTGGACACTTTCTCTATGAAAAAAATTCCATTATAGATAGCTTGAGATTCTTTGGATGCTTGCTTTGTCTATTTTAAAGGCTTCCCATAAGATTTAGGTGAGATTGGGAGAGATGTTAGAGATAGGACTAGTTCCATAGTATATTATCCCATGCCTATGTCCTTGATTTTGATCTCTTTGGCAATGTCTTCCATCTTGGATGTTGATGCTGTGTCTTTTTACTTAGTGGAATATTCTCTATTATGTGGAACAAGTTTAACGGTACTCTCTTTCAAGGCATTGTAAGATGTAGATATGTTATCTAGAATTGTCACTTCTACTCCATCATAAGGAAATTTCATGCATTGATGGTACATTGATGGAATAGCTTGCATTTCATGTATCCAAGGTTTCCCTAGAAGAATGTTGTAGGCCAATGGAAGATCCAGAACTTGACAGGTGATGTCTCTGATAACTGGTCTTGTTCTGATAGGTAGTAAAATTATTCCCTTGGAGGATCTTTCTTGTTCATCATATGCATTTATGGTTATCTTCTTTGTATGATCAATAGCATCTTGTAAGAATCCCAGTTGTGTGACCAATTTGTAGGAATAGATGTTCAAACCAGTGCCTCCATCTATCAACACACGTTTGACATGATAGTTTTCGATTAAGAATTCAATGTGCAAGGGCTAGTTATGCAAATGAATACATGAACTGTCATCTTCCTTTGAAAAGGAAATATACTAGGGTGATGTCAGATGACCAACAATAGTCTGAAATCTATCTAGATCAAGATTGTTAGGAACATTGGAACTGAGCAGAGCTTTATCCAGAATAGCCCTATGAGCAGGAGATATCTGAAGCAACTCAAACATGGATATTTTTGCATTGGTATGCTGGAGTTGTTGAACAATATTGTATGATGTTGGCCTAGTCTCTTTGGGGTTTGATGATTTTGAGGCAACCCTCTATTTAGAAGAAGATGACAGACTAAAAGTCACCTTAGAGGCATTTAGTGAACTCAAGTTTTGTCCTTGTAGATGTACCTGAGCTTGTGATCAAGTTACTATATTTTCTGATTGATTTTCTCTATCTCTTTTTACAATGGTGATGACAATGCAATGTTCAGATAGGCATGGTTTAACCATGTTTATGACAGCATTATTTCCAGAGTAAGTGTAATTAAATTTTGCACCCATGTTAGGTTTAGAAGATGAATCTCCTTGATTATGCTTCGAACATGGTTCCATGAATGTTGTATGATCATTGTTGGTTTTATGGTTTTCAATCAAAATTTCTCCATCATCAATTTTGTCTTGAATGAGATGCTTTAGATGCATGCAGTTATTGTTTTTATGTCCCTTGTTTCGATGGAAGTCATAGAAATTGGTCTCTTTCCACCATTTAGGTTTAACTTCAGGATCATATGGTTTTATCTCAAGCAATATGATGATTTTATTTGCCAATAGTGTTTTCATGGCTGATTCTAAGGACTCACCCAAAGGAGTGAACTCATGCTTTGGTTTTGTAACCCATGGTTTATAGTCATTAGACTTTTTAGAAGATTCAGATGCCTTTAGCTCAGAAGCTTTTATGGCTTGGGTGCCAATGGTGAGATTGAATGATAGTGCCTTTGATGGAGTATTGATGTGATCGACAACACCATCTGTTACAACATTTTTGTTCTTTTTCCAGAATTTGACTTTATCTTTTTTGTTGGAACTAGAACCCGATTCATGCTTGTTGTCTTTATTAAGTGATATATCTCCCTTATGGACAAGTGCATTTTCAATATTTATAGCATTTTCCACCATTTTCTCAAAAGAAGTATGATTCTGTATTTACAAGTGATAATTGAGTTCCAAAATCAGATTATTGATGAAGATCTAGAGTTTTTTAGTTTCTGGAATTGGTCGAGCATAGAGTGAAAACTTCTTCCTCCATCGTTTGAGGAAAGTTAGCAAGGGTTCTCCTGAGTTTTGTTTCAGATTGCAGATATCGATCATGGTGACTGGATGTTGGATATTGTAGGAGTATTGTTGATAAAACATTTTGATTAGCTCCTCAAAATTTTTGATAGTTGGAGGCATTTTAGAGAGCCAATGAATGGTTGCTCATCCCAGACATTGTGGGAAAGGGACATAGAGCATCCATAGAGAATTTTTTAGGTTCTTTCTCTTTTTCCAACTTGTTGAGATTAACTTGCAGGGCATGCATTTGTTTCATCATGGCTATGATAGGATTTTCTTCCTCTTGTGTGATGATATTATCGAAATCAAATTCTTGAGGAAGTTTAGCTCCTTGTTGAGCCAATTTCAAGAAATAGGCTTCTTTCTCTTCTTACAAGAAGTGTTTGATCATTTTTTGAAAGGAATCATCATTTCTATATCGCTCAACTTTAGATGTTGTTAGTTCGGGATCTCCGCCATGATTGGAGTGATGACCTTGGGAGCCTTGGTTTTCTCCTCCTTGAGACATTGTGGTGTTGTTAGGACTCTCATGGATTGATTGATGTGGATTTGATTGATTACCTTCGTGGGTTGATTGAGGACAATTAGAATATCCTTTTTTCAGATGTAGATTACCTAGAGCCTCTTCTTTGTACTGAGTTGTATCGTAAGGTTGATTAATGGACTGGACAATGTAAGAAGATAACGGTGAGAATTTTGGTTCTTCTCTAGGTTTCTTGTGTGAGGAAGCTTTGGTTTCCACCATTAACCTCGAGTGAATAAAAAAAAAAAGATTAACACAACTGATGAATGGACTGATTTAGGAAAAATTGAATGATGCAACCTTGTCAAGATTGGATTGGTTAATTGATGAAAAGATTGATTGGATGTAAGTGCAGGATACTATGCCCTAGATGTATGGGTAGATGCCCAAAAGATGGCGGACACGAGCTCGCAACACTTAGCCATTTGGAGGATTGAATTTGAAGATAATGTTGACAAGGTTTTGACATAAGATGAAAAAGGATCCAAATTGAAAAATTAGAGGGCTAGATCAAACTCAAGAGACCACTTTAGGAAAATGAATTGGATTTTCTAGTTTTTCTGCTCTGTTCCTAATATAGTGAATATTTTGACAGAATCTGGTGGTTGACTGTAATGATTGAATTTTTGACAAAATTGAAGGCTTTCTAACAAGTTTGACTCAACTCTTGTATGACTTTCTCCAGGCTTGTACAAGTTAGGATGGGGTCTGATACAACAATTGACAAAACTCGTACGACACTTGACTCCAGTATTGAAATTTTCTTGGGTTTTCTGACAACAGTCGTACAATAAAGTATAGGTTACCGTATGAGTTTCTAGGGGTTCTAAAATGATAATTTGAAAACTAATACGACTTTTGTTTTTCTAGGACAACAACTAACACCAGAAAGGATTTTTGTTTCATATTTTGCAAGTTTTCAGATTGTTCAGTGTTTTCAGTAGCAAGTTGAAGATCTTGATCGTGAACCAGGTACACAAGACAACAATTAGGGAGTTCAAGCAAGAAATTTGTCTTCAAACAATGAGCAAGGGACAAAACAACCTTGCACATGAGCAAGAATAATGATGTAGTATTATACTCCCTAAGAATTTTGCTTGTGTATGTTCTCAAAATATTTTTGCAATCATGCACATAGTCCTAGAAAATAAAAAGTTGGTTGCACTATGGTTTGTTGTAATGGTCAACTTTGCAACTTTTGCAATCTCAAGAGGGAAAACTCCCATCCAGGTGCACCAGGGTTTTGACACATTCTGAGAATTTAATAAATCAGAGATGCTGAGGAGATCTAACATCCCAACAAGAAACTACACCTATGGAGATTTCTTCCACAAGGATATTTATATAGTAGCTACTACTACCATGACAGAAATGGCTATTACCACTTGAGGTTTCATCCACGTGGTTGACCCAATAAAGGGAATGTCCACTATGATTAACCCTCTCTATCAAGGAAGACTCACAAAATGGACCACATGGGGACTTAGCTCAAATTCAAGGATCTCAGTTTCTAATGTTTCCCAAAAAGGGAATAGAGCATAATCCTCTAGCCTCTTCACCTCACCCAAACATAGCAAGCAGATTGATTGACATGCTAAATTGAAACCAACTCACCAAGGTTCATATGTCAACAACAATGACTACTGATCTCTCTACGTGGGACCAAGAGAGAATGTACCATTAAAATTAAAGACTAAACCAAGTAAGACCGTGAGATGATAACAAATCCTCCCTACCTACAAGGGGATATATCTTTGAGAAGAGCTTCGCATGCAAAACAAGCGAATGAAGCCCACTCTCTCAAGAATGCCACAAATAGTGTTCATAGGGCCTAATTACTATGTGAAATAGGTATACAAGAAAGCAAATCTAGATTCCTTTTTAAAGCCAAAAAGAACGTGTGATTTATGAAAGCAAGAAACACTCAAGCTAAACACATAAGAGGTTCATTTTATTTCCCAAAATTGAAATGTTATAGAGACACAGTGAAATACCTCAAATCCAAAGCAACACGCTTAGTAGATTTTACCTTATTTTTAAATTTTGTTGAGCTTTCCCGTGAGCAAAAATGGCCAGAAACAATAAATATCAATCAGTAGCATTAGCCATTAGTAGAAATTTGAAATAAAAAACTCCAAAAACTACACAAAAATTTGATACGACTATGCAAAACTGGCATGAAAACTCGTACGAGTTTCTACAACTTGTCATACGACAATCTAGAAACAATACAACAATGGGTCTATTCTCATACGATAATATAGCTTCCAAATGACTATACGTAACAACCCATACAACTTTCCAGAATGTCATTTGTCATACGACAACCAGAAGGCTCTAATATGACTTTCTGAAATATCATACAAAATTGTATGGACCAAAAAATTAAAAATCATACTTTTGATGTGAAATGCCAGAAAATGATAAAATCAAGATGGAAACCCATTGCAGGGCCCCATGGTGGGTGCCAAAAATGTGCATGTGAATTTTGTACCTAGCTGGAGACACAACACTTCAGTAGAACATTAGAGGTTAGAAAATCAAGAAATCTGTAAAAATGAATAAACTATGCTAACCAGGTGATTTACTGCCTTCTAATAGGTATGAGTTTGATATTCTTAGATTATCACCAAGATCAGTGACAATGCAATACATAAATGAAGGATTTAATGCTAAAAGATGGATGAAAATGAATGCAGATTAATCTATCTTTTTGGATTTTCTATGCAATAAGATGAAAAACTGATATGGAATTGATCTAAATTGATATGAATGCAATTGAATCTATCAATGATATTCTATGCTATGAAAAATGGATTGAAAACAATGAATTAAAATTTTAAAAAATCTCACAATCCCCTGTTCGCAATGGCTCAATTCTCCAAGTAATTGAAAGCACAGTTGAAGGATTCTCAGAAGATTGAAGATCCTTTGTGAAGGGTTGAGCCTTATTTATATAGAAATCCATGATTTTTGAAAGCTCGTGGAAAGCCAAAAATCTCTCCCTAATTAACTCAGATTCATTGTTGAGTTATCAAGAAATTAGAATTAGCTAGCTCACAAAATCATGTAAAATCAGCTTTTTAACTTAAATCAGAGTTTAGATCAGCTTTTCAACTCACAATAGATGTTGAGTTTAAAAAGATAACAAATTGATTTGATTTATTGATTTAAAGTTTAACTACTTTTCTAAATGTGCATGGATAATTATAAATTAATTAAATAATTCAAATGAATTATTCTCAACTTAACTGATTTTTGAATTAAAACAACTGATTTATGGGTTAATCAATTATTTAATCAAACTTTATTAAAAAACTATATCATTAAATTTGACAACTGGATTTAATTAATTAAATAACAATTTAATCAATTATTCATACGATTTTTGCTTTATTGTCAATGTTAAATAATATTAATTAGGAATAAATAAAATTAAATCTAATTAAATAATTAAGTGGCAGAATTAAATTAATTAATCAAATATTCAACATATTCAATTAATTAACCTTTAGGATAAATAGAACATATTTATTGCCAAATAATATTTAATTAGAAGTAATTGGGATAAATTATGAATATTCAAGGAATATTCCCTGATGCAGAATTAAGATAAAATTGATTAGGGTTTCGATGATTTGATGCGCCAATATGCCTTTGGTTAGGACTTTTGCATCAATTTCGATCGATTTGTTGATGGAGGAGGTCAATGGTCCTATAGCCCATTTTTGGGGTATTACACATATGGCCTTGATTCAAGTAAGGTAATGATTTTGTTGGCCACCAAAGTCATTAATGCATTTTCCAATGGTTCACCTAAAAAGGTGAATTTTCTCTTTTGATATGTGGAAAAGAAAGGCTTAGACTTGTTGATGTTGGAATTATTGAAAGGATTATTGTTGTTGTTAGCATTATTGTTGTTGTTGTTAGAATTGTTATTATTGTAAGGGGCTTTATTCATTTGATTTACAATATATGTTGAATTTTCCCCACTTGATAAATTAAAGGGAGTAGCCTTTAAGTTGTGTGCTTCCACAACTCCATCATTCACAAGATTTTTGTTATTGTTTTTCAACCATAGTCTAGTTTTATCATTGTGATTATTGGCTCCTTTATTATTATTATAATTAGACGAATTATGATTGATATTAGTGTTGGTATAGGGTTTATTATCTTTGAATAATTTGATCGCTCCTCTCTTAACTAACACATCTTCAATTTTGATCATGTTTTTAATAAGTTTTTCAAAGGTTGGGGGACATTGAAGTTGGAGTCTATAGTACATCTCCATCTTTAAGTTATACATGAAGATCTCCATCTTTTCCTTTTCAAGTATACTTCATGGATATCTTGCAAAGATTGTCCTCCACCTTTGAACGAACCCTAGGAAAGATTCACCATATCTTTGTTTGCTATCACATAGCTTGATCATGGTAATCTCATGCTCAATGTTGTAAGAATAATCAGTCACAAATTTAGAGGCTAATTCCTTGAATGTCTTTATCCCTTGTGGAAAATTTGAGAACCATTCCATGGCTTGGCCTCCTAAAGTTCTTGGAAAAAGTCTCATTAGGTAAGTTGTATTGTGCATAAATTCGATGCTTAGAGCACAAAACTCTCTAAGGTGGTCTTGTGGGTTTGATTTACCCGTGTATTTATCGTACTTAGGAAAGACCACATTGATCGAAAAAGGTTCCATAACCAAGCTCTTGCCAAAAGGAAATGGGCACAAGGCCATGATAGAGAATGGCTTAGGTTCAACTTCCTTTTTCATTAGGTCGATTTATGTTTGGAACATCTTCAATTGTTTAGTGATCACACCTATTAGATTATCATCTTCCTTGTCTTTCTTAAGTTGATCAATGTCATAATTGTGAGGAAGCTTTACCATTGCTTGGGCTAGGTTTAGGAAGTATCTTTCCCTATCTCTTTCTATAAATTTATCCATGACCTCAATAAATTCCATATCTTGAGCCGCTCTATTTTCCTTATCTTCAATTGTTTCTTTTGGACCTTGATTAGCATGATTAATTTTTTCGTTATTTCCTCCATTGAGGTAATTGTGAAATGTGGAGTTCCTATCCATTGGATGAATTCTCTTTTCAAAACTATTTGGGAGACTATCCCCTTGGTTGTGATTTATGAAATATTTTTGGGATTCAAATGGGGGGACCTCTTTGGCAAGGCAAGTGTCATCTTCTTGTAAAGATAATTTGAGTCTATGAGAGCATGTAGAAACTAACATTCAACAAGGTTTGATTTTGAATTGTTTCCCCCAAATTTGGTAATTATTTGTTTTTATGAAGAGATTAAAAATATAAGATGAATTTTCAAATGGATATCTCTTACTTGTTGTATTTATTTTTTAAACAAAACAACCACAAATACACTTGTTCTAATTAACCCTTTTACACAAAAAGTGTTTGAATTTGTAAGGACATTATCACGGGTTTTTGCACAAAAAGGAACTTCAAGATATCTACCTAGTTCACAATTTGTTTTGTACACATGGCTCTATAAGGTAGGCTTTTCTATTTTAACAAGTTATTTAATCAAGATTCCATTCAAAATGGATATTAAGTTTTCATCCTCCAAAAATTAGGATGCTTCCCACCGCCGGTATGTCAGAGTTTTGCGCAATCCTGAAGGACTACTCGAGGAAGTTTGAAATCTTAACACCCTTTTGTCACACAACCCATTAAGGATGCATGCATTTTATTTTATAATGTGTTGGATTATTGCGTTAAAGGAAATTGTATCCCACTTTGGGTTGTCCCTGTCACCGACCTTGTTAAGGAAAATCTTGGGAGGCAAGCCCACTATGGATCTAGCATGTTCATATTGAAATTAATAAAGTGGAACGAAGAGATAGGTTTTGGGAGTTTGATTCACCAAAAGGTGAAGAGCATAACCCTATCTATTTCTTGATTCCCAAACACTTTTAACAAGGTTCAATTTCCAAACCCACTAACTAATGGGAATCAAGTATTTCTACTCTTTTCCACAAACAAGGGGTTGTTCAAATTTAGTGTTTGATTTATTCCTTTACACTATTTTAATTACTAGATGATAACAAAAATCACAAGGCCACAATTTAAACAAAAATTGACCAAGTTGAAGCTTACCTTCAATTGATGCTAGCAAAGGCTAGGGGCATTTTTTATGAATCTTTCATTATTTATGCTCACCTAGTGGTGATCGTTCCTTCCCTTTCACTTCTTCTCAAACAAGTTAGTCAACACAACCAAAAAAAGTGAAGGAAAACAAGAACAAATTGTACTCTAAGCCTCATTTATCAAATTTGACATAAATCGATTAAGGAAAGTAAATCCAATTTAATGAGATGAATTTTAATTTGTAAGCTTCTACAACTCTCAAATAATTATCGTATACCTCACTTTCCTATTGCGAATTCTCTAAAACCAACTTGATATGCGCAATATTCTCCTCCTTAATCTTTTTGGCCAAGGCCTTTCCCTGACTATTAAATTTGGTCTCTGGTTTTTTTATTTTTCTAGGACCAGTCATCCTATAGACACAGAGAAATCATTTTCCATATGTTAGATTTTGTGAATTTTCAATTTAGTTAAATGCATAGCAGAATCTATTGAATGCGCTATTAAAAGGATTGAAAGTTCTATTAAAGATATCAAATGCATTGTATAAAAAGATTAAATTCCCAAGAATAGAATTTAAATGCACTAATAAAATGAGCAAAGGCGCTAAAAGAAAGCCTTGAACGTGTTGGAGGATATAGTGTATGCGCTGGAGAGTCAAGGTAAATGCGCTGGAGAGTCAAGGTAAATGCGCTGAAAGAATGAAAACAAGAAAATAGAAAGATCAAATGCACTGAAACTCTATGTAAATGCACAAGACTTTGTCATAGACATGTTGTTTCAGGCCTTGTACATGCTGGAGAATGTATCATACGCGCTAGAGAAACCTGCAAAAGTGTCGAAAAACTTGCAAAATAGAGAGTAAAAAAAGGATTTACAAAACAAAAATTACTTCTCCAAATTTAGAAATTAGTGAGGCCTAACGCCCCATGGTGGGCATCATTTTGTGTGCTAGGAATATTGCCTTTATAGGGTTAGTATCATCAATAAATCAAAATAAGAAGTAAATAGCCACAACAAGAAATATAATCAAGAAAATTTAAAGATGATTAAGCACTCTATGGATCTCTAATTAGGGATGGTAATGATGAGCTCTTAGCAAGCTCTCACTAGTGACAGTCCTAATATGAGAAAAGTAAATGATAAGAAAGCTAATACAAGTTAATTCCAAATGAAAATACTAGTTAGCTCTAGATTTGCATTCCTAACTGAAATTTGCAAGAGGTTTGATGTTTAATAAAATTTGTGGATGATTATTGCTTGAATTTAGCCTTTCTTTTATAGATTTTGGTAAGGGTAGGGGTGTGGTTGATTTAATCATGATTTGATGAGGGTTGAGTCCATGGTTCCACCTTTGGAGACCATTTAAATATTTTTTCTTCAAAGCTTGGGACAAGAGGACAAAATGGGTGGACAAGATGGTCTCTCCTTATGGGTGATGAAGATTTGATTTAAGCTTGATCCATGTGAGCTTGATCCTTCAATCCTATTGGTTGAGAAATTTTCTCCCATTTGGTGGTTGAGGGAAAATAGGATTTTAATCAATTGAATTCAATTAATAACGTTAGCCATGTGTACCCCTTGAATGGGTTGATTTGATTTAAATGAACTATGTAATTAATTAGATTAATTAAACAATTAATTGATTGATCATGATTTATTTTAAATTGAATTTATGGCTTTTGATTTTTAATTAAATTTGATTTATGGCTTGCTAGAAATTTTTCTTTGATCCTAGCTTGATTTGATTTAATTATATTGATTTTTGCCTTAGTTTCTCACTTGATTGATCTTGTCCAATTTTAGGTGATTACAAATACTATTCTAATGGGGGACGCTACAATTAGGGAGCAGAGAAGAATCAATTCTTCTTTGAACACCTATATGAAAGCTTTTGGCTAGCTTATCAATTGGGATAAAAGCTCGATCTTTTTTAGTAATACTCTAGAAGAAAGAAAACAAAAGATCTCTAGAATTATGGGGTGTCCTATAGCTCTTCTTCATAGATCCTATTTGGGATTTCCTTTGTTCCTCAATCCCCCATATTCTTTTTGGAATGGCCTTGTGGATAAATTTAATAGGAATCTGACTGGCTAGAAGGATAACATGCTAAGCCAGGTTTCCAAAGTCACACTCGTCAAATGTTTCCTTCAGAACCTCCCTACTCATGTTCTTAGCTTCTTCAAAATCCCTTCCAAGTATGTGGATATGCTGGAAAGAATACATAATAAATTCATATGTTCTGGCATGGAGGAAAGAAAGAGAATTTCATTGATCACCTAGGACCAAATTTGCAAGCCTTTTTCTAGTAAAAGGATCAAATATCGTCAATCGCCTAGGATCAAATATCTTAACAAAGCTCTTTGGACCAATTAGATTTGGAGAATGTATGGGGATGAAAAGTAATGTAATTTTATTTAGAAAAGGAAATATCTCTTTAATTCTCCCTCTATGGATATTTTCCTTTTGTCACCTAACATTTAAAATGGGTCTTCTATATGGGGTTCAGTGTAGGAATATAAATAGTGGCCAGTGGCTCTAGATGGAAATTGGGTGATGGGAAGTTAATCAAATTTTGGGAAGATTGTTGGCTTAGATATTTTTTTCTCATGGATCTCCTGGATGATAAAGACATCACTGACTCTTGTAAATGGATCTTTAGAAACAGGGTTATTGATTACTCGATTAATGATAATTGGGGCGATCTCAGTTCCATCCATCCAAGACTAATTGACATTCAAACTTATCTTAATGTGAGGGTTATCTGCATTGATCAACTTGACTCCCTCAGCTGGGCTCCTAATTCTAATAGGTGCTACTTTTCGGTTATGGATTAATGTAGCTCTACCTCGTGAAGAACCCAATCCTTTCTAGGCTTCTTGCTGGGGCAATGGTATTATTCTAAAGATTGGTATTTGTTTCAGGATTATTATTCAAAATAAAATTTTAACTATTGATAAATTGAGCAAGAGAGGTTTCAATCTTGTTAACAGATTCTATCTCTACAAAAAATATTTTTAATCTATTCTCCATATGTTCTTCCAATGCTCTTTTTATTATGGGGTTTGGGAAGCTTTTTTGTTCGGATGGAACTTATCTTGGGTCTTCCCTGGAAGCATTAAAGATTTCATTTCTCAATGGTCTTGTCTAGCTTCTAACACCAATGCTAAGGTGGTGTGAAATCTGGTTTCCCCTAATATTTTCTAGAATATCTAGAAGGAACACAACCATAGAATCTTCAGAGATAGAGAAGCGGTTGTGTGGGTGGTTGCAAAGAAGACTCTAAAGGCTATTAAGGAGAATTTTATATCCATCATAAATGAAGGAAGATTGGGAGATGAGGGTTATGATCCTAATGCCTTCCTCCTCTATAACCTTGAATCCAAAAGTAAAAACCTTAGTAAAAGAGAGAACGTGGCTGGGCCTTCCCCTCCAGAGGGTTGGCTAAAAGTGAATTTTGATGGGGTTTCCAAAGGCAACCCTGGTCAAGCTGGCTATGGAGGTATTATAAGGGATATGTATGGGAATTATATTAGTGTCGTGGCTACCCCTCTGGGTATCCAATCTAGTCATGTAGATAAAGCTAATGGGGCCTTACAAATCATAAAACTTGTTAAAGATCTAAAATGCAGAAAACTTCAGATAGAAGGTGACTCTAACAATATTGTTAGATGTCTATGTGGAAACTCCCTACCTACATAGATGGTTGAGAATAGTATAAAATAAGCCAAGTCCTTAATTGAAACCTTTTAAAATGTTATCATTATGCATGTGTACTATAAAGATAATAAGGTGGTGAACTTTATTTCCAACCTGACCATGATTTCTAATCACATTATGTCTTGGCATGAGGAAATGAAGTTTGATCTTGAACTAAAGGAAATCATTAAGGATGCTTTGACACATAGTGTTGTGGGAAACATAAATCTCAATAATGGTAGTGACAAGTAATTTCCTTGTCTCTCAAATGATCATATACATAGAAATGGTTAAGTACACCTCGCCTACCTTTTATAACCACACGCTTTGTGGTTGATTTATGGATTTAAGTTCTTTTATTGCTCCATGAAGGGAAACTTTAATCAGATTATTGTGAGAAATACCTTGCTCTATGCTTATTGTAATTTTGAAATGGGTGGTGCACTGAATCAATAGGAGCCAAGCTCTTGTAAGTAGTGGAACGATATCAGGTCTTTCTAGGAGAAGCTACAAAATGGGGAAGTTACTAGTTAGTTGGAGTGACTTCATGGATACAATGAGGAAACCACCGCTAAGTTTATTAAGGGATGGAAAGGAGAAACTATGACCATGTATGGCTTCTCCTTTGACCTAATAGTTGGCTTCACCTTAGATATTATTGGCCTACCCTATGATGGAAAAGAGTTTTATAAAGAAATAAAAGTTGTGGATGAGGAAGTTATTAAATTTCCAAAAAGTGAAGAGGAGAGAAAGGCCCTCGTAAAAATAGTTGACTACTATGCCAGTGAGAAGATCAAACCTATATGAAGGAATGTGTTGTCTTTCATTAGGGCATACTTTACCTTGCATGGTAGGTATTCCAAAGTCCACAGTTATAATTTTTTTCCTTCTAAACCATTTTTTTTTATAAAGATAGGATATCTTTCCCCCTTTTTTATCTTTAAATCTTTGAATAACAGTGTGATTGATCACAACAAGAAATCTACTAAGCATGTTGTGCATAAAGGGCTTATCTTATTGTTCATTGAATACTATAAATCTCATACCCCCAAACCTACTATTAAACATAAGAGAGAAGGAGAAGGTGAAACCTCTAGTGGGAAGAAATTGAAATCTCCTTGGGGATCAAAAGGTAAAAAAAGGGAGGATCCCTCTAGATAAAAATGATAATGGCATGGAAACTTGGGATGAATCTGTCAAGAGCTCAGAGGAAATCAATGAAGATGAAGAGAATATGAATTTTTGGCCAGAAGATGCCAAGGGGATGGAGACTGATAACTCTAATTTCAATGCCACCTCTTCCTTGAAAATGGGCAAAATTGGTGTTAGCAATCCTCCCCTCTGGTGAATGCAGATGATAGCATCTCCTCCAAATAGAATAATACTAGCAAGGGAATTGAAGGAAAAAGGAAAAATCTTTCTTTCTCTAGCCTTGGTATGAACCTGGATATAAATCTTGTTGATTACCCTTCTTCTAATTTCATGGTTAGTCTTTCTAATCCAGATAAGGCTTCACCAGATAATATTGTGGCTAACCCTAAGGATTCTAGTGAGAAGGGTGATATTCAGCATACTAATGCCTTCTCATCCAGTCTGAAGTTCCTTAACAAGGCCAAAGCTAAATATGAAGTATCTCTTGCTCTAGACCAATGGATTTATAATGAGGTGCATGGCATTAGGTGTAAGATTGGCAGGCTAGAAGCCTAGCAAAAAGAGGAAATCAAAGCTAGAAAGATTTTGGAAGAAAAATGTGGCAAAATCCCATAGTATATGAAGCTTTATGAAGATGGGTTAAAGGAAATATTGCATGAAAATGATGGAAAAATCTCCTCCTCCATTCATAATATCAAGGACTTCATAGGGCAGATGGAAATGAAGGGTACAAATACCTTTTTTGTCGGATTCTATGTTGCAAGTGGATTTTGGTATTATGATATTTAACATCAAAATATCCAACATATCCTTTTGCGTAAACAAACAAAGATCTTAATTTCTCTATATGTACATGTCCTCGATGATTCTTTGATGATCATGTCCTTAGAAAAATAATACATACTTCAAAACTTGGATCTTAAGATAGTCAGTCTGAAATCAATAAAATATCATGCTTTCATCATAGCTAGTCTAGCTTAAAAACTTTCATCGATTTGCTAGAAAGACATGATTTCATCAATCAAGTCAACACTTTAGAAAAATTTGGCACTATTTTTCAAATCCATATTTGAAGTATAGTTCTATCCATCATATTTTTAATCCTAATAAACATAAGGTCTTGTGAGATCTTGGATTGAAGTTTTGTGTTTGGTACAGATTTGGATTAGGATTTTGATTTGATGGAGAGTTTCATTTGTTCTTTGATGAATTGATTTGGTGTCTGGTTGAAATTTTCTTTTGATGAATCCCTCCTCCTTTAGAGTAGATTCCCCTAGTTTGATTTTATTTCTTTGTTGGACTTGGAACAATTTATAGATTAGGTGACCGAAATCTTTAGGTACTTGCAAATGCAACTGTGGGGTTTTATTATGCAATATATACAAATGCTGGCAAATGCAATATTTACAAGGATGACCACTAGGTATGAAACTGACTTGGACTTTCAAAGGCACTTGTTTACCAAGTTTTCACTGATTGAATGGATTTTCTTTCTTTTTCTATTTTTAAATCTTTTTCCCTTTTTTTTCTACCAAGGTGCCTATTTGCTAGGTTTTCACCAAGGTACTTTTTCTCTTCTCTCAATTTCTTTGTATTTTCTCTTTTTTTTCTTTTTTTTCCATATCATCAAGGTGCCTATTTGCTAGATTTTCACCAAGACAACATATTTTTAAGGATCATTTCTGAATGTTTTTGGCTTTCTTCATGCTCAATTTTCCCCTATTTTTTTATCATTTCTGGATTTCTAATTTGTTTTCTCTTTTCTATTTTTCAATGTTTTTGGCATTTTCAAGATCTATTTTGACTATGTACAATAAATAAGATACTCTCCATCTGGTTTTATGATACTATTTTTGTTTATACTCTTCCATATGTTTCATGTGTAGAACCTCTTTAGGTGAATACTATTGATAGGCTCTTGTAATTCTTCTCCATCACAATCAGCTAGTTTATAGGTACCTATCCCAAAGAAGAAGTGATCACAAAAGGTCCTAACCATTTTGCTTCCCATTTTCCTTTCTTTTCCCTTTTTTCTTGATTCTTGGGATTTTCTCTCAAAACTAAGTCACTTATTTGGAATGTCCTCGATTTGATATGCTTGTTATAGGTCCTCGACATTTGATTATGATACACTTTCAAATGATTGAAGGCTTGTTGTTGTTTTTCATCTAACAGCTCTAGTTCTTGTAACCTAACAACCCTATAGTCTTCATCTCTTATCAAACCATGTAGGGATACTCTTAAAGATGGAATTTCTACCTCTAAAGGTAATATCGCCTCTACTCCAAAAACTAAGAAGAATGGTGTAGCTCCTATTGGCATTCTGATACTTTTCCTATAAGCCCACTCAGTTGGGTTTATTTTAATGTACCAATCTCTACCTGAATTATCCACCATTCTCTTTAATATCTTTAAGATGTTCTTTTTTTTTTCTTTTGCTTTCCCATTACCTTGGAGATAATATATTGAAGATGAGTGATGTATTATGTGGAATTTAGTACATAGTTATTTTAAGTCCTCATTCTTGAAATGTTTGGCATTATTTGTTATGATGGCATGAGGTACACCATACCTAAAAATTATGTGGTTTAATATAAACAAGGATATTTTCTTTCTTGTGGCAATTGATAAGGGTACAGCTTCCACCCATTTGGTAAAGTATTCTATTGTAGTAATGATGAATTTATGACCATTTGAAGATGGTGGATAAATCATTCTTATCAAATCCAAACCCCATTGATAAAAGGGCCAAGGTGTTGTCATAGGATGAAGCTTGTGCTGGAATGTGGATCAAGTTCCCATGATACTAACATTTGTGACAAGTTTTCCCAAAGTGACAAGCATCTTTCTCCATAGAAGGCCAAAAATATCCTATCCTAAGAAGTTTCTTAGGTGGGGTTAATCCGTTTGAATGTGACCGAAAATTTCCTTCATGAATGTCTTGTAAGGATAAGTTTTATTCCTCCTTCTCTAGACATCTTAGAAGCATTCCATCTAGACTCTTTTGATATAATGTGTCAGATATTAAGGTATAATGAGATGCTTGTTAGATAAAGCTTTTCTTTTCATTCCTAGTTTGGTCTATAGGTAGGATTTTGTCTTTCAAGTAGGTTTAAATGGCTCCATACCAAGGTGATTTGTGTCTAGTTAATAAATAGATAGTATGAGGATGGGTAGGGTCAAATGTGAGTTTCTCAACTTCTTCTACCAAGAATTCATATCTGGCACTCTGATCTGGTATTTGAAGAAGTGATGCTAAAGTAGCCATTGCATCTACTACCTTATATTTATCCCTTGGTACTTGCTCAAATGTAATGAGAGTGAAGTATTTCTTAAGATCCTCAATCATATTCTAGCAAGCTATCATCTTGTCATCTTTTGTTTGATACTTATCATTGATTTGATTGATAACTAGTTGGGATTCTCCATAGATTTGTAGCTCTGTTACTTTCCATTCTAATGCCAACTTTATTCCAATAAATAATCCTTTATATTAAGCTATATTATTTGTGCATGGGAATAGAAATTTGTATAATTTCTAGATTGTAGACCCTTGAGTGCTTAAGAGTATCCTGGCTCCTAAACCATGCTGTGTATAGGAACCATCAAAATATAATTTCCATATTTTCACTTTAACATTTATGATTTTAGAATCTAGAAATTCCACTTGGATTGGATGTTCATCTTGTAAAGGTGACCCTGCTAATTGATCATCTATGACTTTCCCCTTGATAGATTTTCGGTCCACATATTCTATGTCAAATTTACTCAACACCATGACCCATTTAGCCAATCTTCCATTCAATGCTATTTTATTGAGAAGATATTTTAAGGGATCAATTTTTGCAATGAGTTGAATCTTGTGAGATAACATATAATGGCATAATTTTTGGGAAGCAAAAACTATAGCCAAACAAGCTCTTTCAATGAAGGTATAATTCAACTCATACTTCACCAATGTTCTGCATATATAGTAAATGGCCTTTTCCTTTCTTGATTCATCCTCCTGAGCCAAAAGCACCCCTAATGAATGTTTTGTAGTTGAGATGTATAGAATTAAGGGCTTTCCTTTTATTGGTGGCATCAAAGTTGGAGGGTTCATTAGATATTTTTTCAACAAAGTCAAGGATTCTTCACATTTCTCATCCCATTTGAAAATTGTGTCCTTATGAAGGAGTTGAGTGAAATTGTGGCATGTTTCTACTAATTGGGATATAAACCTCCTGATGGATTTAATTATGCCCTAAAGTGATCTCATTTGGCTTATGTTTCTAGGTGCCACCATCTCCATTATGGCTTTGACTTTGGCCGAGTCTACCTCTATTCCTTTTGCTGAAACAATGTATCCTAGAAGCTTTCCTGATTGAACACCGAATGCACACTTCTTTGGATTTAACCTTACTTTGAATTGCTCCAATCTTATAAATATTTTCTCTAAGATTGGTAGATGTTCTTCCCTTGAGTGGGATTTAGCAATTATATCATCTGCATAATCCTCCATGAAGTTGTGCATCATGTCATGAAATATATCATCATGGCCCTTTGATAGGTCACTTTGACATTCTTTAGACCAAAAGGCATAGCGAGAAAAATGTCCCCCATGCGCATGTAAATTTTTTTTTTCTCTTGATTATCTGGTGCTATCTTTATTTGATTATAACCACTAAACCCATCCATAAGTGAGAACATTGAATGTTTTGTTGTTAAGTCTACGATGGCATCTATGCTTGGTAGAGGGAAGTCATCTTTTGGACATGCCAAATTTAGATCTCTAAAGTCTGTGCAAATTCTAATGAATTTATTTTCTTTAGAAACTGGCACAATATTTGAAATCCATGGTCTTACTCCTCTAATATTCAAATCATGTGTGATTAAATTCAGATCTAATCCAGGCATATCATCATACGACCATGAAAAATTGATTTTTTTTTCTTTGAAAAATTTGACGAAATCCTTTATTTCCTCATTTGATAGGGATGTTGCTAGGTGTATAATCCCCATTCTGATTATAAGCCAATATTTACTTTCTCTATTGGTTCAATCAAGATAGGTGATCTTTCTTTGCAGTGCTCGGGTAAAGTGTCTAATCTCTCTTCCTTAGGTACCTGTGTTGGGTTTTCACCATTGGAAACATCCTTTATTTCTTTTTCTTTTTGATCTAATACTACCACAATGTGGTTTTCACCATAAGATTATTTCAATTATTTCATTTTTTGCTTTCTTCATTTTTAACTAAACTGAGAGATTGGATACTTCCCCTTGTCACTTCTTGATATTTATTGGTAGAAGAAGGTTCAACCGCAATAAGGTATTGGCATACCAAGTTATCATTCAGGAATGTGAGAAGGGTAGTAGGTTCAATGGAATCCCATTCAATAAGCTCTAGATAGATAAGGGATAAAGGATCCATGGGTGGGTTTGGTTCAATAGGGTATAAGGACATGACCTCATTTGAAGGTTCAAACATTGTATCATTTAAGTTGTGATATGTGCTTCTTCGAGATGCTCTAGAGAACTAGGGTCAAAATCTTCCTCACTAGAATCCTTTAAGGTTTTCATTGGGTAAAAATATCTTTGATTAAACCTAGGGTTAGATTCCTCTATAGTAGGTCGCCATTTTGGAACATAAGGCTCTCCTACCCATTGATTTATTTCAATTTCCTGAATTGGTACATTATCTAAGACCACTTGGCTAGAACTTGAAGCTTGATTCTGATTTGATTCTAAGACTTGTTCTTTTCCCTTGCTAGGACTATAAGTATGGATGACATCAACTTCTTTATCTTGGCATGAATCACTTGACAATGAGTCTCATTCCCAATTGTTTGAATCTTCATCACTTTGGGAACCTAGTTGTAATATTTGGTCATAAACTAAGGGATACTTCTTTTGAGTATACCCTTGTTTTAGGTATCCTAACCGAGTCTTTTTCTTGCTATCTCTCCATGTCATTTCAATAGGTTCTATTAATCCTTCATTTCTCATACCTAAAGGTCCTTGTCCTTTATATCCCATTTTATAAATTATTTGAAATCCTTTTCCATATTGATGAGTGGGAATGCTTATATTTTGGATGCACTTTTCATGGGTACTTGATTCCTCATCCTTATATAGCCAATTGAGGATTTCCTTATTTTCCTCATCCATGGATGAAGATTTTTTTCCCTCACAAAGTTATCATTATACTTATGAGGTAGATTAGATGGTCTTCCATATGATTTTGGAGATAAGGGTAGATCCATCATGGATAAGGAGTATTCACCTACACCCTTTTGTTTGATTTGACAATGCTTTTCAAAATTCTTCATCATATGATCAATCTTTTGATAATGGGCATCTTCAGTGTAGATTTAAATGGATCTAGCTTGATCTTCTTTCTATTTCTCAGGTGCACTCTCCTCACTAACCTTCTCTTTTCCTTTTTTCAATGTAGTTAGGTTAGTAGGACTTTGGTTATTTTCAACAATAATTTATTTTTCCTCTTTTTCCTTTCCCTTCAAAAATGGAAGATCTTTTGAACTTTTCCCTTATTCTATTATTTGAGTTATAGACCCTTCTACATTATGTGGGACTAAGGAGTCATTAATATGCTTCATGTTCTTACAATATTGAAAGGGGTTAGAATCCCCGCTTACCATGACTTCTTGTCCTAGATAGGGAAATTTGAGACATTGATGGTAGGTTGAAGGTACAACCTACATTTCATGGATCCATGGCCTTCCTAATAAGATATTGTAAGTCAACTATAGGTCAAGGACTTGGAAAATGGTCTCCTTTAGCATTGGACCAACTTGAATGGGAAGGACTATGATACCTTTAGAGGCTCTTTCTTCATCATCGTAGGATTTTATGGTTATGTTTTCTTTGGGTCAATAGCCCCCTCAGAAAATCATAAGGATTTTTACCAAGTTGATGGTACAAATATTTAGGCATGCTCCTCCATCAATGAGGACTCTTTTCACTCTATGCTTATGAATTAGGACCTCTATATGCAAGGGAAGATTTTACAGGTGGTTTAGAGACATATCATCTTGTTCTGAAAAGGATAGAAAATGGGGTGCAACAAGATGTCCTATCATGTTTTTAAATTTATCTACATCTAAATTTAGAGGCACGTTAGTCTCCACTAATGATTTTTCTAAAATCTCCTTATGACTTGGTGAAAGCTTGAGTAATTCTAGAATACAGATTTGAGCAGGGGTCCTTTGCAATTGGTCTACCAAATTATATTATTTTTAAGATGAAAATGAGGTTTGATTTGGTAGGAAAATCTTTGGGGCACTTCCTGATAGGGTAATCTTTGATGCTTGCCCCCTAGTTAAAAAATTAGATGTTGCTTCCCTTGGTTTCTCTTTCACCACAATGACATTTATGGTGTTTTCATCCCCACTTAAAGTATTAATGGTGCTATCATCAGTATTAGAAAAGTTGACTTTCTCATTACCTCTTTTTTTGTTAGAATTGATATCTGATGATTCACCCTTTTCATGGTTTAGGAAAGGTTTTTTGAAGGCCATTTGATCCTTATTGTTTTGGGGCCCTTCAACTTTTATGGTTCCATCATCGATTAAATCTTCGACAAAGTGTTTCAATTTAATGCATTCATTAGTTGTATGTCCTTTACTACGATGGTATTCACAATCATGAGAATCATTCCACCAATTAGGCTTGACTTGGAGTTCATATTGTGCGTGTGAATTTTGTACCCAGCTGGAGACACAACACTTCAATAAAACATTAGAGGTTAGCAAATCAAGAAATCTGTAAAAATGAATAAACTATGCTAACCAGGTGATTTACTACCTTCTAGTAGGTGTGAGTTTGATATTCTTGTATTATGACCAAGATCAGTGATAATGCAATACCTAAACGAAGGATTTAATGTTAAAAGATGGATGAAAATGAATACAGATTAATGTATGTTTTTGGATTTTCTATGCAATAAAATGAAAACTGATATGGAATTGATCTAAACTGAGATGAATGCAATTGAATCTATCAATGATATGCTATGCTATGAAAAATGGATTGAAAACAATGAATTGAAATTGTAAAAAATCTCACAATAACCTATTTGCAAGAGCTCAATTCTCCAAGTAATTGAAAGTGCAGTTGAAGGATTCTCAGAAGATTGAAGAAGATCCTTTGTGAAGGGCTGAGCCTTGTTTATATAGAAATCAAAGATTTTTGAAAGCTCATGGAAAGCCAAAAATCTCTCCCTGATTAACTCAAATTGATTGTTGAGTTATCAAGAAATTAGAATTAGTGAACTCACAAAATCATGCAAAATCAACTTTTTAACTTAAATCAGAGTTTAGATCAGCTTTTCAACTCACAATAGATGTTGAGTTTAAAACGATAACAAATTGATTTGATTTATTGCTTTAAATTTTAATTGCTTTTCTGAATGTGCATGGATAATTATGAATTAATTAAATAATTAAAATGAATTATTCTCAACTTAACTGATTTTTGAATTAAAATAACTGATTTATGGGTTAATCAATTATTTAATCAAACTTTATTCCAAAACTATATCATTAAATTTGACAACTAGATTTAATTAATTAAATAACAATTTAATCAATTATTCATAGGATTTTTCTTTTATCGTCAATGTTAAATAATATTAATTAGGAATAAATATAATTAAATCTAATTAAATAATTAAGTGATAGAATTAAATTAATTAATCAAATATTCAACATATTCAATTAATTAACTTTTAGGATAAATAGAACATATTTATCGCCAAATAATATTTAATTAAAAGTAATTAGGATAAATTAGGAATATTCCCCGATGCAGAATTAAGATAAAATCAATTAGGATTTTGATGATTTGATGAGCCGATGTGCCTTTGGTTAGGAATTTTGTGTCGATTTCTATCAATTTATCAATGAAGGAGGTCAATGGCCCTATAGCCCATTTTTGGGGTATTACATTTTACCCCTCTTTGAATTACTATGTAAAGCGCAGTGGTTCAAAGATTAATCTATTTTTTATGATGATGTGGACTCAATTATGTGGTGGAGAAACTAATCCTAAAAGATTAACCAATTCTGAGATAGAAACCAATTGATTGATTTGGAAGATGATGATTCAAGTCATGATTGACCAAAGAATTGAGATGATGCTAACTATATCAACAATGAACCGGTAATTACAAAGAAATGTCAAAATGCTTGATTCTAAACCTTATGATTACGAAGAAGTGAATGTCCCGACTCCAAACACGATTGTCCAAAGGAATCGAAAGGATGTCAAATCTGAACCCTTCAATTACGAAGAACCAAGGAAATAACACTAATGAACTAATGGTCATGAAAAGCTGATACAGTTTACAAGTTGTGAGAGAATACCAAATTGATATGGATATTGATGAATCTGATATGCCCCAAGTGATGTGCCCCAAGCGACGAGGACTTTTGATGAATCAGTAACTAGACGTTGTTGTTGTCTTGATTACTAAAAGGAAAATTGATTGACAAAATTAGTTAATAATGTGTAATACCATGCCCCCTTCAGGATGAAAATCAAAATCTGATAAGAATATCAGTGTTGAGAGATTGTTGAAGCATGTTAATCGATTTGAGAAGTGGTTATGCACATCTGAGGATGCATTTTACATCATTTCGAGGTCTTGAAGGCCAAGTTTGACTAGGTTTGATGATGAGTTGACCATGGTTGACCAAGTTGAAATTTTGATAGTTTGATGTATGATGATTAGTTAAGTTGAATTGTGGATTTCATTGATGTTTTGAAGGTTGATTATCTAAGTAGTTGGCCATCCTGGGGCTGAAAATTTTAAATCATGATTTTGACAAAGTAAACGATCTTAGATTTTGATTTTGATCTTGAAAATGGGTTCAGAACATCGAAATTAGCCAGGGGGAAATTTTCACACAAAAGGAGCACTTTGAAAAATTAGGTCAAAACCTATATAAGGCCCAAAAGGGGTCATTTTCAAATCATTTCAACCTTTTGTCTTTTGTCAACCTGTGGATCCCTCTGAGCAAAATGCAAGTTCCCATGTCCTCTCACCATTTCGAGCATAGCCAATGCTACCAGTGACCTCGCTAGTATGGCAACCTAGTAAGTGGACCTTTGTGCCTGTCATGCACTCAATTTTGTCCATGTTTTATGCATTTTTGGATTCTTTTACACATTTTTAGCTTTTTCATTTTTTTCTTCATGGAAACTCGTACGACAGTCCACCAGGACTCATACAAGTTTTCAAGTCCAAGTCTAGACTCGTATGGGCTACATGTGTATCTCATATGAAGAGGACCCAAGTATTGTATGACATTTCATTCGGTCCCTGATATGTCATGCAAGACCTTGCACAGTGTCGTATGACCATGAAGTTTTGTATGAGACATTATAGTAACTCGTACGAGTTTTGATGCCAGTCTGAAAACTCGTATGGAAAATAGTGAGCATTTTTCACATCCTTAGGTCAAAATTTTGACTTTTTTGATTTCTTAGGCTTATTCCTTAGCATTTAATGCACCTTCTAAAGTTGTCAATTTCTCATTTTCTATGCATTGAGCCTGATTTTTTACCAAGTTACTGATAGGTTTCCCTATTTTTGTGTTGTGTAGGTCATCTTTCCTAATGTTCATGTTCGGATTTCACATTTGGTGACCTAGAGATTATGCATTTCACTACCTGATGCACTGAGAGTTTATTTAGCTATCTATGGCTTTGAGTATCTGATTCGGTTACCTAACATTCAAGTAAACCATGGCCTTATTACTGCATTAGTTGAGAGATTCCACTCAGAGACCCAGACTTTCCATCTACCTACTAGAGAGATCACTGTGAATTTGGAGGACATATACAAGATTCTTCAGATACCATTCCACAGACCTCACCTAGAATACAACAGTTTGAGTAATATTGGTTTAGTAGCTTTCAGATCTTTGTTCAGCTCTGATGAGAATATTTCCCAGCATATCTCATGGGAGACTCTGGTGTAGAGATACAGATAGACGTACCATCTAGAGTGCATTATAGCTAGGATGATCAGAGGGATCATCATGTCTGATTGACAATAGTGTGGACTTTTGATGGGCTGGGCCCCTATGGTGCGGCATCTGATGGTGAGTCCAGCTGAGCTTGGGTGGGGATAGTGCCTTTTGGCCCACAAGTTTTCTAAGCTACATGAGATAGTGTATCATGAGGGAAAATCATTTTCCTCTAGACTTCTTATTCTACAGAACTGGGACTGGGAGCATATCTCCATATGTAGGCTGATAGGTGGAGATGAGCAGTAGCCACAGGAGTCATTGATATACAAATATTTTAGCTACATCACATAGGTCAGGATGGGATGCACCAAGTATTAGAGGTGCATTCTAGATGACATGAATATGGTGACCCAAAGGCCATATTTACAGATAGAGGTGTGGCTTGCCTCTCGTGTATAGTTTGGTTACTTTTTCCAAAGTAGGCTTCTGATTAGTTGGTCCTCCACTATGTTGGAGTGATTTCTGATTACTCAAGTGTGGAGACAGTACGGTATTATTTAGGATGCCCCATGAGACTTTACTTCTTATGCTCAGTTGGTATGAGAGCTCAGGCTCAGATGGTCACCTCAACTATCATATGCAGAGTGCAGCATGGAGTATAGGGGTTATATCATCCAAGACTGGGATTATAGGGCACAAATTTCTGACGCTAGATTTATTGATTCATATATGGCATCAATAGTAGAGAATCCCATCCGCAGGTTCTCAGATCCTATAGAGCTCATCCCGATGATGGAGGATGCAGAGGATGTGACAAGTGCCCCTATGGGTAGAGGAAAGAGATGTTAGGAGGTGCAGATACCAATAATGCATCCTACACCACCACATCCTAGAGCTATGATGACCCCACCAAGGCCACCAGGACAGATGAGAACCCCTCGCCCTAAGAGTTATACAACAAGTAGACCTGCAGTCCTTTAGAGGAGATATGCTAGAGGTGAGGGTGGTCAGCTTAGTAGTGTGGGTAGTGCTGATGAGGTTTTGGGAGCACATCAAGATGTTGCTATGGAGGATGCCCCAGATGCTCTAGATTTTAACCTTGGTGTAGAGGTTCATCACTGCAAGGTGCAGACGGAGGCTAGTACAGATCAACCTACTGAGGTGGTGGAGACTATAGCTATGAAGGTAGATCTAGGGTTTAGATAGACACCTCATGATGTTATCAGATGTCTTAGGCAGCAATTGCGGGACCTAAGAATACACAGTGCCTCAATGGAGGCTCATCTTAGAGTATCTGAGAGATATGTACAGGAACGTGAGGCTGATGTGAGATGACTATAGGTTGAGGTGATACATCAGACTAGTCAGGCTTCATATTATGTTTTTGCATATTACTCTAGGGTACCTGCTGATCAGAGACTTCCCTCATATTTTGAGTATATGCTTGCATCTGAGGGATCTAGAACACCACCTACTGACCCTCCACCAAATGCGTCTATTGGAGGAAGAGTACTAGATGTGGAGGAGAAAGAAGAAAGTTGATCTGTCATAGTGTTCTTATTTTTGCCATTTTTGTTTACACATTGATCATATCAGATAGCTCAGTCGAGCTCATTCTTTTATGTACTATGCCACTAGTGCACCCCCATTTATGATTATGACATTCTAATATATATACGAGATCAATTTTTCTTGTGACTTCATATGCACTTGTCATTTTGTTTTATGATGTAATATCATGTGATGAAAATGTATGAATTTATTTGATTAGTGTAGAATGTATGGATTATGTAATGCAATGTTTACTTTCAAATGTATGATTATGCAATGCAATGATAGATGATAGATGAATAAATGTAAATGTATGTTTCTTTTGATGCACATGTATGTATGCAATGGATTAATGATATGGAAATGTAAATGTAAATGTAGTGATACACATGATATATCTTGTAGGTTATGATGAAGACAAGTGCTCAATCATTGTCAAAATAGATGTGTAACCCAGGATAGTGACTACTTTCTAGTTTAGTTTCAAGGGACCTTCATACAAAGTGCAGTCCTTGTGTCATGTTTAGCGTAGTTTTGGAGAATCGTTAAGCATCAAGCTGGATTTGAAATCATGAGATAAATACAATCATGCAAAGTGAAAAATGAAATGCAGACCTAGGACCTAGGACTTAGTCATTGATCATGTGTTGGTCTTTTTTATCACTGAATATTTTATTATAGGTAACACCGGATAAATCAATACAATGTCCACTAGTTAGGAAACCCTAGAGATATGAATATGGATTTTTGTTTTGTCATGTCGGATTTAAATATAAGCATCAAGGCACAAAAGCCAAGATGACCTAAATATTATGTCCATTTTGATATAGAAATTTGTATAAGCATCAAAACATAAACGTTGTGATGGCCTGAATACTCCTTGCAGAACAAACACACCTAACAGTTGTAGAATTCATTCTATTTCCAATGTGAACTACCCGCAATGACCCTTTATCGTTCACATCCTTGGATAATAGTTGTTTCACAGTAGGATTAAGAATTCATTCAAAAAGACAAAATTTAGATCAAACTTCCTTGAAGCATCCAAGTATCAATGGTCGAGGTGCACATGGCCATCCAATACATGATGGAGGCACCTATAGTGGACACCAATTCAATTTTGAATTTCCAAAGTTATTAGATTTTCACTCAAAGTAGAAAACAAATAAAAGATTATGCCCCTAGTCATCACTCTCTAAATCCTATCAAGGACATCATCAAGGAGCTCAAGGGGACATAATATTCAAAAATATCAATGTGAATCAGTAAGCATACAAAAAGATTTAAGCACGCAGCAAATATTGTTTTCATTTTGTTGTTGTTGTTTGTGTTTGGTTGTTGGTGCAAAATCCTTTCCTCATGAGGAGACAGACTGAATGACTCAGACATAGCTTTGGAAGGACTTTGACTAGAAATGACTCATCTCAAGATACTGAGGGTCTTACGATATGACATTGATTGCCCCCAAGTTTGGAACATTGATAAGATACCGAGACTTTTTTTAGATTGTGCTTATATCATCTTTATTGAAAACAAGATGTGAAAGCAAAATCAAGAGATATATACAAACTAAAGTAGACTGAAAGTTGGGAAAGACCAAGATTGTGCTAATAGATGGAGTGTTTTGATATAAGTGGCTCCCATTTGCTGGGTTTTCACCATCTTGGCAGAGATTCTATTTTTGCTACCAAGGCACCTGTTTCCAGGTTTTTGCCAAGGCACTTTTTCTTTTTTCCTCTTTTTTTTGTATTTTTCATCTTTTCAATTTTTTTGTAATTTTCATTTTTTTATTTTTGTGTGATACATCAAGGTTCCTTTTGCTAGGTTTTCACCAGGATGATCATTTTTCAGGACTTTTTCTGATTTTTATGATTTTTTCTAGACATTTTACTATAGACTGAATGCCTTAGGTTTAGAATTTCTTTAGATGGAGAATGTTGATTGGTTCTTAGAGTTGTTCTCCTTCAGTCATTGAGATTTGATAGGCTCTAGAGCCAAAAGTAGCAATGATACTCAGGTTCAAACTTCCCCTTCCATTCTTTATGGGATTGATTTTTAAGATTTTCTCTCAAGACTAGATCGCTAACTTGAAATTCTCTATGTCTGACTTTTTTGTTGTAGCCTCTAGACATTCTCTTCTGATATACTCTGAGATGATCATACATAGCTTGTTTTCACTGATCTAGTAGTTCAGTTTCTTGCAACCTAGACACTCTGTAATCATCATCAGTTACTAGACCATGCATTCTGATCCTTAGTGATGGGATTTCAACCTCAATAGGTAGTATCGCTTTAGACCCATAAACTAAAGTGAAAGGTGTAGCCCTAGTGGGCATTCTAATACTTGTTATGTAGGCCCAAAGAGATGGATTAATCATGATATGTCAATCTCTTCATGTCTTGTTGACTGTGTGATGTAGGATCTTCAACAAATTTTTATCTGATGCTTCTGCTTGCCCATTCCCTTGAGGATAGTATATGGACGACCAATGTTGTGTAATCTTGAATTTAGAGCACAAGGAATCTAATTCCTTATTCTTGAGTTGGCCACCATTATCTATGAATATTGAATATGGAATTCCATATTGGAAAATGATATAGTTCAAAATGAACATTGATATTTTTTTGCCAGTTGCTTGAGTCAGAGGAACTGCTTCTACCCATTTTGTAAAATAGTCTGTAGCTGTGATGATAAGAGTATGTCCACTAGAAGAATGTGGATGTATAGCCCCTATGAGATCAAACACCCATTGTTGGAAAGGTAATTGTGTAGTAAAGGGAATCAAATCTCTCCCTGGTGCATGAATCAAGTTACCATGTACTTTGCACTTTTCATAGTTCTTAGCATATTTGATAGCCTCTTTTTCCATTTCAGGACAATAGTTCCTAGCCCTAATAATTTTTTGAGCTAGTGTTAAACCATTGGAATGTGATCCACATATACCTTCATGGACTTCCTCTAATGCACGTTGAGACTCCTCGCGTTCTAAACACCTAAGAAGTGTACCATCTAGACTCCGTTTGTATAGGTCATTACCTATGATGACATACCGTGATGCATTTTGAATAAGGTATCATTTCTCATGGTGGTTGAAGGTATCAGGGATGATTTGGTCTTGAAGGTAGGAGAAAAGGTGTTTTTATCTAGAAGAATCATGAGCAACAATAGTGTATATCATGCGGGTTTCCAAGGAATCATATGTAGGAAATGACAGTGCTTCCACCAGGAACTTGTAATGTAGCTCATGTTTGAGCTATAGTAGTAGAGATTTTAATGTTTCCAAATCATCAGCAACTTTGTTCTGCATTCTAGGAATCTACTCAAAAGTGACTGAGATAAAATACTTCTTAAGGTCATCAACCATGCATTTGTATGGAACTAGTTTCTCATATTTTGTTTGGTAAACATCATTGACTTGGTGTATGACTAGCTATGACTCTCCATGAATGTGCAACTCTGTCACTCACCACTCAATTGCTATCTTCATGCCATTAAGTAGAGCCTCATATTCAGCAATATTTTTTGTGCAAGGAAATTTTATTCTAAATGCTTTAGGTATTGAGTAACCTTGTGGTGTTTTGAACAATATGCCTACTCCAGATCCATTCTATGTGTAAGATCCATCAAAGAAAAGATGTCAAGTCCTAGAAGATATGTGCATGATGGATGAATCAGTAAATTCCATTTTTAATGGTGCTTCATCGAACATTGGTGCTTTGGCCAACTGATCTGCAATGACTTGGCCCTTGATAGCTTTCCTTTCAACATATTCTATGTCAAATTTTCTCAATAGCATCACCCATTTAGCTAATCTACCTGTTAAGGAAGCTTTGCTCAATAAGTATTTCAATGGATCTATCTTAGCTATCAATTGTATTGTATGAACTAACATGTAGTGTCTTAGTTTCTATGATGCAAAGATCACAGCTAGACAAGATTTATCAATCATTGAATAGTTCTTTTCATATTCTACCAGTATTCTGTTATGTAGTAGATAGCTCTCTCTTTCTTATTTTCATCATGTTGTGCTAGTAATACCCCCAGTGATGTATCTGTGGCAAAGACATATAGAATCAATGGCTTCCCTTGAATAGGAGGCATCAAAATAGGAGGATTTGATAGATATTTCTTGATGTGACTGAATTTATTTTCACATTCCGCATTCCATGAGAAGATCACACCTTTATGTAATGTCTTTGTGAAAGGTTATGATATATCTACTAACTAAGACATGAAATGTCTGATTGATTGCAACCTTCCTTGTAAGGTTCTCATTTGACTAATATTTTAGGGGGTTACATCTACATGATAGCCTTGACTTTAGCGGGATCTACTTCAATGCCCTTCTTTGAAACAATATAGCCTAGGAGACTTCCAGAAGTGACACCAAAAGCACAATTTTTAGGGTTTAGTCTGAGACTAAAATTCTCCATTCTATCCATTATTTTACTCAAGTTTGCTAGATGTTTAGATCTCATTATTGATTTAGCTAAGGTTTCATAGTGGTTTTCACCCTCAGAACTCTTTTTCTTTTTTCTTTTGTTTTTCTGACTGAGATATTTGATATCTGACTCTGTCATGCTAATGCTAGATTCACTAATGAAAGTTGTCATACGTTCCACTGCATTAAGGTAGCAGGCAAGAGCATAGTCAGTTTGAAAGGTGTGGATATCTTGTTTTGGATTGGTAGATGTTTGATCAATAAGCTCTAGATGTTGGATAGTCAATGTAGGGGAGGATTGGGAAATGGTGTTCACGCATATGATGTTGTCATCATTTGTCCTAACCCGACTCTCAAATTCAAAGGTAATATTACTACTCAAAATATTCAGTTCATGAATCATTTCAACGTCATTATTGGATTCCACTTTGGCAATAGGTGGATCAGACTCGTGAAGTTCATCATTTCTCTCTAGACTCATGTCAGATTTAGGTGAATAGTGGTGAATGACATCAATGTGTTTGTCAGTGATAAGCTCATTTTTTTTTGGAATAACTCCCCATTCATAATCATATGAT
Source organism: Chamaecyparis obtusa (assembly GCA_027943335.1). Taxonomy (NCBI): domain Eukaryota; kingdom Viridiplantae; phylum Streptophyta; class Pinopsida; order Cupressales; family Cupressaceae; genus Chamaecyparis; species Chamaecyparis obtusa. Next base: position 1,660,460 of record BSBK01000752.1, on the reverse strand, counting down.
TCATCTTCTAATTCTTCATTTAGACCTCTGGGAAATCTGAGAACATGTGTGAAATTTGGATGGATTCCCCAAGCAAAGTTACCTTCAGATTCTAAGTGGAATTTATATTCATGAGAGTCTATCTTAAAATCACTTTTGCATCCCAAAGGTTCAGCTATTGTGATACATTTACCTTGTTCTTGTTCAGTAGTAGGTTCTTGTGTATCTACCATGTTGATATTCTCCTTAGGTTTCTCTTCATGCTTAAGAAGATCTAGTATGTTTTGAGGTAAATGTGCATAAGGAAAAAGATCAGTGGTGTCTGAATCATCACTATCATATTGTTGTGATTCTTCCTTTAGCTGAGTTTCCATTGTTGGATTTATCTGTTCTAGGACATGGGCCGAGTTACCACTGAGGTGGAAGGGCTTCTTGTGATATCCAATTCTTGTAGTTTCCTTATTTGTTCTCCCACAGTGTTTGATAGGTTGTATGATTCCTTTGCCTCTTGTTCCTAAAGGTCCTTTTCCTGTGTATCCCATTTTAGACATAAGTTTTTGTCTTGGTCCATATGACTTTGAAGGAATCTTGTTTTATTTGTAGTCACATTTTTGTACTGATTGAGAGTCATCTTTATATAGCCATGCAAGCACAACTTCTTCCTCTTCAAACTCTTGTTTGGACACTTTCTCTATGAAAAAAATCCATTATAGATAGCTTGAGATTCTTTGGATGCTTGCTTTGTCCATTTTAAATGCTTCCCATAAGATTTAGGTTAGACTGGGAGAGATGTTAGAGATACGACTGGTTCCATAGTATATTATCCCATGCCTATGTCCTTGATTTTGATCTCTTTGGCAATGTCTTCCATCTTGGATGTTGATGCTGTGTCTTTTTACTTAGTGGAAAATTCTCTATTATGTGGAACAAGTTTATCAGTACTCTCTTTCAAGGCATTGCAACATGTAGATATATCATCTAGAATTGTCACTTCTAATCCATCATAACGAAATTTCATGAATTGATGGTACATTGATGGAATAGATTTCATTTCATGTATCCAAGGTCTCCCTATAAGAATGTTGTAGGCTAAAGGAAGATCCATAACTTCATAGGTGATGTCTCTAATAACTGGTCCTATTCTGATAAGTAGTGCAATTATTCCCTTGGAGGATCTATCTTGTTCATCATATGCATTTATGGTTATCTTCTTGTTAGGATCAAAAGCATCTTCTAAGAATCCCAGTTGTGTGACCAATTTGTAGGAATAGATGTTTCGACCAGCGCCTCCTTCTATCAACACATGTTTGACATGATGATTTTCGATTAAGAATTCAATATGCAAGGGCTGGTTATGCAAATGAATACATGAACTGTCATCTCCCTCTGAATAAGGAAATATACTAGGGTGATGTCAGATGACCAACCATAGTCTAAAATCTGTCCAGATCAAGATTGTCAAGAACATTGGAACTGAGCAGAGCTCTATCCAGAATAGCCCTATGAGTAGGAGATATCTGAAGCAACTCAAACATGGATATTTTTGCATTGGTATGCTACAGTTGTTGAACAATATTGTATGATGTTGGCCTGGTCTCTTTGGGGTTTGATGATTTTGAGGTAGCCCTCTATTTAGAAGAAGATGAAAGATTTAAAGGTGCCTTAGAGGCATTTAATCAACCTGAGTTTTGTCCTTGTAGATGTACCTGAGCTTGTGATCAAGTTATTGTATTTGCTGATTGATTTTCTCTATCTCTTCTTACAATGGCGATGCATTGCAATGTTTAGATAGGCAAGGTTCAACCATGTTTATGACAGCATTGTTTCTAGAGTAAGCGTAATTGACTTTTGCACCCATGTTAGGTTTAGAAGATGAATCTCCTTGATTATGCTTCGAAAATGGTTCCATGAATGTTGTATGATCATTGTTGGTTTTATGGTTTTCAATCAAAATTTCTCCATCATCAATTTTGTCTTGAATGAGATGCTTCAGATGCATGCAGTTATTGGTTTTATGTCCCTTATTTCGATGGAAGTCACAGAAATTGGTCTCTTTCCACCATTTAGGTTTAACTTTAGGATCATATGGTTTTATCTCAAGCAATATGATGATTTTATTTTCCAATAGTGTTTTTATGGCTGATTCTAAGGACTCGCCCAAAGGAGTGAACTCACACTTTGGTTTATAGTCATTAGACTTTTTAGAAGATTCAAATGCCTTTAGCTCAAAATATTTTATGGCTTGGGTGCGAATGGTGAGATTGAATGCTGGTGCCTTTGATGGAGTATTGATGTGATCAACAACACCATCTGTTACAAAATTTGTGTTCTTGTTCTAGAATTTGACTTTATCTTTGTTGTTGGAACTAGAACCTGATTCATGCTTGTTGTCTTTATTAAGCGATATATCTCCCTTATGGACAATTGCATTTTCAATCTTTATAGAATTTTCCACCATTTTCTCAAAAGAAGTCTGATTCAATATTTGCAGGTGATAATTGAGTTCTGGAATCACATTATTGATGAAGATCTCAAGTTTTTTAGTTTCTAGAATTGGTTGAGCATAGAGTGAAAACTTCTTCCTCCATCATTTGAGGAAAGTTAGGAAGGGTTCTCCTGAGTTCTATTTCAGATTGCAGATATCGATCATGGTGACCAGATGTTGGATATTGTAGGAGTATTATTGATAAAACATTTTGATTAGCTCCTCAAAAATTTTGATAGTTGGAGGAATTTTAGAGAACCAATGAATGGCTACTCCTCCCAGTGATCATGGGAAAAGATGCATTAAGTAGGTTGGTTCATGCAGAAACTCCATGTATTGAGTACAAAATTCTCTGACATGATCTTGGGGATCAGAGTTTCCATCATATTTGTCATACTTTGGTATCTCTACTCATTTTGGGAATGGTGGCATGTACAAGTTCTTATCGAATGGAAAGGGACATAGAGCCTCCATAGAGAATTCTTTAGGTTCTCTTTTTCCAACTTGTTGAGCTTAACTTGCATGGCATGCATTTGTTTCATCATGGCTATGATAGGAGTTTCTTTATCTTGTGTGATGATATTATCAACATCAAAGTCTTGAGGAAGTTTAGCTCCTTGTTGAGCCAATTTCAATAAATAGGCTTCTTTCTCTTCTTACAAGAAGTGTGTCATCATTTTTCGAAAGGAATCATCATTTCTATATCACTCAACTTCAGATGGTGTTAGTACGAGATCTCCGCCATGATTGGAGTGATGACCTTGGGAGCCTTGGTTTTCTCCTCCTTGAGACATTGTGGTGTTGTTAGGACTCCCGGGGATTGATTGATGTGGATTTGATTGATTACCTCTGTGGGTTGATTGAGGAGGATTAGAATATTATTTTTTCAGATGTAGATTACCTAGAGTGTCTTATTTGCATCGAGTTGTATCGTAAGGTTGATTAATGGACTGGAAAATGTAAGAAGATAATAGTGAGAATTTTGGTTCATCTCTAGGTTTCTTGTGTGAGGAAGATCTGGTTTCCACCATTAACCTTGAGTGAATAAAAAAAACAAGATTAACACAACTGATGAATGGCCTGATTCGGGAAAAATTCAATGATGCAACCTTGTCAAGATTGGATTGGTTGATTGATGAAAAGATTGATTGGATGTAAGTGCAGGATACTATGCCCTAGATGTATGGGTAGATGCCCAAAAGATGGTAGACACAAGCTTGCAACACTTAGCCATTTTGAGGATTGAATTTGAAGATAATGTTGACAAGGTTTTTACTTAAGATGAAAAAGGATCCAAATTGAAAAATCAGAGGGCTAGATTAAACTCAAGAGACCACTTTAGGAAAATGAATTAGATTTTTTGGTTTTTTTCTTTGTTCCTAACATAGTGAATATTTTGACAAAATTTGGTGGTTGACTGTAATGATTGAATTTTTGACAAAATTGAAGGCTTTATGACAAGTTTGACTCAACTCTCGTACGAATTTCTCTAGGCTTGTACAAGTTAGGATGGGGTCTGATACAACAATTGACAAAACTCATATGACACTTGACTCCAGTATTGAAATTTGCTTGGGTTTTCTAACAAGAGTCATACGATAAAGTATAGGTTACCATATGAGTTTCAGGGGGTTCTGAAATGATAATTTGAAAACTCGTACGACTTTTGTTTTTCTAGGACAACAACTGACACCAGAAAGGATTTTTGTTTCAGATTTTGCAAGTTTTCATATTGTTTGGTGTTTTTAGTAGCAAGTTAAAGATCTTTATCATGAACTAGGCACACAAGACAACAATCAGGGAGTTCAAGCCAGCAATTTGTCTTCAAACAATGAGTAAGGGACAAAGCAACCTTGCACATGAGCAAGAATAATCACATAGTATTCTACTCCCAAAGAATTTTTCTTATGTATGTTCTCAAAATATTTTTGTAATCACGCACATAGTCCTAGAAAATAAAAATTTGGTTGCACTATGGTTCGTAGTAATGGTCAACTTTGCAACTTTTTCAATCTCAAGAGGGAAAACTCCAATCCAGGCGCACCGGGGTTTTGACACATTCTGAGAATTTAATCAATCGGAGATGCTGAGGAGATCTGACTTCCCAACAAGAAACTAAACCTGTGGAGATTTTTTCCACAAGGACATTTATATAGCGGCTGCTGCTACCACGACAGAAATGGCTATTACCAATTGAGGTTTCGTCCACGTTGTTGACCCAATAAAGGGAATGTCTCTTATGGTTAACCCTCTCTATCAAGGAAGACTCAAAAAATTGACCACATTGGGACTTAGCTCAAATTCAAGGATCTGAATTTCTGATGTTTCCCAAAAAGGGAATAGAGCATAATCCTCTAGCTTCTTCACCTCACCCAAACATAGTAAGAAGATTGATTGACACACTAATTTGAAACCACCTCACCAAGGTTCATATGTCAACAATAATGACTTCCAATTTCTCTAAGTGGGACCAAGAGAGAACGTACCAATAAAATTGAAGACTAAAGCAAGTAAGACTGTGAGATGATAACAAATCCTCCCTACCAAATAGGGGATCTATCTTCAAGAAGAGCTTTGCATGAAAAACAAGCGAATGAAGCCCACTCTCTCAAGAATACCACAAATAGTGTTCATAGGGCCTAATTACTACGTGAAATAGATATACAAGAAAGCAAATCTAGATTCCATTTTAAAGCCAAAAAGAATGTGTGATTTATGAAAGCAAGAAACACTCAAGCTAAACATGTAAGAGGTTCATTTTATTTTCAAAAATTGAAATGTTATAGAGACACAGTGAAATACCTCAGATCCAAAGCAACATGCTTAGTAGATTTTACCTTATTTTTACTTTTTGTTGAGCTTTCCCATGAGCAAAAATGGCCTAAAATAGTAAATATCAATCGTTAGCGTTAGTCGTTAGCAGAAATTTGAAATCAAAAACTCTAAAAACTACACAAAAATCTGATACGACTATGCAAAACTGGCATAAAAACTTGTATGAGTTTCTACAACTTGTCATATGACAATCTAGAAATGATAAGATAGTGGGTCTATTCTTATACAACAATCTAGCTTCCAAATGACTATACGTAACAACTGATACAACTTTCCAGAATGTCTTTTGTCGTACGATAGCCAGAACGCTCTGATTAGACTTTCTAAAATATCATACAAAATTGTACGGACCAAAAAATTTAAAAATCATAGTTTTAATGTGAAATGCCAGAAAATGATAAAATCAAGATGGAAACCCATTGCAGGTCCCCACGGTGGATGCCAAAAACGTGTGTGAATTTTGTACCTAGCTGGAGACACAACACTTCAGTAAAACATTAGAGGTTAGCAAATCAAGAAATCTTTAAAAATGAATAAACTATGCTAACCAGGTGATTTACTACCTTCCAATAGGTATCAGTTTGATATTCTTAGATTATGACTAAGATTAGTGACAATTCAATACATAAACAAAGGATTTAATGCTAAAAGATGGATGAAAATGAATGCAAATTAATCTATCTTTTTGGATTTTCTATGCAATAAGATGAAAAACTGATATGGAATTGATCTAAATTGATATGAATGCAATTGAATCTATCAATGATATACTATGCTATGAAAAATGGATTGAAAACAATGTATTGAAATTATAAAAAATCTCACAATCGCCTATTTGCAAGAGCTCAATTCTCCAAGTAATTAAAAGCCCAGTTGAAGGATTCTCAGAAGATTGAAGAAGATCGTTTGTGAAGGGTTGAGCCTTGTTTATATAGAAATCCAAGATTTTTGAAAGGTCATGGAAAGCCAAAAATCTCTCCCTGATTAACTCAGATTCATTGTTGAGTTATCAAGAAATTAGAATTAGCTAGCTCACAAAATCATGTAAAATCAGCTTTTTAACTTAAATCAGAGTTTAGATCAGCTTTTCAACTCACAATAGATGTTGAGTTTAAAAAGATAGCAAATTGATTTGATTTATTGATTTAAAGTTTAACTACTTTTCTAAATGTGCATGGATAATTATAAATTAATTAAATAATTCAAATGAATTATTCTCAACTTAACTGATTTTTAAATTAAAACAACTGATTTATGGGTTAATCAATTATTTAATCAAACTTTATTCCAAAACTATATCATTAAATTTGGCAACTGGATTTAATTAATTAAATAACAATTTAATCAATTATTCATACGATTTTTGATTTGTTGTCAATGTTAAATAATATTAATTAGGAATAAATATAATTAAATCTAATTAAATAATTAAGTGGAAGAATTAAACTAATTAATCAAATATTCAACATATTCAATTAATTAACTTTTAGGATAAATAGAACATATTTATTGCCAAATAATATTTAATTAAAACTAATTAGGATAAATTATGAATATTCAAAGAATATTCCTTGATGCAAAATTAAGATAAAATCGATTGGGGTTTTGATGATTTGATGCGCCGATGTGCCTTTGGTTAGGACTTGTGTGTCGATTTTGATCAATTTGTTGATGTAGCAGGTCAATGGTCCTATAGCCCATTTTTGGGTATTACACATATGGCCTTGATTCAGGTAAGGTAATGATTTTGCTGGCCACCAAAGTCCTTAATGCATTTTCCAATGGTTCACCTAAAAAGGTGAATTTTCTCTTTTGATATGTGGAAAAGAAAGGCTTAGACTTGTTGATGTTGGAATTATTAAAAGGATTATTGTTGTTGTTAGCATTATTGTTGTTGTTGTTAGAATTGTTATTATTGTAAGGGGCTTTATTAATTTGAATTGCAATATATGTTGAATTTTCCCCACTTGATAAATTAAAGGGATTAGCCTTTAAGTTGTGTGCTTCCACAACTCCATCATTCACAAGATTTTTGTTATTGTTTTTCAACCATAGCCTAGGTTTATCATTGTGATTATTGGCTCCTTTATTATTATTATAATTAGACAAATTATGATTGCTATTAGTGTTGGTATAGGGTTTATTATCTTTGAATAATTTGATCGCTCCTCTCTTAACTAACACATCTTCAATTTTGATCCCGTTTTTAATAAGTTTTTCAAAGGTTGGGGGACATTGAAGTTGGAGTCTATAGTTCATCTCCATATTTAAGTTATTCATGAAGATCTCCATCTTTTCCTTTTTAGGTATACTTCATGGATATCTTGTAAAGATTGTCCTCCACCTTTGAAGGAACCCTAGGAAAGATTCACCATCTCTTTGTTTGGTATCACATAGGTTGAGCATGGTAATCTCATGCTCAATGTTGTAAGAAAAATGAGTCACAAATTTAGAGGCTAATTCCTCAAATGCCTTTATCCCTTGCGGAAAATTTGAGAACCATTCCATGGCTTGGCCTCCTAAAGTTCTTGGAAAAAGTCTCATTAGGTAAGTTGTATCATGCATAAATTCGATGCTTAGAGCGCAAAACTCTCTAAGGTGGTCTTGTGGGTCTGATTTACCTGTGTATTTATCATACTTAGGAAAGACCACATTGATCGAAAAAGGTGCCATAACCAAGCTCTTGTCAAAAGGAAATGGGCACAAGGCCTCGATAGAGAATGGCTTAGGTTCAGCTGCCTTTTTCATTAGGTCAATTTGTGTTTTGAACATCTTCAATTGTTTAGTCATCGCACCTATCGAATTATCATCTTCCTTGTCTTTCTTAATTTGATCAATGTCATAATCGTGAGGAAGCTTTACCATTGCTTGGGCTAGGTTTAGGAAGTGTCTTTCCCTATCTCTTTCTATCAATTTATCCATGACCTAAACAAATTCCATATCTTGAGCCGCTCTATTTTCCTTATCTTCAATTGTTTCTTCTGGACCTTGATTAGCATGATTAATGTTTTCATTATTTCCTCCAATGAGGTAATCGTGAAATGTGGAGTTCCTATCCATTGGATCAATTCTCTTTTCAAAAATATTTGGGAGACTATCCCCTTGGTTGTGATTTACGAAATATTTTTGGGATTCAAATGTGGGGACCTCTTTGGCAAGGCAAGTGTCATCTTCTTGTAAAGATAATTTGAGTCTATGAGAGTGTGTAGAAATCGATATTCAACAAGGTTTTATTTGAATTGTTTCCCCCAAATTTGGTAATTATTTGTTTTTATGAAGAGATTAAAAATATAAGATGAATTTTCAAATGGATATCTCTTACTTGTTTTATGTATTTTTCAAACAAAACAACCACAAATACACTTGTTCTAATTAACCCTTTTACACAAAAATTGTTTGAATTTGTAAGGACATTATCACGGGTTTTTGCACAAAAAGGAACTTCAAGCAATCTACCTAGTTCACAATTTGGTTTTTAAGCATGGCTCTACAAGTTAGGCTTTTCCATTTTAACAAGGTATTTAATCAAGATTCCATCCAAAATGGATATTAAGTTTTCATCCTCCAAAAATTAGGATGCTTCCCACCACTAGTATGTCAGAGTTTTGCCCAATCCCAAAGGACTACTCGAGGAAGTTTGAAATCTTAACACCCTTTTGTCACACACCCCATTAAGGATGCATGCATTTTATTTTATAATGCGTTGGATTATTGCGGAAAAGGCAATTGTATCCCACTTTGGGTTGTCCCTCTCACCGACCTTGTTAAGGCAAATCTTGGGAGGCAAGCCCACTATGGATCTAGCATGTTCATATTGAAATTAATAAAGTGGAACAAAGAGATAGGTTTTGGGAGTTTGATTCACCAAAAGGTGAAGAGCATAACCCTATCTATTTCTTGATTCCCAAACACTTTTAACAAGGTTCAATTTCCAAACCCACTAACTAATGGGAATCAAGTATTTCTACTCTTTTCCACAAACAAGGGGTTGTTCAAATTTAGTGTTTGATTTATTCCTTTACACTATTTTAATTACTAGATGATAACAAAAATAACAAGGCCACAATTTAAACAAAAATTGACCAAGTTGAAGCTTACCTTCAATTGATTCTAGCAAAGGCTAGGAGCATTTTTTATGAATCTTTCATTATTTATGCTCACCTAGTGGTGATCGTTCCTTCCCTTTCGCTTCTCCTCCAGCAAGTTAGTCAACACAACCAAAAAAAGTGAGGGAAAATAGGAGCAAACTGTACTCTAAGCCTTATTTATCAAATTTGACACAAATCAATTAAGGCAAGTAAATCCAATTTAATGAGATGAATTTTAATTTGTAAGCTTCTACAACTCTCAAATAATTTTCATATACATGACTTTCCTATTGCGAATTCTCTAAAACCAACTTGATATGCGCAATATTCTCCTCCTTAATCTTTTTGGCCAAGGCCTTTCCTTGACTATTAAATCTGGTCTCTGGTCTTTTTATTTTTCTATGACCAGTCATCCTGCAGACACAGAGAAATCATTTTCCATATGTTAGATTCTGTGAATTTTCAATTTAATTAAATGCACAGCAAAATCTATTGAATGCGCTATTAAAAGGATTGAAAGTGCTATTAAAGATATCAAATGCGTTGTAGAAAAAGATTGAATGCACAGGAACAGAATTTAAATGCACTAATAAAATGAGCAAAGGCCTTAAAAGAAAGCCTTGAATGCATTGGAGGATATAGTGTATGTGCTAGAGAGTCAAGGTACATGTGCTGAAAGAATGAAAACAAGAAAATAGAAAGATCAAATGCACCGAAACTCTATGTAAATGCACAAGACTTTGTCATAGATGTGTTGTTTCAGGCCTTATACATGCTGGAAAATGTATTGTACGTGATGGAGAAACCTGTAAAAGTGTTGAAAAACCTACAAAATATAGATTAATAAAAGGATTTACAAAACAAAAATTACTTCTATGAATTTACAAATTAGTGAGGCCTAATGCCCCATGGTGGGTGCCATTTTGTGTGCTAGGGAAATCGCCTTCATAGGGTTAGTATCATCAATAAATCAAAATAAGAATTAAATAGCCACAACAAGAAATCTATTCAAGAAAATTTAAAGATGATTAAGCACTCTATGGATCTCTAATTAGGGATGGTAATGATGAGCTCTTAGCAACCTCGCAATAGTGACAGTCCCAATATGAGAAAAGTAAATGATAAGAAAGCTAATACAAGTTAATTCCAAATGAAAATACTAGTTAGCTCTAGATTTTCATTTCTAACTCAAATTTGCAAGAGGTTTGATGTTTAATAAAATTTGTGGATGATTATTGTTTGAATTTAGCCTTGCTTTTATAGATTTTGGTAAGGGTAAGGGTGTGGTTGATTTAATCATGATTTGATGAGGGTTGAGTCCATGGTTCCACCTTTTGGAGACCATTTAAATATTTTGTCTTCATTGCTTGGGACAAGAGGACAAAATGGGTGGACAAGATGCTCTCTCCTTATAGGTGATGAAGATTTGATTTATGCCTTATCCATGTGAGCTTGATCCTTCAATCCTATTGGTTGAGATATTTTCTCCCATTTGGTGGTTGAGGGAAAATAGGATTTTAATCAATTGAATTCAATTAATATCTTAAGCCATGTGTACCCCCTTAAATGGATTGATTTGATTTAAATGAAATATGTAATTAATTAGATTAATTACATAATTAATTGATTCATCATGATTTATTTTAAATTGAATTTATGGCTTTTGATTTTTAATTAAATTTGATTTATGGCTTGATATAAATTTTTCTTTAATCCTAGCTTGATTTGATTTAATTATATTGATTTTTGCCTTAGTTTCTCACTTGATTGATCTTGTCCAATTTAGGGTGATTACAAATACTATTCTAATGGGGGAAGCTACAATTAGGGAGGAGAGAAGAATCAATTCTTCTTTGAACACTTATAGGAAAGCTTCTGGCCAACTTATCAATTGGGATAAAAGCTCGATCTTTTTCAGTAATACTCTAGAAGAAAGACAACAAAAGATCTCTAGAATTATGAGGTGTTCTATAGCTCTTCTTCATAGATCCTATTTGGGATTTCCTTTGTTCCTCAATCCCCCATATTCTTTTTGGAATGGCCTTGTGGATAAATTTAACAAGAATTTGACTGGATAGAAGGATAATATGCTAAGCTAGGTTTCCAAAGTCACTCTCCTCAAATGTTTCCTTCATAATCTCCCTGCTTATGCTCTTAGCTTCTTCAAAATCCATTCCAAGTATTTGGATATGTTGGAAAGAATACAGAAGAAACTCATATGTTCTGGCATGGAGGAAAGAAAGAGAATTTCATTGATCGCCTAGGACCAAATTTGCAAGCCTTTTTCTAGTAAAAGGATCAAATATCATTGATCGCATAGGATCAAATATCTTAACAAAGCTCTTTGGACCAATCAGATTTGGAGAATGTATGGGGATGAAAACTAATGTAATTTTATTTGGAAAAGGAAATATCTCTTTAATTCTCCCTCTATGGATATTTTCCTTTTGTCACCTAACATTTAAAATGGGTCTTCTATACGGGGTTCAATGAAGGAATCTAAATATTTGGTGGCCAGTGGGTCTAGATGGAAATTGGGTGATGGGAAGTTAATCAAATTTTGGGAAGATTTTTGGCTTAGAGATTGTTTTTTCATGGATCTCTTGGATGATCAAGACATCATTGACTCTTGTAAAATGATCTTTGGAAACAGGGTTACCGATTACTCGATTAATGATAATTGGGGTGATCTTAGTTCCATCCATCCAAGACTAATTGACATTCAAACTTCTCTTAATGCGAGGGTTATCTCCATTGATCAACCTAACTCCCTCATCTGGGCTCCTAATTCTAATGGGTGCCACTCTGACACTTATGGATTAATGTAGCTCTGCCCCGTGAAGAACCCAATCCTTTCTAGGCTTCTTGCTGGGTCAATGGTATTATTCTAAAGATTGGTATTTTTTCTAGATTATTATTCAAAATAAAATCTTAACTATTGATAATTTGAGAAAGAGAGGTTTCAATCTTGTTAATAGATTCTATCTCTACAAAAAATATTTTGAATTTGTTCTCCATATGTTCTTCCAATGCTCTTTTTATTATGGGGTTTGGGAAGCTTTTTTGTCTGGATGGAACGTATCTTGGGTCTTCCTTGGAAGCATTAAAGATTTCATTTCTCAATGGTCTTGTTTGGGTTCTAACACCAATGCTAAGGTGGTGTGAAATCTGGTTTCCCCTCATATTTTTTGGAATATCTAGAAGGAACGCAACCATAGAATCTTCAGAGATAGAGAAGTGGTTGTGTGGGTGGTTGCAAAGAAGACTCTAGAGGCTATTAAGGAGAATTTTATATCCATCATAAATGAAGGAAGATTGGGAGATGAGGGGTATGATCCTAATTCCTTCCTCCTCTATAACCTCAAATCCAAAAGTACAAACCTCAATAAAAGAGAGAACATGGTTGGGCCTTCCCCTCTAGAGGGTTGGCTAAAAGTGAATTTTGATGGGGTTTCCAAAGGCAACCCTGGTCAAGCTAGCTATGGAGGTATTATAAGGGATATGTATGGGAATTGTATTACTATCATGGCTACCCCTCTGGGTATCCAATCTAGTCATGTAGATAAAGCTAATGGGGCCTTACAAATCATAAAACTTGTTAAAGATCTACAATGTAGAAAACTTCAGATAGAAGGTGACCATAACAATATTGTTAGATGTCTATGTGGAAACTCCCCACCTACGTAGATAGTTGAGAATGGTATAAAATAATCCAAGTCCTTAATTGAAACTTTTTTAAATGTTATCATCACACATGTGTATTGTGAAAATAATAAGGTGGTCAACTATATTTCTAACCTGGCCATGATTTCTAATCACATTATCTCTTGGCATGAGGAAATGAAGTTTGACCTCGAACTAAAGGAAATCATTAAGGATGATTTGACATATAGTGTTGTGGGAAACATATATCTCAATAATGGTAGTGACAGGTAATTTCCTTCACTCTCAAACCATCATATACATATAAATGGTTAAGTACACCTCTCCTACCATTTATAACTCACACGCTTTATGGGTGATTTATGGATTTAATTTCTTTTATTGCTCCATGAAGGGAAACTTTAATCAAATTATTGTGTGAAATACCTTGCTCTATGCTTATTGTAATTGTGAAATGGGTGGTGCACTGAATCATTAGGAGCAAAGCTCTTGTAAATAGTGGAAGGATATCAAGTCTTTCTAGGAGAAGCTACAAAATGGGGAAGTTACTAGTTAGTTGGAGTGACTTCATGGATACAATGAGAAAGCCACCACTAAGTTTATTAAGGGATGGAAAGGAGAAACTATGACCATGTATGGCTTCTCCTTTTACCTAATAGTTGGCTTCATCTTAGATATTATTGCCCTACCCTATGATGGAAAAGAGTTTTATAAAGAAATAAAAGTTGTGGATGAGTAAGTTATTAAATTTCCAAAAAGTGAAGAGGAGAGAAAGGCCCTCATAAAAATAGGTGACTACTATGCCAACGAGAAGATCAAACCTATATGAAGGAATGTGTTGTCTTTCATTAGGGCATACTTCACCTTGCATGGTAGGTATTCCAAAGTCCATAGTTATAATTTTTTTCCTTCTGAACCAATTTTTTATATAGATAGGATATCTTTCCCCCTTTTTTATCTTTACATCTTTGAATAACAGTGTGATTGAACACAACAAGAAATCTACTAAGCATGTTGTGCATAAAGGGCTTATCTTGTTGTTCATTGAATACTATAAATCTTGTACACCCAAGCCTACTATTAAGCATAAGAGAGAAGGGGAAGGTGAAACCTCTAGTGGGAAGAAATTGAAATCTCCTTGGGGATCGAAAGGTAAAAAAAGGGAGAATCACTCTAGATAAAAATGATAATGGCATGGAAACTGGGGATGAATCTATCAAGAGCTCAGAGGAAATCAATGAAGATTAACAAAATATGAATTTGTGGCCAGAAGATTCCAAGGGGATGGAGACTAATAACTCTAATGTCAATGCCACCTCTTCCTTGAAAATGGGAAAAATTGGTGTTAGCAATCCTCCCCTCTGGTGAATGCGGATGATCGCATCTCCTCCAAATAGATTAATACTAGCAAGGGAACTAAAGGAAAAAGGAAAAATATTTCTTTCTCTGGCCTTGGTATGAACCTGGATATAAATCTTGTTGATTACCCTTCTTCTAATTTCACAGTCAGTCTTTCTAATCCGGATGAGACTTCACTAGATAATATTGTGGCTAACCCTAAGGATTCTAGTGAGAAGGGTGATATTCAGCATATTGATGCCTTCTCATCTAGCCTGAAGTTCCTTAACAAGGCCAAAGCTAAATATGAAGTATCTCTTGCTCTAGACCAATGGATTTATAATGAGGTCCATGGCCTTGGGTGTAAGATTGGTAGGCTGGAAGCCCAGCTGAAAGAGGAAATCAAAGCCAGAAATATTTTGGAAGAAAAATGTGGCAAAATCCCAAAGTATATGAAGCTTTATGAAGATGTTAAAGGAAATCTTGCATGACAATGATGGAAAAATCTCCTCCTCCATTCATAATATCAAGGACTTCATAGGGCAGATGGAAATGAAGGGTATTGTGCTAGATGTTGACCTTGGTAGTTAGTGGATGGTTGCTACAGAGGCTGCTAAAGATGGGCCACAGAAAAGAACCAAGGAAAGACTGAACAAAAAAATTGTTTCATCTTCTAATGTCATCCATCATCTTGGTAATACTATGGAAGAGGTTACCATCATTGGGAACCAGACTCTGAAAGCTCTAAAGGAGATTGCTTGATTATTTTCCTTCTACATATTTTTCCTATCTAATGTTTTTCTTATTTCTATTTTGCTAGTTTATTAGTATGGTTCTAGGTGCTAGTTCAATGGTTGTGTTTTCTGACCAAAAATTTCTCTTACTTTGGGTCTCTTTTTCTAAAATATAATTTCTTGTTGTAAGGGGTTTTGGGTCCCCGTTAAAACCTATTTTTTACTTATATCAAAACATAATCCTAATCTTTTAAGTACGTATGTTGGAAATGAAGTACTTCATGATGTATTACATCTTATAGAGCTTATTTGTGATGGCCTTCATCTTGTCTACTATGTTTACTTCATCATCAATATCCCCTAAGGCTTGAGGGAGCTCTTGTACAAGCATGTCTCTCCATTGTTCCAAATGAATCAAAAATCCATAATAACTATGAAGAATACTCAGGAGCTTCTTTCTATTTTTTTTGTCAAGGCGATATATATCCTCCAAAAGTTCTTGAAATTCTTGAATTGGTTTGAGCAATTATGCAATTTTATTCAAATCATCTACAAGCATATAATTTGTAAGTTTAATCTCATCCCTTTTAGCTTTGATTCTATCTCCAAACCTAGTATGTTCCCTAAGAGCCCTAAGGTTCCTTGAATATGTGCTCCAAAAAGCATTAGCATATGTCATCATTTCCTTGATCCTTTATTTGACCAATTCTGACATCATGTCATACATAATTTTTTTGGTCTTTTAACTTCCCTTTTCCAACATCTTTTCAAATTCTTATTCTTGTAATCTCCAATATGTTGTATCTTACAATTCTAAAACCATTTTTTGATCATGATGGTGTTGATGTTATTGTAGCTATGGTTAGATTCCTTTAGGATGACCTAAAGGTTGTGATAATATAGTTCATAATATAATTATTGTCAATACAATAATTATATTATATAATATATTAATTAAAAATATAATTATTATATTAATAATAATTATTTTATATTAATGTATGAAAATTATGAGTACTATCTTAGAAATGAAATACTAATCTACTAATGAGCTACAAAATGCATTCACAATGAAGATTACAAAGATAAATGAACTAAAACAAGATTTTAACTTCACTCACCCATGTAGCTTATCTCCATTGTCCTCTTGGCCTTGATTTCTTGAAATGTTGATCTCCTGAAATGGTAAATATGCTCCTTTTCCAAGATGTCTTCAAAGTGTGGAGATAGTGGAATATGATGATGCAAAACTAGTGTAAAATCTACAATGCTTCTTATGAAATGATGAATGATGCAAGTTGTGATGAACATGAATGATATGAAAATTACTCAAAATTATTATAAATTTCTTGATGGCTTGCTCTCTAAATACTCAAATTCACTATTTTTATTAGGCTCACAAAGGAGGAGGAAGGCTCCTTTTATAGATTTTTGAAGGCCTCAAGCCTAGGTGGAAAGATCCAAAGGTGGAGATTGAAAGATGGAGGATCCTAGAGCTGAAATTGACTTAGTTGAAGGAGTTGAGAGAAATATGGATTTAGTTGGAATGTGAGAGGAGGAATAGGAGATATGTTCCTCCTATATTGATAAGAGGGAGTTTAAGGTGGAAGGGAAATACACATGTCAATTGTCTCACAAAGACTCTTGAGAAGAAGGTGGGAAGTCATTTTCCTCATGAGGACTCTTGGTACAAGTCTCCCATGAGTCACCTTTGACTCCTTGAGGTGGTAAAGAAGCTCCTAAGGAATTGGGAATGTGATCTTGACTAAGGTCAAAGAGGACATGTGGTCATGAGACCAAGTCTTATGAGGCCACATAGCCCTTGAAAATAGGACACATGGGTGAGGATAAATATGAATAATTAATAATTAAAATTAATTAATTATCTTAGCCAAGATGATGTGTCAAGTGACTACGACTATGAGATGTAATAAAGGAATTAGTCATATAGTGATTGTATAATTGAATAAATAATTAAATCACTTTAATAAGACTAATTAGAAGACTTAGGATAAGAATAATAATGTAAGTGAATGTACTAAATAAATTAAATAATTTACTTAGTACTAGAAAGAATAAACATTAATTAAATAATAAATATTTAATTAATTTATCAAGCTAATTTTAAGTGTATACATTTCATCCCTCTTTGAAATAATGCACTTTCACATTTTTTAAAGAAAAATTTAGACTTCAGCATGTTGCCCCTACCCTGGTCAAAAATGATGCTAAAATGCCCCTTGGGAGATTGGTCGACAAATTATTGAAAGCATTGGGTTTTTTTTTTGGAAGAATTATGAAGATCAATCTCATGAAAAAATAAATAAAGAAGAAAGAGGGAGACGGAATAAATTAAGAAGGTAAGGTCCACTCACCAAGAAAATCAAGTCCATGGGCTATATATGGGGGTAAAAGGGTTGTATGTGTTAGAATAATTGAGAGGGGGGGTGAATTAGTTAATCACTGTCCCAATACAAAATGTATAATCCAAAAACAAATACTTTAATTTATGTTGCTCGGTAACTTGAAATACTTTTATTGTTTCTGCATTTACCCATTATCAGTCTAAAACATATAGTAGTTACCGATCAAATCAAATATGAAATATGTAAATATGTAAATATGACATCAAAAAAAATATCACAATCAACACATAAAACAAGAGATTTAACATGGAAACCCTATGCAGGGAAAAACCACCTAGGACCGGCAACCCAAAAATATTCATTCTTCTGAAGTGAGGTCGGTGAAGACCTAACCCTGTTAAAGGTTACAAACACACTGCTAGCTATGACCTTGTTAGAGGATTTAAGACCAACCGTTATCATCCAACCAACAGTCACTCTGGGGTTGATAGGACAACAATGTTCATTCTATGAATGATACATAATAAGACTTTCTTAGTCCACTTGGTTAAGAGATTTGACTATGTACAATGGTTAAATATGTAATAGTAGGTGATTTGTCTTAATACAACTTCAATTACAAATACACAGATCAATGTTCAGCTCATACAAATCTTTCTGATCAATGTAACATTCCTGATTCAACAATATATCAACTTACTATCTATCAGTAATCACTTTATGTCACTCGGTAATGCTCTGTAGTAGGTTTCTCCTTAACCAGTATGATCAGAATGCATGACAACTTGTTCACGCGATGATTCTACAGTTTCCTTCTCTTCCGGCATCACACTCATTGTGAAATCTCCAGTCTCTTATATAGACATGTAAACTACTTTCTTCTGCTCCATCAAATTTTTTTGCTTAATCATCTTCATTTATTTTTCCTCTTAAACATACCTCGACACTTGTGTCAATAACATGTTTGATTTTCATCCTTTAGATCTTTCCTAAATTTTGTCAGCCTTCAATCTTTGTAACAAACTTTATCTGTTACCTCAAAATCATAGAATTTCCATCTCATCAATCTTATCGACTAAACTAATCATTTAGTTCATTTTGTTCTTCTTGGTTAACAAAGAAATACATCGGTGAACACAAGCTTGGTTTACACTATGTTCAGTATACACTACACTTTGTCGGTGTATACTGAAATGCTTCATCAACTGACAACACTGCTTTGTGTCTTTCAACTCTTTTCCTCATCATAGATGAATGAAACATAATCAAGTCAATAACATAAAGTCATAGACTCATCAACAAGTTACTCAATGTATTCTTTATCCTCATCTATCATATCCATCTTCCTCATGTAGATATTTTTGTTCTTCATCTCTTTCACTCCTTTTCTATAGATGTTTCGATATAGTAACTTACAAGATAAGTGATGTCAAACTAGTTGACATTAATGACAACATAATACTAATTTAATCATATTACATATCTAATCAATCATCTCAGTGATCTTAAATCACAGATTCTTCAATCAAGTTCTAAATCAATTGTAGTTCATAAATCGCTCCCTTTGGCATTGATGGCAACTCAAGAAATATGAAATGTACCATACACATACCAAACATGTATTCTACAACTCTATGAACAAATGTTGTACAAGCTCTCCCTAGCTTAATATGTTTAATCACTACATTACTCAACAGCATTACAAATACAGCTTTTTCAATCTGCAAATATGATCTTTCTTGTTCTCAGATTCCTTCTTCTATTCTCAGTAACTGATCTGATCTTCAGTGTTGTCCCTTTCTTTAATTTGTCTCTCCCTCAGAAAGTTCTCATCAGTGAATATTGTTTCATATGTTTCATATTTTTTATCTCTCCCTTTGACAATAATGCCAAAGAAACAAATAAACAAACAGCTCTTTAGTAGTCAAGTAACTCTTGATTGTCCAATGCATTATTTGTATCTTTGTATACTAATATGCCAATCTGTTCCAGTACTTTTCACAACCTTAGACATGATCCAAAGTGTGAACTATGCTGCATCAACATGAATGATCTTCTGATAAGATTAGGCTGATGTAATAGCTAGACCACCTTAGTGACTGGTAGACAGGGGACGAACCCCTAGTCTAGTCCTCAAGTACTCAAATGTATCCTTCGGTAGAGCCTTTGTAAATATATCTATAAGTTGTTCTTTTGATGTAACTATATCATCCTAAAATGGAAGCACTTCCATGATAAGAGCATTTAGCCCTCTGAGTAAGTGGTATGGGGTCATGTTAAGCACCTTGATCAGGTCTTTGCATGTATCTGGCTTTTCCCCCTATTTTGCTTCCTTTTGCACCCATTTTTCACTTCATGTCTACATTTCCTAACATTCTAGGATAGGATCCTAAGGTTTTTTACTAAAAGGTCAAAGTCAACCTCTATCCTAACCTGGTCAGGATCGACCTCAATCCTGACCTGGTCAGTTCCAACCTCATCCTTGACCCTTTGTTCAAAATTTCAAGATTCCTTGATTTTTGGGTGCCAGGTTTTTGGGGATATTTGTTTCCCGCCTTCGGTCGGTCATTTTGGGTTTTGGGATGGTAAATCCTCTCATTTTCATTTAATCTAGGGATATTTTCTAAAGGTTAGGACCTGATTGGGATTTAATTCTCCAAGGTGGCCCCTCTAGAGGATTGTGCCCTAGTTCACTATAAAAGGAGGCCTTCCTCTCTCATTTTCACATCCATCATTCACATCTTCTTTTTCATCAAGCTCTCAAGTGCAAGAAAGTTTTCAAACATTCAAGAAATCCTTCAAGCATTCAAGTGTTCAAGCATTCATCCATCAAGGAGATCCATTGTTAGCCATTGAAGGATTCAATCTCTTTGGAGCCCCCTTGAAGATCCATCCTTCTACATTCATCTAGCCTCCTCATATGCAAAGATCAATTCAAGATTGGTGTTGAAGATCAAATGCCATTGATTTGAGACATCCTACATTCTTTCTACATCCATTGAAGCATTCCTACTTGTGGATTTGAGGATTCAAATCCTCTACAAGGACTTCAACATAAGCGAGGTGAATTGTTTTAATTGCTTTGTTTATGCACACTACATTTCAATTCAATTTCAAGGTTAATTCCTAAATTGGTGTTTGACCAAGGCAAACCCCCCATACAAACAAAAACCCCTATTTTCTTGTAGGTATAGGTGCAGAACTTTGGATCTGAGATCAGATTTGGATACCCTTTTTGGCAAACTTTTGAGATATGCGAACAAGGTCAGAATCGACCTTCAAACAAAGAATGTAGCTTTTAACCTTTTATGAGGGTCAAAGACTACTTGTCGTCAGAAAGACAAAATATTTCTAGGTTTTCTTCATCTCAGCATTTTCAGTCCAAAACAGGTTGCAGAGTTTCCTGAAAGTACACACAAACATCATAAATTGGCATTTTCCAAATTTTCCCTAATTTGAGATTAGTACTTGTATTTCAATTATTTCAGATTTCAAGCATAATTTTCCATAGGGAAACATAGGTTTTTTCTCTCCCTTTCATATTCTCCATAGATTGATTTGATTGTGCATTAGCCTTTTTGTTGATCAAATTGGATCTCTCCTTTGGGAATTTGGATTTAGGAGTGAATCTCATATTTCCCCCATACACATACACTCATATACATTTGAATAGGTGTGATTCCATTTTACCCCTATTCATTTTGGTGAACCCGACGAGCTTACTCTCTTTCTTTTTGGTGTTAGATTTCCTTTTATCTTGTTAGCATTAGATTTATCTTTTGTGTTAGATCTTGCATGCTAATTAGATTTCAAAAATAAAAAAATATTCATGCTTTATGTTGTTTTAGTTTAGTTCATTTGCATTACATTGGTTTATGAGCTTTATTACTACTAGTCTTACTTATAACATTATGGTTAGAAGAAGTCATAGACTCATGGGTGCCTTTGATCTTGAATCTTCCTATCTTGTCCTTAGGATCCCAGATGACAATTTGATTCTTCATGATTCCAATCCTACTATGGAGAAAAACTCTTCTCACTCATCTCGTGATGAGGATGATGCTTTAAGAGTTCCTCCTGAACAAGTCCAAAAAATTTCAACTGAACTTGATAAAATGGGTAATTGTCTTATTCAAGAGAACCATAATCAAGATTCTATTCAAGCTATAGAGGCTCTTAAGAAATTTCTCTATGATAGTAATCAAGGTTTTAACCTCTTGCATGGTATTACTCACCTTGTGCATTCAAATTTTAAACCTTTAGCTCAAGAAGCTCAAGATTTAGGGTTGATTCCTCCTATCACTAGTGTTGAACCTCCTTCTAATCCTTTACCTAGTATTCCTACCTGTACTCCTTCTTTGGTGACTGTGACAGTTGCCTCTATTCCTATGAGTGTTCCTCCTGTGTCCCTTCCTACATCACAACCTTCATATCATAATGTTCCTTTTACTTATTCCAATCCAACTCTAGTTCCTAGTGCTCCTCCAGTTGTGTCTTCTATTCCTGTAGCTTCTTACACTTTACCTATTGTGTCTAATGTTGCTACTCCTCCTATTTCCTCTAATGATTCAATAATCATTAGTTTGGCTCAAACTATGTCATCCTTACAACAACTTGCTTCTTTAACTCAAAACAAGTTTAGTATCCCTGCATGTGACATGGGAAGTCCTTTTTCCTTGGATATTATTCATACTCTTGTTCCTCAGCAAGTTGATATGCCTCATCTTGAGAATTATAATCGAAAAGGAGATCATGTTCATCATGTTAAAACATTCCAAATCCTTTGTAGTGATTTTTCTCATGACCATAGGATTTTAGCCAAACTGTTTGCTAGAACTTTCCATGATAAGGCCTTACAATGGTATTGTTCCTTGCCTTGTTATTCTATTGATTCCTTTCCAAAACTTGCTAATGCCTTTATTCAACAATTTCAAAACAACATTGGCCCGCAAGTGTCTTTAACTAATTTGATGCATTGTAAACAGAGTGCTAAAGAAAAATTAACTGAATTTATTGGTAGATTTAAGCATTTGCATGCTCAGATTTCCTATCATGTTCCTGATATTGATATTCAACGTATGTTTATTTCAAATTTGCAAAAGGATATTAGAGATAAGATTCTACTTACTAAATTTACCTCTTTTTAACAACTTTGTGCAATGCTTCATCATTATCAATTACAAGTGAGTCAATTTGAGAGCACAACTCCAATGGCTCCTGTTCCAATTGATAAGAGTGATGCTGCTCCTAATCCAAACAAATTTCAAAAATTCAACAACTATGTCAAGATAAACAAACAAGCGAATGCAGTTGCTGATCAAGTTGTTGTTGCATCTCACAATGCCACTTCTGCATCCACTACTTTTTGATTAAATCATACATTTACTCCTCTTTCTGAACCTTTACATGCTATTATGAATAGGTTGTTAGCTGCTAATATGATTACTTTACCTCCTATTCAACCTATTTTACCTGTTACAATTGCCTCTAAATCTTTTGATCAAAATACCTTTTTTCAATATCACCATCAGAATGGTCATGATACTAAGAAATTTTATTCTTTAAAACATAAGGTTCAAGACTTAATTGACTCTAATGCCTTATTTGTTGATAATCTTGATGGAAGTGGGAACAAATCTATCTCTCCTCCTAATCAAAAACTTCAAATCTATACGAATCCTTTACCTATGCATGATACTAATACCATTGCTCAACCATCTGCTATGGAAATCATGTATGATTCTAAGATGGATGATCTCAATCATGTTGTTAATCAAGTGGAGCATGTTGGTCAATCTATACCTTCACCTCAACCTCAACCTCAACCTTAGATTTAATCTCAAGTTCAATCTCAACCTCGACCAAAACCTAAACCTAAACTGAAAACTCAACCTAAACCTCGACAATAACCTAATAATAAAATACCTCAGGAACTTTTGATTACCTTTGATGACACTGAAACTATTAAATCTCCTGATGGTCCCCTTTAAATTTATGCTAGGATTTCTCAGAAACCTACTCATGGTTGTCATGTTGATCCTACATCCTTAGTTAATGTTATTACTGAAGAAAATATTTTTATGAAAATATTACAACACGATTCTTATGATACATCAGATGTGTGGATTCAAGCTTGTAATGGTTTTCTTTTCCATCATTTGGTTCTATTACTTTACCAGTTGAACTTTGTGGAAAAATTGTGAACACTACCTTTGTTGTTGTTCCTACTTTTGATCAATTTCAAGTTAAGCTAGGTTTTCCTTGGTTGAATATCATGCATGTTGTTGCTTCACCTATCCATAAGTGTCTTAAGTTCATTCATGATGAAGAAGTGAAGATGATTAATCATATTTTATATCAAACTTCTAGGCCCAGAGATTGTGCTGCTCTTGATTTCTTTTGGCCTTCATTACCTAATTCATGTCTTCCTCGACCTGATAATATTTTTCATTCGTATCAAGCTTATAAACATCCTAATATTCTTTAATTAAGCATTCCTCCCATGGATCTTAATCATGGTCTTCTTCCTACACCTTCTATACCTCCTTTAACTATGGCTTCTAGTTTTGTTAATCAAGTTCCTTCTATCAAACCTATCAAAGATCCTGTGATTGTTCCTCCTATTGTTGATAATCCTATTGATCTTCCTAAAGAACCTATGAAGGATCCTATGATTGTTCCTCCTAGTTCTCAACCTATTTCAAATAAATCAAAATGTAATTGATCTGCTAATGAACATCATAAAAAGCATCTTGCTCATGCTAAAGCTCATAATTCTATTCTTCAAAGATCTCCACCTTCTTCGGATAAACCTATGCATGATGTGTTAGAAGAAGTTGTTACTAATTATGATGTTCATATGCATGATTATGATGATTCTATTAGTATCTTAGATCCTATTTTGATTAATTTGGATGAAGAAGATACTCTTGATGATACTAATGATGTTAATGATGAATATAAGACTATTGACATTAACATTGATTTAACTAATATGCTTTCATCACAATTAACTCTTACACCTAGTGTCGAACATTGTGATTCTCAAGAGGATTCTTGTTTGGAACTGGCTATCATTCCTACTATGTTGGATATATTCCCTCTTGCGAGTTACCCACCTTCCCTAAATGATATACAATGAGATGGGGACAGTAGGTGGCATGCTTGATCAGCTTGTCCTTCATGGTAGCTTTGTTGTGTGTTTGCCTACTGTACTATGCTTCTCTCATAATGTGTTTGCTAAATGTTGTTAGATTATTTTATATGATCCTTGTTACTCAGTTGGTACAAGGTGATAAAGGAATAAAAAATGTTGTTCAAATTCCTCTATATGTATCTCTATTCTTCTATGTGTTGTTCAATGTTATGTTGTAATTGTGCTATTGTTTGTAAATGTTTCCTTGTGTAATCTACTTGGATTCGAGATGTGGTAGCACTAATTATTTTTGGTCTCCATGTCATGGTCTGAAAAGATTCTCCTTCGTATATCTTATGTGATCTTTCCTCCTTTGTGATTGTAGTTCTACTTTCTTTGGGGAATGATTTCAATTCATTTTCAATAATATCATATATATATTATCTTATGATCATACTGACCTCATGGTAGGTAGATCCTTTCTATGTTTGTTGTATGTTTCTATGATATTTCCCTTGATTTGTCTTCATCTGGGGGCATCTCGACATGGAAATTTAATCATTGGAGTTGTTTATGTTTCTGTTAAAGCCATTGCTCTTGTTAAAGTTTCAGCAATGACTTTAACATGGGGGCATACGCTCTGCTCACTTGTTGCACACATGCACTTTTTGATATGCACTTATTTTTCAAAATACCTTTTTCCCTTTTTGGATTAGTAACTAATCCTTAAACCATGGATTTATATTTTAGGATCTCTTGATCCCTTAAGGTCAGAGGTGTCCTTAAGACTGGATCTCTTTTTATTTTTGGTTTTATTCTTATGGAATAGAATATTCCTAAGGGTGAATCCTTGATGGGTTGACTAGTGAGTAGCCACATTCACTAGGTGGTTCAATTCCATCTTTCCAGTTGTGTTGTTTCCTTGTGTGGTTCACAATGGGACATAAGTTCTGACTGGGCAAGGTAATCACACCCTTTCTTTCTCTCTCTAGAGATGTCTCTCTTATTGTGATCTAGGAGTTCATGAAGACTTGAGTCCCTAGGGTCTTAAGGTTTCTCTTTATCCCTTGGATTACGATAAGCTTATCTTTTCATTCTAATCTCCTTTACCAAGAGTTTGTAACGATTCCATACTCTTGCTAAAGTGGGGGCTTAATGTATCATCTTAAAATGGAAGCACTTCCATGATAAGAAAATTTATCCCTCTAAGTAAGTGGTCTGGGCTCATGTTAAGCACCTTGATTAGGTCTTTGCATGTATCTAGCTTTTCCCCCTATTTTGCTTCCTTTTGCACCCATTTTTCATTTCATGTCTACATTTCTTAACATTTTGGGACAAGATCTTGAGGTTTTTAACCAAAAGGTCAAAGTTGACCTTTTGGGGTCAAAGTCAACCTCTATCCTAACCTGATTAGGATCGACCTTGATCCTGACCTAGTCAATTCCAACCTTGTCCTTGACCCTCTATTCAAAATTTCAAGATTCCTTGATTTTTGAGTGTTAGGTTTTTGGGGATATTTGTTTCCCACCTCCGGGTCAGCCATTTTAGGTTTTGGAATGGTAAATCCTCTAATTTGTATTTAATATAGGTATATTTTTTAAATTTTAAGACCTAATTGGGATTTAATTCTCCAAGGTGGCCCCTCTAGAGGATTGTGCCCTAGTTCACTATAAAAGGAGGCCTTCCTCTCTCATTTTCACATCCATCATTCACATCTTTTGCCAAAAAGCTCTCAAGTGCAAGCAAGTGTTCAAGCATTCAAGCAAGCCTTCAAGCATTTAAGTGTTCAAACATTCATCCATCAAGGAGATCCATTGTTAGCCATTGAAGGATTCAATCTCTTTGGAGCCCCCTTGAAGAGCCATCCTTCTACATTCATCTAGCCTCCTCATATGCAAAGATCAATTCAAGATTGGTGTTGAAGATCAAATGCCATTGATTTGAGACATCCTACATTCTTTCTACATCCATTGACGCATTCCTACTTGTGGATTTGAGGATTTGAATCCTCTACAAGGACTTCAACATAAGCGAGGTGAATTGTTTCAATTGCTTTGTTTATGCACACTACATTTCAATTCAATTTCAAGGTTAATTCCTAAATTGGGGTTTGACCAAGTAAAACTCCCCATACAAAAAAAAACCCCCATTTTATTGTAGGTACAGGTGCAGAACTTCAGATCTGAGATTGGATTTGGATACCCTTTTTGGTGAACTTTCAAGATCTGGGAACAAGGTCAGAATCGACCTTCAAACAAAGAATGTAGCCTTTGACCTTTTATGAGGGTCAAAGACTACTTGTCATCAAAAAGACAAGATTTTTGGGTTTCTTCATCTCGGCATTTTCAGTCCAAAACAACACTAATACATTTGGGGTGAAATTACGACGGCAATTTGTGACAGCGGGCAGATGTTATGTGTTTTTGCCTTTTTTTTTCAATTATAACTCGACAACGTCACAATTGCAATGTTGCCAGGATATAAGGCTAAAAAAAAAAAGAAAATTTTGTCATTTGTATTTTCAATAGTGTCGTTGTCATTTGCAGCCATTGTCTATCACCCTCATTTCTCTGGTTTGGGTCTCCGGTCTTGACATAAAGACTCAAATGTTCCAAAGTCTCCTCAAAATAATCACTCTATTTTTTACACACCAAATAGAGGGCACTTCAAGGATAGGGTTCCCTAATCTCACTTCTGATGAATGAAGTTTACGCAGGTAGATACTTGAGTCCTACTGTGTTAAGATTCGGCAAGCAACTGTCATTAGTATTCTTTTAATTCATGGATAAGTCTGTAGTTGTTTGGTGATGATATAGTGATTTCTTTTTGGTCTCTACAGTTATAAGTTGTAGTTAGATGTATTAATGATACCAGAAATTTATCATTCCAAACCAAGTCAACTCGGTACAGCCGAATGTGGCTCTAATTTGTGTAATGTAAAGGGGTTTTGGTTTATGTGAATTTTAGTTGAGTTGTATCGCATTCAATCTAAAAATAAACTGCAGATACTCACATGCATTGAACTTGCATCATTGTGTCAATTTCATGATGAAACTGTAGGCCCTAATTTGGGAATTCACTGCGGACATTCTATGTCGTTGGTTGAAAAACAAATTAGGGTAATGTATGTTCTTCTATTAAATACTCAAGATTGTAAAAGATGTTAAGTGTGCTTCAAGGACAAAAATCCATGGTTGAATATGCACAGTGTATTCAGTCAAGGAAACAAAGGAATGCCTGTAGCCATGCCCTAGTAGAAGTTATAACCATGCCCTCAATAGTTTGAAAGAAGTGCTTCCGGAATCTTCCAACCAAGTTCGGTTCTCCACCTAAGAACCCATCTTTAGAGCCTGCTGATTGATCCCTGCTAACCTGATCAATTAGCCTATGTCTCGGTAATGTTTGCAGATGCTGGAGTAGGTTGTGAGAATTAGAATAGAGGAATTTCCACAGTGCAAAGAAACAGTACTCTGTTTTATTTTCTTTGTGTATTGAAAATTGGAGGGAAAGGTTGTAGTAAATTCAAAAGGGTATAGTTAGCATAACAAGTAGCATAATTGGTACTATTTTGGTAAGTTGAATAAGTTTATTTGAAAGGTGTGTTTATTTGAAAAAAGGTGAAGATCTGTTTATAAGTCTGAAATGAAACAGAGTTGAAAGAATAATTATTGAAATTTGTGAAGTAAGTTACATTGGTTACTTGGTGAGTTTCAATTAAACCAACACTTGATGCAGAGGGAAGGGTGGTGGTCTTCAAAACACAATGAAAGTTTGATAATTTTGGAGGTCTAGGCACTTGGGCTTATCAATCACCTCAATTTCTTCAGGAACCTGACTTGACAAGGCTTTTCTCAATACTCCTAGATGATACTTTTGGTGTTGTAGGCTAGTAATAACTTAGATGAAAGGAACTCCAAAGTTCAAAATCAACCCCACTACTCCCAATTCTCAAAATGCACTCAAACTGTTTCAAAAGCCTAGTAAAATTCTTGCAGCAGACTTGGAAGGGAAATAACTTTATGTTTTCTCAAAACACTAGACAATATGATAATGTTTTCAAATACCCTTTTCAAAACTCTACAACATACCAAAAGCTTGTATATTGTTACTTTGGACCAGTAACCCAAAACATGACAGTTGCCATGTTTCAGGGCACACAAATTGACTAGTTTTCCAAAGGAAGTATCAATCAAAGATGTCCTATCGACCTCAACTCTTGGACAGTATTTACTTATGCCTCCAATTTCTCAATTCCCAAAGTAATTAAACCCTGGTGCTTTGTAACATCAAAACCCCTAAATTGTGACTTCAAACCCCTTGATATCTAGGGCTTCCTCGTTCCCACAGTTCTCCACACTCTTGCAACAAATTAGAGATGGATTCACCATCCTATGAACATCACATGATGTTCCCAAACACCAAATATCTCCTTTGTTGGGTAGATGGCTCACTGCTACACCTTAGCCACCGTTTCCACTAGTTTTTCCTCTCTATTCAGGCTGTAATCACTCTTATCCCACGTGGTTCTGCATATGCAGTGTCAACAACATATCATACATGTTTAAAGGTTAATATTCCATGAATATCAGGCCTCCATACTCATGGAATGGTTCTCATTTCCTTAAAAAACCTACTGTAGTAACAAAATAATTAAAACAAAAGATCACTAGTCTACAACTGGTGCGACAGTGGCTTTAACACAATTTGGAAAACATCAATTAGAAATGTAGATGGTTACTAAGCCCCTGTCAATGCATTAGGAAATCCAAATCAATCAAATTTGAAACATAGCAATGAGTTGGGTAGCAAATAATAGAGTTGTTTTATTCTTCACCAGTTTACACACCAGTGCAACAGCAACTTTAACACAATGTGATTCATCAAATAGCAATTGAAATAGATAAAGGGACTCTATTAATTCATATGAATCTCAATTGATACAATCTTTCAAAATGAAAGAATAGTATATTGATGAGTTTTTATTCACCACTATTATAAAACCCCCACACTAGTCTCATTCACTATCGCATAACAGAGATTCCACAAGATTAAATAAGTTATGAAACTATCTCAACCAACTTGTCATTGAGTTGAGGATAATTCATTAAACAAAACAAACTACAACTAAACTCTAACTTCCCTCCACAACCTAAACTAGCCAATTGTATTCAAATGTTTGAATTTGAAAAACCATAAAATGGTTTTATTAAACATTAAACTCTTTTCTATAAGTTTCCTATTGCCTTAAACCTATCCCTTGACCCATTCTAGACTTCTTAAAACATTAAAGAAGCTTGGACAACATTTAGTCCATCATAAACAACTAATAGTCCCTTGAGGACATTACAAGTATGAAATTCAGTCCTTTGAGGACATTATAAATGTGTTCAAATATTACATCATTATAGGATATGGGATGGATCCTTTAGGACCTAATTTCTTACATAAAGTCTTAGCCAATGTATCCAGACTACTAGGGAGCAGAGTGTATGAATCCTTTAGACTGTATAGCTTTTTCATTTTATTATCCTCTCCACGATACACTGCTAATTTGTAAAGCTTAAGGTTTCTCATCATAGGTTTGATGGTATACTTATCACCTTGAGTAGCATAATATTTTATTAAGATAATACCATCGAATCGTGAGAAGTTATGGAAGTAAACAGATCGAATCTTATGTTGAGCAACAACCACTACTAAATGCTCTATAAAGTCGAATAACATTTGATTACTCCTCTTTTCAAATTCGGGTATAAATATGTGATCTTCACTGAAATATGTTTCAAATGCATAATCCGGCTTGGCACCAACATCTTCACCCAGCTTAACCACTAAGAAGCCTGCAGCGTAAGGCACATGTACATCATTGATTAGAATAGTCTCCATATCAGCTACAATTAAAGCTTGCCTATCCTTAGTTGTAGGTTTTAGTTCAGGTACATATTTGGTATACCTACTTTTTCTTCCCATAGGTGTAACTTCTTGTGGTTCACCACCACTTATGAAATCTATATGACTATGTTTGACTCATATAATTGTGATCTCTCTAGCACTATGATGTCATTTAATATGTCTTACTAAAGCTTGTAAATTTTGTTCCTTTTTCCATGTCATGTAATATGTCTTGCCTTGTAGCTTATATGTTTTGAAATTGTTGTTAGGCCTTGTAGCTTATATGTTTTGATTGCTGGAGAGCTTCTAGAGCTAAGCAAGAAGACCATTGCATGAGTTATAGCCACGTGCTCAGGTATGAAAATTGTATATTTTTTAATCTAATGTATATTTTAACTAGAACACTATCATCTTCAAAATCCTATATGAAATCTATATGACTATGTTTGACTCATATAATTGTGATCTCTCTAGCACTATGATGTCATTTAATATGTCTTACTAAAGCTTGTAAATTTTGTTCCTTTTGCCATGTCATGTAATATGTCTTTCCTTGTAGCTTATATGTTTTGAAATTGTTGTTAGGCCTTGTAGCTTATATGTTTTGATTGCTAGAGAGCTTCTAGAGCTAAGCAAGAAGACCATTGCACAAGCTATAGCCGCACTCAGGTATGAAAATTATATATTTTTTAATCTAATGTATATTTTAACTAGACTTTTAGCTTATATGTTTTGAAATTGCTTTTAGTGGCTTAATGTTGTAAGGTCTTTTGAAATAAGACCTTCAGGCAGTTGGTCAAAGTTTTACAAATAATCTTATCCACAAATTTGCCTAGAGCAATTGACTGAATGTTATAAAAGGTGATTGGGTTAAATGTCTTAGGAATAAATTCAAAGAAAGTATTTTTAAAATATTAAAGTATTTAACTAGGTCTAAGAAGATTTGTGTACTTTCGACAGTTTTGCTTAGTTTGTGAAAGTTGTAGACCGAAGTTTTCATAGCCCGATTTTTGCTTCTTGCAAAGAACAATAATGTTAGACAATATAAGAGAAGAACAAAATAGGGAGACAATCGCTAGATTGTGGTATAACTTGAAAAGAAAAGGTGATGGAAAATGTTATTGTCCTTGCAAAATTTGTAAGGGCTTAAACCGTAGAAGACTGCTAATCAAAATAGTTAAGAGACATTGTAGGGAGAATGGTCACATTGAAGGGGGGCATGACTATCATCCACTGGTAAGTTGTTCATTATATCATTTTAACAATTTATATACATATGAAATCACTTGATGATGAGTTGATGATCATAGTTTATTTATGTTAATCAATTTTATATAGGTTGATCTCCCCAAGGAAGTACATGATATGAACCACAACAATCCGAAGAATATGGTTTTCAAAGTGGAGGAACACAGAGGTGCGAATATCCAAGGTGAAGATAATGATCCCATGGAAGATGATGATCATGTGCTAGAAAACACAATTGAAGATGATGGTATAAATACATTGATCCATGACACATTTAGTCCAAGTGTATCTAATCATGATGATGATGATAGCCTCAATGTACCTCTACTTGAGAAGGCATACGAGCCCCTATACAAAGACTCCCAAACAACTCTTCTCTCTATTGTATTGTTGTTGTTGAACTTGAAGGTTATGAATGGTTTATCCAACATAACAATGTCAAGTATGTTAAGGTATGTCATATATGTCTTTATAGTTAACAAAGGGTGAATAATGTACCACTAATATTTTTTATATTAACAACTTATATTTTTTGTTGTAGATTGATAGGTGAGTTTTTGTTACCACCATCAAATATTCTACCTCGCTCATATCGAGAATTATCTACTGTTATGAAAGATATTGGAATGGAGTATCAAGCAATACATGCTTGTCCCAATGATCATATTATATATTATAAAGAACATGAATTTGCAACACAATGCCCTATATGTCATACGAGTAGATATCGAACAGATCAAATAACAAAAAAGGTGCCTCACAAGGTTCTTCGTTACATCCCCATTATTCCACAGATGCGACAATTATTTAGGTGTAGTAGCTTGGCACAATTTATGGATTACCATGCACACAATAGAAGTAGAGATGACATTATTCAAATCCCTGTGGATGGTTTGGCATTTATGCACATAGAGGAAAAGTGGCAACACTTCAAAGAAGAACCTCGTAATCTCAGGCTTTCATTGGCAGCGGACGGTGTCAATCCATTTGGAGAGATGAGATCTGTTTACTTGGTGTGGCCTGTTTTTGTTATCAACAATAACATTCTTCCATGGATGTCAATAAAGAGGGAGCACATTATGTTGGCAATGATTGTTCCAGGCATTTTATCATTTGATAGTTATTAATTTACATGTACTTACAAATCTTGCAGTAAAATGGTCACAATAATTATGTAATGTTACTGTTCATTCAAGTAGGTAAATATCAAGTTAAAGATATGAATGTATATATTGAGCCTCTTATTGATGAGTTGGTGGAGTTATGGAATGGTGTCACTATGTATGACGTGTCTAGACCAATAGGACAAAGATAATTTCAATTCCATGCAATACTTGCATGGACAATACATGATGCCCCAGGGCTAACACATTTTTGTGGTATGTTATAGTGAATTCAAGTTGCGCATGATAATTCTAATTATAAAAATCAACATATTTAATAATCCAATTATATCATTATCTTGTAGGTCTTCAAACAAAGGGAAAATTTGCATGTCCAGTTTGTGGTCCAAAGATGAAATCTCGTCATTCAAAAAGTTTAGGAAAGCAGGTGTTTGATGAGTGTAGACACTTCCTCCATAGGAATCATAAGTATCGAAGTACGGAAAAACATCTTTTCAATGGGAAAGAGGAGACTACATCAAAGCCACGAAGAATGACACCTCACCTATGAAAGTTGGAATATAATAGAATTAATCATCGAGGTAATGTCGTTCAACCTAATGGTTTATGTTTGTAATTTATATATTTCTATTGTGATTTTTGTTTACTAATTATGTAATTGATGATCATGAAGGTCGTCAAGGCACTACTGAAAACCTTCCAAAGGGACTAAAAAAATATCCCAGACAATTTAGTAGGTTGCCCTACTACGAGCACCTAAAAATTGTGCATTTGTTTGATACTATGCATATTGGAAAGAATATAATAGAGACATTGTGGAAAATATTGGATGGAAGGTGTGACAAAGAAAAAATTGTCAAAATTTGTAATGACATTCATGAATCCAATCATGCACTAAAGAATTTCATTCACTCAAATAGCAATAGAGATCAGATTAATATAAGTGCCCTTCCTTGGTTATTAACGGAGCAGCAAAGTGATGCCATAAAAGAAGTCATACAAAAAATTTGATTTCCCACAGGATTTACTGCGAACATAAGCAATCTCATATCAAAGAAAAGTGAATTTGGGCCAGGGCTCAAAACGCATGATTGGCATACTTTCATCAAGGTAAGTTATGTTCTTCTGTATTTACAATATATTCATAAACTACGTGTACTATTCATTATGTTATGTTAGAAAATAATGAAATGATTGGTTTATAATTACTGCAGTATGTGCTACCTCTATCTCTCCCAGAGCACTTCAACAATAACATCAAACAAGTGATATATGATCTTGGAAAATACATGAGGTAAGCAGTAATATCTGTTCAATTTGTTGTATATATTTATTATATTCGCGATTTGTTTTTCGTGCTATGTAATCTATTGTATATTATTTTGTAAAGTCTCGTATTTATATATTTTTTGTGACTTGAATCTCTTAATGTAGGTGGTTGTCATCTAAAGAAATCCATAAAGAAGATATAAACTATTGGAAGAGAAGAATTCCTCATTTATTGTGTGAAATGCAAAAGTGTCTACCTCCAACTTTTTTCAATGCACAAGAACACTACCTCATACACCAAGTTGAGGAGATTGAATTGTGTGGACCTGCACACACTAGGTCAATGTGGATGGTTGAGAGGCACTTGAAATCTTTGAAGACTTTGGTTCGACAAAGAGCACATCCTGAGGGTTCTATGGTAGAGGGATACATGGTATACCAGACTATGGTGTACATTACTGAATATCTTCCTAAGTTTGCATCAAATATCCATGTAGATCGCATTTGGGATCTCGACCCTTTTAAAAAATTTGAAGGGGAGTACTTGATGGGGAAAGGTAGATTGAGGAAATTGAGAGGTAATAAATTATAAGATGTTATTGTAATAAATTATTTCTTAATCTTCAAAATAAATCGGTTGTAAGTCATCTATTTTTTTTTTGTACAGTTGCTCGAGAGTGGGATGCACTACATTTGTATATTGCAAACAATCTTGATTGGATGATGGTATGGATTGAATGATGTCAACATTCTGGTCACACATTAACATGGGAAGGTGTATCTTCATTGGTTAAAGAAGCTCATCGTAATGGAGATTCCAATGTTACGCAAAGGGAAATAGATTTAGCATATGGTTTAAGAGATTTCTAGGTACGTACAAATTTATTAATCACCCGTATGTTTATCAACTCATGATACAATAATTTTGACATGTTTCACATATTATTGTAGGTTAAACACCACAAGGGTATGTTCTATAATGGTCAGAAATTTCACGTCAAAGTGTTGGATGACACGAAGAAAACTTGTGATTCTGGAATAACTGCAGTCTTTCAAGTGACTAATATTTCATCTAGAAATGACTTACATCCTCGAGAGTCTAAAAATCAATACTATGTCATTTTGGATGATATAATTGAGTGCAACTTTAGTTCCTTCAAATTAGTACTCTTCATTGTCAAATGGTACAGGCTACAACTTAATCCAAATGATCCTGATAGAACTGTTATTGAACATGATAATGGATTTACAATGGTTAATACAAGGTCATTTGAGCTAGTTGGGGATGAGCCCTATGTTCTTCCAAGCCAATGTGAGCAGGCATTTTACTCAGAGGTTCCACATAAATCGGGTTGGTCATTTGTTGTTAGACATGAACCAAGAGGAAGGCTGATAAAGTATAATGCGATGGAAGAAGAAGATACCAAAGAAGTAGAAGATGATGTAGATGATGATCACGATCAACAGTTATTGGATGATGTTCCTAACACAAATTTTCATGAAGAAGAAGAAGATGATGATGACGATGATGCTACTACTGATGATGATGATGAAGATGATGTTGATGTTGATGATCATGATGTTGATGATGATGACAATGATGACAATGATGATGACGACGACGATGATGATGAGGATGATGATGTTGAGGAGGATGATGATGATGATGATGATGATGATGATGATGATGATGATGATGATGATGATGATGATGATGATGATGATGATGATGACAAGGATGATGATGATGAAATTTAGAGGTATGCCATCAATCCTTAATCTATTTAATATTCATTTCTTGATAGAAATATATTTGTCTTATATGGTTACATAGTTTATTCATTATCTATTTAAAAGCTACAAGTTTCAACTACAAATAGAATACTGCTAATCTAAATTAACTATTAATCTAAATTAATTAAACAAAACTAATTAAAAAACATATTGATTCATGAAAGTATTGAGCCTTATTTTCTTTCAGGTCAAAAGCATTTGTAAGTGTTTAGTTTAGAAGAGGAAATTCATTAAATATCTATAAAAGGGAGTTGTACCTAGAATAAAATTTATAGGGAAAACATAATATAAGTGCTTACCCAATTTGTGCTCCAAACTTGACTTCACCTTAACTAGGTGTTTCCTCCACCTCCACACACATCAAACAACTTCAAATAGCATGTCCCCAAGGTTACTAAGCCCTCAACTCATCAGCTGATACAAAAACCCAGTTTTAGCCCTTCACTAGGCCTAAACCCAAACAATTGCTGCTGCTCTATAATTTGCAAATGAGTAAACAACAAATTATTTTACTTCATCCACAAAACACCCTAGGAAAGATACATTCAACCTTCAATGGTTACTAACATGAGTTTTTCTCCAACTGAATCCTGCACCTCCAACTCAACACAAGCTTCACAAACCTAACGGCCTCATTAGGTATGGTACCCTTGACATGAACAAGAGATGGGTACTTAGGCTAGGAACACCTTCAAGACACCAAATACTCTACAATTACTTGATTTCCAAACACATACTCCAAGGTGAGTTGATGGATTAATAAGAAACACAAAATTAATTCATTCTTACTATCCTAGAGATGACAGTCAATGGTGCCCTTCAATGGTCTATCCTTCAAATACAATATGGATTCAACGTCATATAAAACATCATGTCACCACTGGTAGGAAACCTCCTTTTCTCAATGTGAGCCTAATTTAAGTGTTATAATGTGTACCTTTTAATGTTTTTAATTTTTATGTGATGCTTATGATGGATTTGATTATGATTATGATGTGATTATGCTCACGATAATTGAATTACATTTGTAGGAAACTGAACCCCTTTCAGGAGCATCCCGCACAGTTTCATGGATCGACATGTATAAGTCAATACACCTTATAGATAGTCTATTTAATACACTTATCAATAGTAAGATTGATGTCTTCTAAGATCTCTCCCATTTGCAGGTACCATCGAATAGGTATTTGTCAGAAGTGTCTTCCTTGAGTGAGGGAAATATAGGAATAGAAGAGGAAAGTGAGACATGCAGTTTATCTAGAATAGGGAGATTAACTAGAGGTCAAAGGACTAGAAGGAAATTCAATAAACGCATGAAATTTTTCCTTGCTCAAGGGGGGTCATGTTCTTATGATGATGAGATGAAAGGCGACATCGAGGTGCCCTTGAGGTACCAACATCTACAGAAACACTGGGTACCCAAGGAACTTCCTCCAATAAACACTAATTTTTGTGTTAACGAGAGGATATATCGCATAGCACCATCATCATTACATGGTTTGGGCCTATTTTCTATGGATGGCATAAAGGTGTCTTACAAAAAAGTTTCTGAATTGATGGAGTATGTTGGACCATGTTACGGTTACAAAAGTTGGATGCATATTGTTCAATATAAAAAAAGTGTGTGTACGTATGCACTCTCAGCAAATTATATAAAACAGCAAGACAATAATCAAATTAAAAGTGTGGCTATATACATTGATGGAAGGCCAAAAGAAACAGGGAATATTGTGGGTTTTATAAATAGTACACGACCTGGGTCAACTATAAAGCAACCCAATTGCATATTTGAGGTGCGCGAGGGAAATCGTGTATTCATCTGTGCGATAAAATCAATACGTGCAGGGGAAGAGCTGCTTATTGATTACAATTTGAACCGCATAGATACAAACAAGGCTACTATCATGGGGGTGGTACATACTATTAAACCAACTTCTAATCAATGACTCCAACATACCATTTAGTTATTAAATGTTTGGCTAACAATTTTATACTTGATCTTTGACACAG
>BSBK01000752.1:837500-1017500 GCA_027943335.1 Chamaecyparis obtusa | reverse complement strand
GGAAACCTAAGTTTGAGGTTAAATGTATGGGTGTTGCAGTGTGATGCAAAGGAGATGTTGTTGTTATTGACTGTATAAGCAGAAAAGGATGAAGGAGAAGTGTTGTGATTGCTTGAAGAGATTTTTGAGCAGATCAGTGATGGAGATGGAAATGAATCATAGTCAGTAAGCCAACATATGTGTATGGAATTGGATCTAATATTTGCAAATTCATTTGTATGTTTTCAGATCAATATTACTATTACTTTCTAACCATTGTATCAGTCAAAATCCTTTTAATAGAGGTTGACCTAAAAGTCATTTGTATAAATCCTTTGAACAAGGTTGCATTCTAATGGGATGTATGTAAGTCCTATAACAAGGTGCACTTTTAACAGAGTGGTTTAAATCCTTTAACTGGGTCACACCTAGCAGTGTGTTTGTAACCTTTGACAGGGTTGGCTTTTCACAAAGCTCACTTTAGAAGAGTGAAAATAATAGTAACATGTTACAAAGTGGTTTTTCCCAAATTGGGTTTCCACTATAAATCCTGGTGTCAATACTTGTGTGAATGTTTTGGTTTGAACATTTCTGTGTTTTGCAAGTTAGATACTATTGGATAAGTGGACTACACTGTTATATGTTTCTATTATGAAATCAGTAATGATCGAGTAGTTGTTGGATGTTAGATCTGATTTATTGAAGAGTTTGAAAGTTTTTTTTATACATCTGGACCTGAGAACAACTGATTCACCCCCCCTCTCTATTGTTCTAAATCATATTAACAATTGGTATCAGAGCTATTGGTGCTTACAAAGAACAAGTTTAAAGGTACTTAAAGCAAATGATCAGGATGCATAAGAAGGAGGTACTGAAGCTAAATAAGGAGAACTTCCCTGCATGGCAAAGTTTAATGAAGTTGCATCTGGCCGGTATTGGTGATTCTACAAAGTATTATGTCGAGCATGATTATGTGACACCTGTTGCACCTCTGACTGCTGAGGAAATGAGAGATAAACAAGAGCACAACCAAGAAATGTTGGAGATTGCTTCTGCCCTAAGTTATCCAAAATTTGAAGACATCAAAGACTGGACAAATGCAAATCAAATGTGGGACACTCTTGCAAACATCTATGGCGGTGACATAAATATACTGAGAGAAAAAGCTGAGAGCCTAAGAGGTAAATTTGATGAAATGAGAATGTAAGAAGGTGGGAATATTGCTCAGTATCGTGGTAGAATACAAGAAGTTGTAAATGCTATTAGAGGAGAAAATGGAACTATTGATGATGAAACTATAATTGGAAAAGTATTAAGAACTCCACGTCCTATTTATGCTATCAAAATTTCAGCAATTCAAGAATCTAGATGTAACCCTAACAATGCTCTTACTTTGGAAAGTTTGGTTGGTAAGCTTACTAATTTTGAACTTTCTAACTATGATAACTTCACTGTTGCTAATGTTGAATCTACTTTTAAGTCACAAATGGTTTTGAGTAAGTCAAAGAAGGAGAAAGAAAGATGCATCAGTGAGAGTGAAAGTGAAAGTGAAAGTGACACAGCTGATAGAACTTGAGGATCTAGAAGCTCTTATGGCTAGAAGATTGAGAAGGGGAAAAAGAAAGTATAAAGGTAAACTCCCTATTATATGTTTTTCATGTAATAAAGTTGGTCATATAGCTGCTAGATGTCCTGACAGGGATGATAAGGATGAAGAAAGAGATAGCAAGCATAAAGACAAAAAAGAGGATAGAGGTTACCGAAGGTATAGGGACTACAAAGGAAAAGGTAAGAAATCCCACTATATTGACGAAGAAGAGACTGACACTAATAGTGATGATTTTGAAATTGAGGTTGTCTATGTTGCAATGAAACATGAGTCTGATGAGGATGAGAAAACTGCATTGATATCTTATGTGAACAAAAATGATAAATGGATTATTGACAGTGGTTGTTCACATCACATGACTGGTGACAAGAGTAAGTTTGATACCTTAGATCATTATAAATGTAGAAGTGTGAAATTTGGTAATGATGCACCATATCCTGTTAGAGGTAAAGGATTGATTAAGCTGACTGATAAGATCACCTGTCAAAATGCCTATTTGGTTGAGGGTATTAACTATAATCTGCTAAGTGTTGCACAACTTAATAGTACTGGCTACTGAGTGGAATTTCATTAGAGGAAGGCCAAAATATTTGGTGCCACTGGTCAACTAATTGGAAGTGGAGAACAGACAAAAGGTAATTTATTTTATCTAGACCTATCTGAAGAAACATGTCTGATTTCACAACTTGATGATATTTGGTTATGGCATAAGCGGCTATGTCATGTTAACTTTTATAATTTGATAGAAATTAGTAAGAAGAAGAAAGTGAGAGGTCTTCCTAGATTGAAGAAACCTGAGAATGTAATGTGCAAAGAATGTCAGTTGGGTAAGATGACAAAGTCTAGTTTTAAGAGAAAGAATTTTACTTCTGAGAATGCTTTAGATTTGGTTCATACTGACCTTTGTGGACCTATGGGTTTACAAAGTTATTGTGGTGTTAGATATTTTATCCTGTTTGTTGATAATTATACTAGAATGATGACTGTAATGTTCTTAAAAGAAAAATCTGATGCTTTTCAATTTTTAAAGTGGTATTTGGCTAAGGTTGAAAAGGAGACAAGTAGGAATCTAAAGTGTCTGAGATCTGACCAAGGTGGAGAATTTATATCCAATGAATTTAATCTATTTTGCAATGATAGAGGGATCAGAAGACAGATGTCTGCACCAAGAACTCCTCCACAAAATGGTATAGCAGAGAGAAGAAACATATCTATCATGGATTGTGCAAGGACATTAATGATTGAAAATAATGTTGCACAAAATTACTAGAAAGAAGTTGTAAGTACAATTGTTTATACTCTTAACTAAGTACAGATCAAAAAAGGTACAAATCTGACACCTTATGAGTTATGGCATGGGTATGCACCTAATGTAAAGTACTTAAGAATTTTTGGAAGCAAATGCTATATACTAAAGGACAATAGGAATGAAAAATTTGATGCTAAAAGTGATGAGGGCATATTCCTAGGATATTCCACAAAATGTAAAGCTTATAAGTGTTTGAACTCTAACACTAAAAAAATTGTGGAAAGTGTGAATGTCAAAGTTGATGAGTATGCAGAGAAAAATGAAGTTGACAGCAAAAGAGAACCAAAAGATTACAAATCTTTTGTATATATAGAAGAAGGAGAGGCAAGTGACAAACTTGTACCTGATGCAGAGTCTCGAGTAAGTAATGTTGAGCATTAGGAAAATAATGCCGAGAGAGAAGAAGAACATACCAAGAGACAAGAGGAAGCTTCTGAGTATCAAGAAGAGGTTGTCGAGCATTCAGAAGCTAAATCTGACAATCTTGTTGGTGAACCTAAAGAGAAAGATGAAAGGAGAGCAGGACCTATCTTAGCACAATATGTAAGTAGACATCATAGGCTTGAATAGATCATTGGAGAAAAAGATACTGGAGTTTTGACCAGAAGAAAGACAAGAGATCCAACATGTTTACTATGTGAATTCAAGCCTAAGACAACAAGGGAGGCATTAGAGAATGAAGAAAGGATACAAGAAATGAATCAGGAGATATACCAAATAGAGAAGAATGATACCGGGACTCTGGTGCTGAGACCAGAAAATAAAAATGTCATTAGAACAAAGTGGGTGTTCCAAAACAAGCTGAATGAGCATGGTCAAATCACAAGAAACAAGGCTAGGCTAGTATGCAAAGGATATGCACAAGAAGAAGGAATAGATTATGGGGAGACATTTGCCCCTATAGCTAGATTGGAAGGAGTAAGAACCTTACTTGCATATGCTACCTACAAAGATTTCAAGGTATACCAAATGGATGTCAAGTCTATATTTTTAAATGGTATATTAGAAGAACAAGTGTACATTGAACAGCCAGAAGGATTTTTTGATCCAAACAAAAGACACATGGTTTGAAAATTGAATAAAGCACTCTATGGATTAAAGCAAGCTCCCAGAGCATGGTATGAGAGACTGCACAACTACCTGATATAGATTAGATTCTCAAGGAAAAATGACATAAGCAATCTATAAATGAAAGATGAAGGTAAAGGAATCTTGTTGGCTAAGATTTTTGTACATGATATTATATTTGGTGGACAAGATTCCTTGTGTAAGAAATTTTCAAATGAAATGCAAACTGAATTTGAAATGAGTACGTTTGGGGAGATCAAATTTTTTGTTGGTTTACAAGTATATCAGATGGAGAAAGGAATTTTCATCACCCAATCTAAATATGTTCATGAGATATTGAAAACCTTTGGTATGGAAGATTCAAGGCCAGTAAGTACTCCAATGGCTATTGGACAAAAGTTGTCTAAAAATGATGATGCTGTAGAAGTAAACCAAACTTTGTATAGATCCATGATTAGAAAGCTGCAGTATGTTGTTCACAGTCGACCAGATATTGCTTTAGTTGTTGGGATTGTGGCAAGATTCTCTGCCAATCCTAAGGAAACTCACATGATGGTTGTCAAAAGGATAATGAGATATTTGAAAGGGACTGCTGACTATGGATTGTACTACAAGAAGCATGAAAAATTTGAACTAAGAGTATATACTGATGCTGATTAGGCAAGAAATGTGGATGACAGAAAGAGTACTAGTGGTGGAGCTTTATGTCTTGGACAAAGATTAGTTTCCTGAAAAAGCAAGAAACAAAATTGCATTTCCCAATCTACTACTAAAATCGAGTATGTGGCTGCAGTAGTGAGCTATTCTAACTTGGTATGGATAAAGAAATTGTTGGTAGGCATGAAAGAAGAGATCACTGAACCATTTGTCATATTTTGTGACAACACAAGTGCTATCAACATCTCTAAGAATCCAGTGATGCACAAAAAGACCAAACACATTGCCATCAAGTATCATTACTTGAGGGAACTGGTACAAGATAAAGAGGTCTGAATGGAATATGTGAATACAAAGGAACAACTAGCAGACATATTCACTAAAGCTTTACCTAAAGAAGCTCATGAATATCTAAGAGGTCAATTAGGGGTTCTTCCCCCAACTGAGGCTACCTAGTCAAGCCAGGAGCACTGCATCAAATGTGTTTCCAAGAGTATCTAAAAAATTGATGCAGAGATAGGTCACACTTTAGGAGAAGCCTAGAGTTGTGAAAAGTATAGTAAAGCCAAGAATTAGTCATAAGCAAAGATGACAGAGGGAGAAATACTGTTACTGAATTGAAAACATGATATCTACATCTGCAAGATGTATGTTTTAGTTGCTGCTTTGGCATTTTTGTCAAAGAGGGAGATGATCACAGAAGAATACACATGGTGAGATTACATGGTGAGATTTCATGGAAGATCAAGTAAGAGGGAGAGATTCAGTGGATGATCATACAAGCATGGCTAATTGATTCTATATCAAAATGAAGCTAAGGCTATTATAACAAATTTTGATGGACAGATAAGTTTTGGATTGGTTGGTGATTCATGTGTTATTCATATGTTGT
This sequence comes from Chamaecyparis obtusa, assembly GCA_027943335.1. Taxonomy (NCBI): domain Eukaryota; kingdom Viridiplantae; phylum Streptophyta; class Pinopsida; order Cupressales; family Cupressaceae; genus Chamaecyparis; species Chamaecyparis obtusa. The sequence continues at coordinate 1,011,986 of BSBK01000752.1, read as the reverse complement.
TGCCATCAATTCCAAAGAGGGAGATTGTTAGAAACTACAATTGAAGCAATTGTTGTGTTGTCATTGATATCAAACCTTAACTCATAAGATTGTTGCTATGTAAGAAAGTACTATATCTATTTGATTGTTGTGAAGGTTGCGGGAAAGGTTGGTAACAATAGCACCTAAGGAAAGGTTAAGTTATCTTGATACTTTAATGGGTACTTGACTATGTGGCACAATGATAAGATAATGTATTATTTATCTAAGTAAGAATGAAGACTAAACTGGTAGGATTAACTGAGAAAAAGTGAAGAAATCTAGTTTAAGCCAATTGATGTTAGTGTCGACTAAGCTAGTATATGCCGAGTAAATTCAGTGTTGACCAAACATCAGTTAATTGTCGAGGAAGACAATATTAGCTGAGGGAACAATTTTTGAGGTGACCAAGCTTTCTAATGAAGACCGAGGAGTTGAACACAATATTGACCGAGCGTCAATAATTTACATTTGAGGAAGAATTCAGATTTCCAGCCCACATAGTTGAATTCTTGGATTATATAAATCATGTTGACTTTATTTATTGATTGTACACAAGCATTTAATGCACTGTAAAATGTTTTATTGTAAATCTATAAGGAGATTTGAGATGTTTCTAGAAGGATGGATGAAGAACATAAAGTTGGAAGGATTTGATGAATCTGACCTAACCCTAAGATCTACAAAGGAGATTAAGCAGAAAAAATTGTATTGACCTAATTGAAGAAGTATTAAGGAAACCTAAGTTTGAGGTTGAATGTATGGGTGTTGCAGTGTGATGCAAAGGAGATGTTGTTGTTGTTGTTATTGATTGTATAAGAAGAAAAGGTTGAAGGAGAAGTGTTGTGATTTCTTGAAGATATTTTTGAGCAGATCAGTGATGGAGATGGAAATGAATCATAGTTAGTAAGCCAACATATGTGTACAAAATTGGATCTGATATTTGCAAAGTGAGTTGTATGTTTTTAGATCAATATTACTGTTACTTTCTAAACATTGTATTAGTCAAAATCCTTTTAACAGAGGTTGACCTAATAGTCATTTGTATAAATCCTTTGAATAAGGTTGCATTCTAATGGGATGTATGTAAGTCCTATAACAAGGTGCACTTTTAACAGAGTGGTTTAAATCCTTTAACCGGGTCACACCTAACAGTGTGTTTGTAACCTTTGACAGGGTTGGCTTTTCACAGAGCTCACTTCAGAAGAGTGAAAATAATAGTAACATGTTACAAAGTGGTTTTTCCCAAATTGGGTTTCCACTATAAATCCTAGTGTCAATACTTGTGTGAATGTTTTGGTTTGAACATTTTTGTCTTTTGCAAGTTAGATACTATTGGATAAGTGGACTGCACTGTTATATGTTTCTGTTATGAAATCAGTAATGACCGAGTAGCTGTTGGATGTTAGATCTAATTTTTTGAAGAGTTTGAAATTTTTTTTTATACATCTGGACCTAAGAACAACTGATTCACCCCCCCTCTCTTTTGTTCTAAATCATATTAACAGTTAGGATGCAAAACTAACTGATAGGTACAAGCATGTAAATAAACATTTAAAGGATATCCAAGATATATACAAGTGTGAAAGCCAATTACTGTAGGTAGGATAGACAAGTGATGTATTGATAGATGGAGTGACTAATTACAAGTAGGGCCTATTTGCCAGGTTTTTACCACTTCGAGATATTTCTATTTTTTCTACCAAGGTGCCTTTTTACTAGGTTTTCACCAAGGCACTTTGCTCTTTTTAAAAATTTTTTTAATAATTTTTCTCTTTCTTTTTGTATTTTGTATTTATTTTTATTTATTCATCAAGGTTCTTGTTTGCCAAGTTTTCACAAAGATGATCATTTTTCAAAACTTTTTCTAATGTTTTTTGTAGTATTAAGGTGTCTGTTTACTAGGCTTTACCAGGATACCCATTTTTTTAGGATATTTTACATTATTTTTGGATTTCTTTAGGAACTTTTCCAGTATTTTTGGATTTCTTCAGGAACTATTTCTGCTATACAAACTACTAAACTAAGGATGTCAAGTATAGAATTTCTTTAGATGGAATATGTTGATTGGATTAGAAAGTAGGTCTCCTTCTAGTATAGAAAGTTGATAGGCACCTGAACCATATGTCGTTGTGATAACAAAAGGTCCCAACTAGATGGGTTCAAAATTTCCCTTTTGTTCTCAATCTGTTTGTGTCTTCAGATTCTCTCTCAGAATAAGATATCTAACTTCAAATTCTCCATGTCTTACTTTCTTGTTGTAACCTTTGGACATCATTTTATGATATATTCTAAGATGATCAAATGCCTCTTTCCTATACTCATCTAACAATTCAAGATTTTTTAGTCTTTAGATTCTATACTCCTCATCAATGATGAGTCCTCTAAATGATATCTTTAGTGATGGTACCTCTACTTCAATAGGTAAAACTAGTTTCGACCCATAAAAAAGTTAAAAGGTGTAGCTCCCATTGGCATTATGATGTTGGTCCTATATTCCACAAAGCTAGGTTTAGTTGTATATTCCAATCCTTTCCATACATGTTAACCATTAGATGCAATATTTTAAAGATATTTTTGTTTGATGCTTCATCCTGTCCATTTCCTTGTAGGCAGTAGATTGACAAACAATGTTTCTTAATATGGTACTTTTCACACAATCCATCTATATCCTTGTTATTGAATTTCCCCCTATTATCTGTTATAATAGAAGAGGGATTTCCATACCTATAGATGATGTAGTTGAGGCTAAACATAGACACCTTCTTACTAGTCACCTTAATCAAAGGGACAACTACAACCCACTTTGTGAAATACTACATGGGTGTCATAATAAACTTGTGTCTATTAGAGGATGATAGATATAATTGTCTGATAAGATTAAAGGCCCACTACTGAAATAGATAGTGTGTGATAAATGACAGAAAATCCCTTGTCGGAGCATGTATGAGGCTTCCATGAAGCTGACATTTCTTACAAGATTTAGCAAATTGGATTACATCCTTCTCCATTGTAGGCCAATAGTATCCAACCCTTAAGAGTTTCTTAGCGAATGTGAGTCCATTCAAATGAGCTCTACATATACCCTCATGGACTTCTTGTAATGCACACTCAGACTCTTCAAAGTCTAAACAACTAAGTAGAGTCCAATCAAGACCATGCCTCTATCAATCATTACCAATGATTAAATAATGTGATGCATGATGGATGAGGCTTCTTTTTATTCTTGGATAGGTCATTAGGGAGAGTTCTATGTTTGAGGTATGAGTAGATTTGGTTATAATGGGATGATGCATGGCCTATTATTTGGTATATCAGGTGCGAGTTAGGAGAGTCATAGAATGGATAGGGAAATTCTTCCACCAAGAACTCAGAAAAATTATTTCTCTTGCATTTGTAACATTGAGGATAAGGTAGCCATGACATCAACCACTTTATTTTCTACTCTTGAAATATTTTGTAAAGTAATGAACACAAAATACTTCTTCAAGACATCCACCATATTTTTATATGGCATTATCTTCTCATCCTTGGTTTGATAGTCATCATTGATTTGAATAACAATGAGTTAGAAATTACCATGAACATGTAACTCCACTATTTTCCATTTGATTTCCATTTTGAGACCATTTACTAAAGCTCCATACTTGAAAATATTATTGGTACACAAAAATAACAATTTATATGCCTTGGAAATGGTGTACCCTTCTGGTGTGATAAAAAGTATGTTGACTCTTGACCTTTGTTGTGTGAATGAACCATCAAAGTACATCTTCCATGGGTATTTTGTCAAATGCAATATTTCTTCATCAGGAAACTCTGATGCAGGAGCATCCTGGGTGTAAGAGCAATCTTGCATCACCCAAAAATGTTTCTATTTTTGAATTCAATAAGGGCTATCCTGTGCAGAGCTGCTATTTATGGAAAGTTACTATTTTTGGTAATTTTTGTCTATGCTCAGAATGATCTAATTTCTTTCTTGGAGGTTCATTTTGGTCATATAAGTCTGCCAGTAAAGTTTCATTTCCAGATCAAGTGCATGTTGGAAGATATTGAAGATTTTCGGTATTGGCAGCAGGGTACAGAAACTTTGGACTCAGTTTTGAAGGCTTTAGAGGCCCTGGATGAGGTCAAAAATTTGGGTGACGGGAACTTGTGTGGGTCAAGCCTGTAGAGCGCTTTGTGGCGTTTCTGAAATGGGATTATAATAGCCGATCGGGTCAACTGGTGATGACTTATGGTCTTCGGAAGTTGGGCCACCCGAAATGGCAGAAAATAATTTTTTTCAAAATTTTTGTTCGAGTTTCAAAGGTTATCTTGAGCCGACTATGATGTAATAAAATGTAAAATAAAATAATTCTAAGTTTAGTCGGCCTTATTGGCTAAAATTTTGGAACCTTCCCAGGCGGTGGAAAAATTGCCTATATAAGGAAGGTTGTATTATTGTCTTAGGCAGTTCAAAATAGTTCTGGGTAGTAGATCTGGGTAATAGTTCAAGGCTTTATCCTATAGAATATTGTAAGGGAATGCCCATGTGGCTTTGCATATTGTAATTCTGAAAGTTTGTAATTCCACATTTGTGGAGATAATAAGAAGCCAATTTTTTGTTCTTGCATATTGTTGTTGTTTCTCTATTTCTGTTATGTGTTTGTGGTATTAAGGGGAGCACCCTTCATCAAGTGGTATTAGAGCCAGGTTTTCTTGAGTGTGTAAACAGATCATCGACTGTGAGGCAGTTTGCACCAGGGTCGTGGCTATGGTTTCAGCGCGCATAGCGAAAATGCCTCCACGAAGGGAACGTGGCGGAAGAGTTGGTGTTGTAACACCTGAAGTTAGAGAGTTGCAAAGACAAGTGTGAGCATTGCAAGAAGAGATTCACAAAGGAATGAATCTTAATGTTAGAGATGAAAGTGAGGATGAAGCTGAAGAAGAATATCAAGAAGGAGAAGCTGAAATTGTGAACCAGGAGGAAGAAAGACTTTTTCGGGCGATTTCCAAGATTGGGAAAAGACCTAAGATTGAGGTTCCTACATTTTTTAGAAATCTTAACCCAGAGGAATTGATCAACTGGATCAATGAATGTGAGGAGTATTTTGAGTATGAAGATGTTGAGGATCTTGATAGGGTCAAATTTGCAAAGGCCAGACTGAAAGGTCATGCGAAGATCTGGTGGCAAGAAATTCAATTGGATCGAAATAAAAGAGGGAAAGATAAAATCACAAGATGGGATTAGATGGTGGATAAATTGAAGTGATAGTTCATTCCTGTTGATTATGAGCTTGACCTACTAAAAAAAATGCAAAGTTTGAAACAAGCAGGAAGATCTGTTCAGGAGTATACAGAGGAGTTCTATCAACTCCTCATCAGAACAGGCCATGCAGAAGCTGATAAGGAGAAAGTTGCCCGCTACCTTAATGGGTTAAGGCCAAGCATTCAGGAGAAGTTGAATTTGGTTCGAATGAACAATATTGAGGAGGCATACCAGTTTTTCCTAAAAGTAGAGGAAAAGCTAAACAAGAAGTTTGAGAGCAGACAAAATGGAAGAGGTCATGGTGGAAGATCTGGCGGACGGTCATATGGTGGCTGAAATGAAGATCTGAAAAAGAAGGATGAGGCCAGTAGCAGTCAGAATCAGAGAGGAAATAATTCCAATCATTTTCAGGATCAGAGTAGTAGAGATCAGAGAGGAAGAGGAAGAGGATAAGGATCTGGAAGAGGAGGCTTCCGTGGAACATGTTTTCACTATGGAGAAGAAGATCATAGGGCATTTTAATGTCCTCAGCGCCAAGGCAGAATAGACAGGAGAAATGAAGGCCAGGCCAGAGTTGCACATGTAGATGAAGATGTCAGATCATCAAATTCTGAAGATGCTGAAAGAGGAGAAATGTTGATTAACAGAAGAGTCCTGTTGAGTGGTGAGAATGAACCTGAGCAAAGGAGGAGTCTGTTTCACACCAGGTGCAAGTGTGAAGGTAAATGTTGTGATGTGATCATTGATAGTGGAAGCACTGACAATTTGGTGTCAGAAGAGATGGTGACAAAGTTGAAGCTCAAGAGATAGAAACACCCACATCCATATCGAATTGCCTGGGTACAGGATGACCACAAGGTCATGGTCAATGAACAATGCCTGGTGAAGTTCAAGATTGATGGATACCAAGATGAGGTATTGTGTGATATCATATCTATGGATGCATGTCATATGTTGTTGGGTAGACCATGGCAGTTTGACAGATGTGTTGTACATGATGGTCATGCGAATACCTATTCCCTGACAAAGGATGAAGTGTGACATTAGCTAAAACCATTGAAGGAGATTGAAGAAAAGGTATGTGGTAATGCAAGGATAACTTTTGTTGATGGAGGAAATTTCTTAGATGGTATGAGGCATGAGCATGTATGTTTTGCTTTAATTTCAAAAACTGGTAAAGAAGAAGTAGAAGATGTTCTTGTAGAAGTTGTAGATTTGTTGAATGAGTTTCAAGATATTGTATCCGATAACATACCTGATGGATTAACACCAGTCAGAAAGATCAATCATCAGATGGACTTGATCCCAGGAGTGAATTTGCCGAATAAGGTAGCACACAGAATGACACCTGCAAAAAGTGAGGAGTTGAACAGACAAGTACATGAACTGCTACAGAAAGGATTGATCCGTGAGAGTCTGAGTCCCTGTGCTGTACCAGCGGTATTAGCACCAAAGAAGAATGGAGAGTGGAGGATGTGTATAGATTCTAGGGCAATAAACAAGATCACAATCAAGTACAGGTTTCTATTGTCACGAATGGATGATATTATGGACTGTTTGAGTGGAGCTGTGTATTTCTCAAAGATAGATCTGAAGAGTGGATATCATCAGATTCGGATCAGAGAAGGAGATGAATGGAAGACTACCTTCAAGAAAAAAGAAGGACTATATGAGTGGTTAGTCATGCCTTTTGGGCTAACCAATGCACCGAGCACTTTCATGCGGCTCATGAACAAGGTTCTGAAAGAATTTCTGGGTAAGTTTGTCATTGTTTACCTAGATGATATTTTAATTTTTAGCAAGACATTGGAGGAACATATGATGCATATTCATATGGTGTTTGAGAAGTTGAGAGATGAGAAATTGTTGATTAACTTGAAGAAGTGAAATTTTGTGAAGAAAGAGTTAGTGTATTTGGGATTTGTAGTCTAAGCAGAAGGTCTAAAAATGGACCCAGAGAAGGTACAAGCTATCCTTGAATGGCCTACTCCAAGGGGTGCTACTGAGGTAAGATCTTTTCATGGTCTAGCTAGCTTTTATAGAAAGTTTATCAAAAAATTTAGCAGTATTTGTGGTCCCTTGACTGAGACAATGAGAGGGGATAGAAAAGAGTTTAAGTGGACTAAAGGGGCAGAAAAGAGTTTTCAATTGTTGAAACAAAAAGTTACAAAACAACCTGTTTTAGCTCTTCCAAATTTTAATAAAGTGTTTCAAGTAGATTTTGATGCTAGTGGTACTGCAATAGGACCTGTTATGAGCCAAGAAGGTAAACCTATTGCTTATTTTAGTGAGAAGTTAAATGATGCTAAGAGGAAGTATTCTGTTTATGATCAAGAATTTTATGCTATAGTTCAGGCATTAAAGAAGTCGAGACATTATCTACTTCCTAAGGAGTTTGTTTTGTATATTGATCATCAAGCTTTGCAATATTTGAATAGTCAAGGAAAGTTGAATCAGAGGCATTTGAAATAGGTTGAGTTTTTGCAGAGTTATACATTTGTTTTGAAACACAGAAGTGGAAAGTCTAATAGGGTTGCGGATGCTCTTAGCAGAAGGCAACTATTGCTAACAGAGATGCAGATTGAGGTGGTTGGGTTCAAGGAACTCAAGAATTTATATCCATAGGATCTTAATTTTGGTGAAGCTTGGAAAGCTTGTACATAACTTATTACTCTAGACAGGATGAAATGGCTGGATTTTATCATCCAAGATGATATGCTATTCAGAGGGAGTTAGTTGTGCATTCCACGAAGCTCTATGAGGGAGAATCTCATCAAGGAGAAGCATAGCGGAGGATTGGCTGGACATTTTGGTCATGATAAAACCCTTGCTTTGGTTAGTGAAAATTATTATTGGCCACAATTGCAACAAGATGTCAAGAATTTTGTACAGAGTTGCAGAGTATGTCAGATGGTGAAAGGAGTGAAGTAGAATACAGGGTTGTATCAGCCATTACCTGTACTAGACAAGCCTTGGGAGGATATCAGTATGGACTTTGTTCTTGGTTTACGGAGGACACAGCGGGGACATGATTCAATTTTTGTGGTGGTTGACAGATTTTCAAAGATGGCACATTTCATTCCTTGCAAGAAGACTAATGATGTTGTTCATGTAGCAGAATTATTTTTCAGAGAAGTGGTGAGACTACATGGCTTGCCAAAGACCATAGTTTCAGATCGAGATACTAAGTTTGTTGGATATTTTTGGCAGACATTGTGGAAGAAGTTGAAGATAGATTTGAAGTTCAGCTCATCACATCATCCACAGACTGATGGACAGATAGAAGTGGTGAATATAAGTTTGGAAAATCTACTGAGATGCTTGGTTGGAGATAAGCCAACAGGATGAGATTTGATTTTACCATAGGCAGAATTTGCATAGAATAATTTTGTCAATAGGAGCACTGGTAAATCACCATTCCAGATTATATATGGAAGTAGTCCAAGAAATGCATCTGAATTGAGAAAGATAGATAAAAGAGAAATAAGTAGTGTTGAAGTTGAGGATTTTGTAGAACACTTGAAGAACATCCATGAGAAGGTGAGGAAGCATATTACCAAGATGAATGCATAGTATAAGGCTAAGGTAGATGAGAAAAGGAGGTATAAGGAATTTCAGGTTGGTGATGAAGTCATGGTTCATTTGCGGAAGGAGCGGTTTTCAGTTGGTACATATAACAAGCTGAAAATGAAGAAGTTTGGGCCATGTAAGATACTGAAGAAGCATAATTCAGGAAATGCATATGAGGTAGAATTGCCTAGTGAGCTAAATATATCACCAGTGTTTAACATTTCAGATTTGACAGAGTATCACGAAGGAGGTGTTGAAGATGAGGTTGCAGCAACACAGTGGAGTATTCCAGCAACTAGTTTAGACACTAAGGAGATCAAAGATATACTAGACAGTCGTGTTGGCAGAAGCACAAGGAACAGGACATATGATGAATATCTGGTCAAGTGGAAAGGAGGACCTGTTGAAGATTCATCATGGCTGACAAAGGGGGAGGTTAGCCATCTTGGTTTTCCTCTACACACCTGAGTCATGACAGGGTCACTTCTCAAATTACCCTGGGTGTCTGATGCAGGAGCATCCTGGGTGTAAGAGCAATCTTGCATCACCCAAAAATATTTCTATTTTTGAATTCAATAAGGGCTATCCTGTGTAGAGCTGCTATTTATGGAAAGTTACTATTTTTGGTAATTTTCATCTGTGCTCAGAATGATCTAATTTCTTTCTTGGAGGTTCATTTTGGTCATATAAGTCTACCAGTAAAGTTTCATTTCCAGATCAAGTGCATGTTGGAAGATATTGAAGATTTTCGGTATTGGCAGTAGGGTACAAAAACTTTGGACTCAGTTTTTAAGGCTTTAGAGGCCCCAGATGAGGTTGAAAATTTGGGTGACGGGCGCTTGCACGGGTCAAGCCCGTAGAGAACTTCGTGGCATTTTAGAAATGAGGTTATAATAGCCGATCGGGTCAACTGGTGATGACTTATGGTCTTCAGAAGTTGGGCAATCCGAAATGGCAGAAAATAATTTTCTTCAAAATTTTTGTTCGAGTTTCAAAGGTTATCTTGAGCCGACTATGATGTAATAAAATGTAAAATAAAATAATTCTAAGTTTGGTCGGCCTTATTGGCTAAAATTCTAGAACCTTCCTAGGCAGTGGAAAAATTGCCTATATAAGGAAGGCTGTATTATTGTCTTAGGCAGTTCAGAATAGTTATGGGTAGTAGATCTGGGTAATAGTTCGAGGCTTTGTCCTATAGAATATTGTAAGGGAATGCCCATGTGGCTTTGCATATTGTAATTCTAAAATTTTGTAATTCCACATTTATGGAGATAATAAGAAGCCAATTTTTTATTCTTGCATATTGTTGTTGTTTCTCTATTTCTGTTATGTGTTTGTGGTATTAAGGGGAGCACCCTTCATCAAGTGGTATCAGAGCTAGGTTTTCTTGAGTGTGTAAATAGATCCCCGACTGTGAGGCAGTTTGCACTAGGGCCGTGGCTAGGGTTTCAGCGCGCATGGCGAAAATGCCTCCATGAAAGGAACATGGCGGAAGAGCTGGTGTTGTAACACTTGAGGTTAGAGAGTTGCAGAGACAAGTGCGAGCATTGCAAGAAAAGATTCACAGAGGAATGAATCTTAATGTCAGAGATGAAAGCAAGGATGAAGCCGAAGAAGAATATCAAGAAGGAGAAGTTGAAATTGTGAACCAGGAGGAAGAAAGACTTTTTCGGGCGATTTCCAAGATTGGGAAAAGACCTAAGATTGAGGTTCCTACATTTTCTAAAAATCTTAACCCAGAGGAATTGATCGACTGGATCAATGAATGTGAGGAGTATTTTGATTATGAAGATGTTGAGGATCCTGATAGGGTCAAACTTTTGAAGGCCAGACTAAAAGGTCATGCGAAGATCTGGTGGCAAGAAATTCAATTGGAGTGAAATAGAAGAGGGAAAGATAAAATCACAACATGGAATCGGATGGGGGATAAATTGAAGGGACAGTTCATTCCAGTTGATTATGAGCTTGACCCATTAAAGAAAATGCAAAGTTTGAAACAAGCAGGAAGATCTGTTCAGGAGTATACAGAGGAGTTCTATCGACTCCTCATCAGAACAGGCCATGCAAAAGCTGATAAGAAGAAAGTTGCCCGATACCTTAATGGGTTAAGGCCAAGCATTTAGGAGGAATTGAATCTGGTTCGAATGAACAGTATTGAGGAGGCATACCATTTTGCCCTAAAAGTAGAGGAAAAGCTGAACAAGAAGTTTGAGAGCAGAAAAAATGGAAGAGGTCATGGTGGAAGATCTGGCGAACCATCATATGGTGGCCAAAATGAAGATCCGAAAAAGAAGGATGAGGCCAGTAGCAGTCAGAATCAGAGAGAAAATAATTCCAATCATTTTCAGGATCAGAGTAATAGAGATCAGAGAGGAAGAGGAAGAGGATAAGGATCTGGAAGAGGAGGCTTCCGTGGAACATGTTTTCACTATGGAGAAGAAGGTCATAGGGCATTTGAATGTCTTCAGTGCCAAGGCAGAATAGACAAGAGAAATGAAGGCCAGGTCAGAGTTGCACATGTAGATGAAGATGTCAGATCATCAAATTCTGAAGATGCTGAAAGAGGAGAAACATTGATTAACAGAAGAGTCCTGTTGAGTGGTGAGAATGAACCTGAGCAAAGGAGGAGCCTGTTTCACACCAGGTGCAAGTGTGAAGGTAAATGTTGTGATGTGATCATTGATAGTGGAAGCACTGACAATTTGGTGTCAGAAGAGATGGTGACAAATTTGAAGCTCAAGAGACAGAAACACCCACATCAATATCAGATTGCCTAGGTACAGGATGACCACAAGGTCATGGTCAATGAACAATGCCTGGTGAAGTTCAAGATTTGCGGATACCAAGATGATGGTTGTGCGAATACCTATTCCCTGACAAAGGATGGAGTGTGACATAAGCTAAAACCATTGAAGGAGACTGAAGAAAAGGTATGTGGTAATGCAAAGATAACTTTTGTTGATGGAAGAAATTTCTTAGATGGTATGAGGCATGAGCATGTATGTTTTGCTTTAATTTCAAAAATTGGTAAAGAGGAAGTAGAAGATGTTCCTGTAGAAGTTGCAGATTTGTTGAATGAGTTTTAGGATATTGTATCCGATAACGTGCCTGATGGATTACCACCAGTCAGAAAGATCAATCATCAGATGGACTTGATCCCAGGAGCGAGTTTGCCAAATAAGGTAGCACACAGAATGACACCTGCAGAAAGTGAGGAGTTGAATAGATAAGTACATGAACTGCTATAGAAAGGATTGATCCATGAGAGTTTGAGTCCCTATGCTGTACCAGCGGTATTAGCACCAAAGAAGAATGGAGAGTGGAGGATGTGTACAGATTCTAGGGCAATAAACAAGATCACAATCAAGTACAAGTTTCCATTGCCATGAATGGATGATATTATGGACTGTTTGAGTGGAGCTGTGTATTTCTCAAAGATAGATCTGAAGAGTGGATATCATCAGATTCGGATCAGAGAAGGAGATGAATGGAAGACTGCCTTCAAGAAAAAGGAAGGACTATATGAGTGGTTAGTCATGCCTTTTGGGCTAACCAATGCACCGAGCACTTTCATGCGGCTCATGAATGAGGTTCTGAAAGAATTTCTGGGTAAGTTTGTCATTGTTTACCTAGATGATATTTTGATTTTTAGCAAGACATTGGAGGAATATATGATGCATATTCATATGGTGTTTGAGAAGTTGAGAGATGAGAAATTGTTGATTAACTTGAAGAAGTGCAGTTTTGTGAAGAAAGAGTTAGTGTATTTGGGATTTTTAGTCTCAGCAGAAGGTCTAAAAATGGACCCAGAGAAGGTACAGGCTGTCCTTGAATGGCCTACTCCAAGGAGTGCTGCTGAGGTAAGATCTTTTCATGGTCTAGCTAGCTTTTATAGAAAGTTTATTAGAAATTTTAGCAGTATTTGTGGTCCCTTGACTGAGACAATGAGAGGGGATAGAAAAGAGTTTAAGTGGACTAAAGGGGCAGAAAAGAGTTTTCAATTGTTGAAATAAAAAGTTACAGAACAACCTGTTTTAGCACTTCCAAATTTTAATAAGGTGTTTCAAGTAGATTGTGATGCCAGTGGTACTGTAATAGGAGCTGTTATGAGCCAAGAAGGTAAACCTATTGCTTATTTCAGTGAGAAGTTAAACGATGCCAAGAGGAAGTATTCTGTTTATGATCAAGAATTTTATGCTATAGTTCAGGCATTAAAGAAGTGGAGACATTATCTACTTCCTAAGGAGTTTTTTTTGTATATTGATCATCAAGTTTTGCAATATTTGAATAGTTAAGGAAAGTTGAATCAGAGGCATTTGAAATAGGTGGAGTTTTTCCAGAGTTATACATTTGTTTTGAAACACAGGAGTGGAAAGTCTAATAGGGTTGCAGATGCTCTTAGCAGAAGGCAACTATTGCTGACAGAGATGTAGATTGAGGTGGTTGGGTTCAAGGAACTCAAAAATTTATATCCAGAGGATCTTGATTTTGGTGAAGCTTGGAAAGCTTGTACAGAACCTATTACTCTAGACAGGATGAAATAGCTGGATTTTATCATCCAAGATGATATACTATTCAGAGGGAGTCAGTTGTGCATTCCACGATGCTCTATGAGGGAGAATCTCATCAAGGAGAAGCATAGCGGAAGATTGGTTGGACATTTTGGTCGTGATAAAACCCTTGCTTTGGTTAGTGAAAATTATTATTGGCCACAATTGCAACAAGATGTCAAGAATTTTGTACAGAGTTGCAGAGTATGTCAAATGGCGAAAGGAGTGAAGTAGAATACAGGGCTGTATCAGCCATTACCTGTACCAGAGAGCCTTGGGAGGATATCAGTATGGACTTTGTTCTTGGTTTACCGAGGACACAGCGGGGACATGATTCAATTTTTGTGGTGGTTGACAGATTTTTGAAGATGGCACATTTCATTCTTTGCAAGAAGACTAATGATGTTGTTCATGTAGCAGAATTATTTTTCAGAGAAGTGGTGAGACTACATGGCTTGCCAAAGACCATAGTTTTAGATCGAGATACTAAGTTTGTTGGATATTTTTGGCGAACATTGTGGAAGAAGTTGAAGACAGATTTGAAGTTCAGCTCATCACATCATCCACAGACTGATGGACAGACAGAGGTGGTGAATAGAAGTTTGGGAAATCTACTGAGATGCTTGGTTGGAGATAAGCCAACATGATGGGATTTGATTTTATGACAGGTAGAATTTGCATATAATAATTCTATCAATAGGAGCACTGGTAAATCACCATTCCAGATTGTATATGGAAGTAGTCCAAGAAATGCATCTGAATTGAGAAAGATAGATAAAGAAGAAATAAGTAGTGCTGAAGCTGAGGATTTTGCAGAACACTTGAAGAACATCCATGAGGAGGCGAGGAAGCATATTACCAAGATGAATGCACAGTATAAGGCTAAGGTAGATGAAAAAAGGAGGTATAAAGAATTTCAGGTTGGTGATGAAGTCATGGTTCATTTGCGGAAGGAGCGGTTTCCAGTTGGTACATATAACAAGCTGAAAATGAAGAAGTTTGGGCCATGTAAGATACTGAAGAAGCATGATTCAGGAAATGCATATAAGGTAGAATTGCCTAGTGAGCTGAATATTTCACCAGTGTTTAACATTTTAGATTTGACAGAGTATCATGAAGGAGGTGTTGAAGATGAGGTTGCAGCAGCACAGTGGAGTATTCCAGCAACTAGTTCAGACACTAAGGAGATTGAAGATATACTGGATAGTTGTGTTGGCAGAAGCACAAGGAACAGGACATATGACGAATATCTGGTCAAGTGGAAAGGATGACCTATTGAAGATTCATCATGGCTGACAAAGGAGGAGGTTAGCCATCTTGGTTTTCCTCTGCACACCTGAGTCGTGACAGGGTCACTTCTCAAATTACCATGGGTGTCTGATGCAGGAGCATCCTGGGTGTAAGAGCAATCTTGCATCACCCAAAAATATTTCTATTTTTGAATTCAATAAGGGCTATCCTGTGTAGAGCTGCTATTTATGGAAAGTTACTATTTTTGGTAATTTTCATCTGTGCTCAGAATGATCTAATTTCTTTCTTGGAGGTTCATTTTGGTCATATAAGTTTGCCAGTAAAGTTTCATTTCCAGATCAAGTGCATGTTGGAAGATATTGAAGATTTTCAGTATTGGCAGCAGGGTACAAAAACTTTGGACTCAGTTTTTAAGGCTTTAGAGGCCCCAGATGAGGTCAAAAATTTGGGTGACGGGCGCTTGCGTGGGTCAAGCCTGTAGAGCACTTCGTGGCATTTCTGAAATGGGGTTATAATAGTCGATCGGGTCAACTGGTGATGACTTATGGTCTTCGGAAGTTGGGCCACCTGAAATGGCAGAAAATAATTTTTTTCAAAATTTTTGTTCAGGTTTCAAAGGTTATCTTGAGCCGACTATGATGTAATAAAATGTAAAATAAAATAATTCTAAGTTTGGTCGGCCTTATTGGCTAAAATTTTGGAACCTTCCCAGGCGGTGGAAAAATTGCCTATATAAGGAAGGTTGTATTATTGTCTTAGGCAGTTCAGAATAGTTCTGGGTAGTAGATCTGGGTAATAGTTCGAGGCTTTGTCCTACAGAATATTGTAAGGGAATGCCCATGTGGCTTTGCATATTGTAATTCTGAAAGTTTGTAATTCCACATTTGTGGAGATAATAAGAAGCCAATTTTTTATTCTTGCATATTGTTGTTGTTTCTCTATTTCTGTTATGTGTTTGTGGTATTAAGGGGAGCACCCTTCATCAAACGATATGCTTAGGGGTTTCTCATATTGAAGTAGTACATCATCCAAATGATTAATTCTCACTTATCCCTTAATATCTTTTCTATCTATATACTCGATGCCAAATGCACTCAGAATCATTACCCACTTACCTAAAATGCTAGTTAATGTTGTTTTGTTCAAAAAATACTTCAATGGATCATTTTTTTCTATAAGCTTCACTACACGAGACAACATATAATTTCTAAGATCATGAGACATGAACACTATGGCCAAGCATGTCTTCTCAATGATAGTATAATTGAACTCATATGATATTAGTGTTCTGCTAATGTAATAAATTTCTCTTTTCTTTCCTACTTCATCTTTTTGTAGTAGTAGAGCTCCTAATGATACTGTGGTTGCCTCTATGTACAAAAAAAAAAGGTTTCCCTTGAATATGAGATATTAGTATAGGTGGATTAACCAAGTATTCCTTGATTTGGTTGAAGGACTTCTCACATGTCTCATCCCAGTTAAAGGTTACTCCTTTGCACAATGTTTTAGTAAATGGTTGTGCTTTATCTACCAGTTGATAAATGAACCATCTTATGTATTGAATAGTGCCTTGAAAAGTTCTTATTAGAATGACATTTTTGGGTGGCTGCATTTCTATTTTGGCTTTTAGTTTTATTAGATCTACCTCAATACCTTTAGCTGAGACTATGTAACTTAGGAGTTTCCCAGAGGTCACTCCAAAGGTACATTTATTTGGATTCAATCTTAGTCTAAAGTGTTCCTATTACCCTATTTTTCATCATGGAAAATGATAGAAAAATAGGAAAAGGGTGCATAGAGGTGCTTTCATTTAACAGTGTCTTTCAAGTGATGTGGATCAACATTTTGGTATTGCATTCATATCAAACTTTTAATTGTACTCTAAGTATTTGATCACATGTTAAAAATTTCAAATTTATAATTGATCATTACATTATGAATTCATACTGAATGTAATTTACAAATGTTCTCTCACATTTCAATAAATAGAGTACAAGGTACAGAATAGAAAGAAGAGATAGGAATATGAGTGGGTCCTTTGCATTGCCTTGAGGAGTCTGCATATCAGGAGTTGGTTGTCGTGTCTAGTCCAAGTCTCTAGTCTTCATCTTGAGTTTATATTTGTCGAGTCTTATGTTTTTAGGTGTTGTCCTGCATCATGGTTAAAGAGTTTGTTAGATCCAATTGGATCTAAGCAATGCTAAAGAATGAAAACATCATACTACAATATCAAATTCTTTCATGGCTGCATATAATATTTTTGATATTCAATGCAATAACAAAATGAGCATGCACATAAAGTAAAAAATAGTGTTAAAAGATAGCAGTACACATTATGTTAGTGAGCACACTAGTGGTCTGATGGATGCCCAAAATTGACCATTGGGTCATGTTCACTAACCTAATGCATTAGTTTCGATGTTTTCAAGCTAAACAAAGAGATGCATTGTTCAAACAAACTATGTGTTACAGTAAAAATCAAAAGAGATGTAGTATACTTTTCATCATGGTGCTCACAGAACCAGTGTGTTGTTCAGATTTTTGTTCATTTGCTGAAAAGATGTTAAAAAATTAAGTACAAGAATACAAGAATCTATTTATGGGTGTCACGAGCCCGTGCTCAAACCCCATAAACAGATTGCATTGCTGAAAATGAAAAATTTGTGTTACAAGTCTTGTTATATCTGTGTGATGATGAATATCACCTTCATGAAATTAAGATCTAATAGCAACAATTGAAAGTAAATACAATGCAAATCTAATTAGAATTGAAACTATAATCTATACCATCTCATGGTTCTCTAGAAAGAAGTGGTAAGTGAAGCTCTCAGCTCAAATCCTCACTAGTGACACCTCTAAAATGAGAAATTATGCTTCTACTATGCTTCTACAATGCTCATTAAATGCTTAATCTAGCTCAAATTGACAAACTACAATGATAATTGCTCTAAATGCTCTTAATTGCTCTTAGAATGCTCTCAATTGCCTATAGTAACAATGCTTTGCAAATGAAGTTCTAAGATGATAATTGCTCTCAAAATGCTTCATATTTATAGTAATTTCCCAAGGGTAGGGGGTGGAGTGAAGTAATCATGATTATCCCTTGGTTGAGTCAAATACTTTGCTTTGTTCATAAATGGGGGGACAATGAGGGGACAATCCTTTAAATGGTCTCAAAGCTTTGGACACTTTAAATATTTGAGTGATTTATGTCTTTTTATCCTCAATTTTCATTGGTTGCTCAACTTTGTTGAAAGAAATTAGGAATTATTAAATTCAATTAATTAATTAAATTTAGCCATGTAAGGGTAATAGGTTCATTTTGATTTTTGATTTAAACAACTATACAACTAATTGATTAAAATCAATTATGTATTACTTTTGGCCCCTTTAAGCTTTAATTTTATTATTTAACCTCATTATTTTATTTTTCCTTTGCTTTGATTGTTTTTGTCCAACTTTATTTAATTATGTCCATTTTTAATTGATTTGATCCCTTTTAATGCATTTTGATGATTTTGAGCCATTTTAATTGATTTTTTGCAATTTAAAAGCACTTGTCCAATTTTGCATGTCTACAAATGCCCCTTTTTGAATTGATGTGTGAAGAACATTGATTCAAAGATTCTTTTGAGTCCTGATTACTGATAGGTCTTGATATGCCTTTGATACTAATTGATTGCTGCCTCTGATATTAATATGATATGATTGCTACCTCTGATACAAATTTGTTTTGATGCCCCACTGATTCCAATGATGTTTGATTTCAATTTCAAATTTTGATACACTGATGCCCCCTCAGAAATTAAAACATATTAATAGTTTGATTTAAAATTTTTGATGATGTTTGATTCATTGAATATGTTTTCATTTTTAAAAATTTGATGATATACGATGCATTCAAGGATGCCCCGATTAGTTTGATATGGTAATATATAGGTCTAATCCAATTTTCACCTCCAAAATTAGGTCAAAATAATTTAAATAGGTTAAAAAACCTTGTTTTACTATTCATTTTTACTTTTCTCTTTGGTGATTTTGCTCTGATCCTGCAGTGAATTTCGAGATGGTGGTCCCTATTCGAGAGCATCGATTCGAGAGGTGTCAGAGATATGCGAGGCCACCTAAGTATGTACCTCCTGTAAGTTATTTCTAACCTCTATTTTGCATTTATTGCTCATTTATTAGCATTTATTACAATTTCTTATTTCATCGTTGCTTTGAATCTATGAAATCACGCTTAGGAACAATTTAATGTCGCTTAAACCCTTTAACTATTGCATCTGCACTTTCCATTCATGCATTCATGTAGTTTAATGCCACCTAAAAAAATTTCAACCTCACCTAGGAATAGGATACTCACACGTACACATAGGTCAAAATGCCCTTTTTCATAAAAGTTATTGCTTAGGAAACCCTAGCAATTTTACTATCACCTACGCCACCTTTTGTTGTCACCTAGAATGATTCAGTGTCGCATAGTATAAGAACTATCACCTAACACCAAAATAATGTCACTTCACCAATTTTTTCTATCACTTAGGAGGAATGTCACCTGGGTTGATTAAAATCATGGCTGCAGACTTTAAAAAAAAAATTTGTACTTTTTTTTCACACTTGTACTTAATTATGTCTGATGAAAAATTTGATGACTTTCGATGCTTGAGTCGAATGAGTAGATTAGGTCTGTTTCTTTCAACAAAACAAATGGATTAGGATATTAGGATAGTGTTACCAATGAATGTGATTTGTCAATCTGATTAGGATAGGATAAATCAATCAGTGTGAAAACCGATATGATTTGATACTGTTGCTTCATTCTTAGGACACAGAGAAATGAACAATGGTACTTGGTGTGATTGCTTGATACTTTGAAAAACTTGATTGACTTGAGATAATTCCTTGATATGATATACTGATATGATTCCTTTTCTTTTCCAACAAGAAAACTTCCCTACTTTATACATCCGGACAATGGCTTCTTGGGTCATTGATTTGGGCCAGACTCTTACAAATCCTGAGTTCCATGTGATTGAGTTGTGTGGTTTGAGTTTTCTCCTTGATCTACCATGGTTCTAGCTAAACCATGGTTTACTAACTACAGTGGTAGAGAGATGGCACTTCAACCACAACACATTTCATTTGCCTTATGGAGAGATGACGATCACACCTGAGGACATGTATCGATTACTATGGATCCCATGCAGGGGAGAGGTAGTATATTATGATTCTATTTATGATTCTACTATCTGCCGATGAGTGTTTGGGCACAATTCTATTGATGATGGTGATATGATCACTTGGCCTCAATTTTCTTCCTTTCCTACCTTGCCAATAGTATTGGGTGCATTGATTGGCGGTTACTTCTTCCTGATCGGTGAGGTCATGGTTTCTCCATCAGATGGGGTAGGATATTGGAGGATTTTCTTGCTCATCCTCGACGCTTTGGTTGGGGTTCATGCATCCTTACACAGTTATATCATGATTTTTATGAGGTATTTTATCAAGTGAGTGCATCATTGTCAGCTGGTGCAGTGGTTCTTCAGTTGTGGATATGGGAGTATCTTCCCATTACTAGGCCCATTTCTGACAAGGTTTGGCCTCGGGGTTATCCTTATGCTTTTTTATACACTAGGATGGTTATACAACATCATTTGGGTCATGTGATGATATATTGATGATCTAGATCAGGTTTTATGGAGACCATACAGGGGTTGCGAGCTATGGAGGGAGGATGATGATGAGTTACCATATATGTTTGCCCCTCACTAGATGATTGATCACACTACTACCACTATTGAGTGCTTCTACTTTGGTAGAGTTTATAGACAGTATGGTTAGACACAGGATATGCCACAGGGTACAACATTATATGCTCAGGTACAGGGAGAGAGATCTATGTGGGGTCCTCTTATTGATTATGAGGTTGCCTTAGATCAGATTGCCGGTATGGCTTATTGCAGATGGGAGATGCTTTCTGGTGTTCCTGATGCAGGTATGTCTCATGAGTTTTTCAATTGGTAAGCTTTTAATAGGTTTACTCGGTTCACTGATCCAACAGAGCCTATTCTAGGTTGGGGTGATGGAGGTGGTGGTGGAGGTGGTGGTAGATGAAGGAGATGAGGAGGGTGAAAAGATCCTCCTATTATTTTTGATAGAGGATGGGTGAGACATGGTCATGTGAGGGATAGAGATCGTGCTAGGGATCATGATGATGCACTTAATAGATAGCCTAGAGTAGATAGACAAAAGAGAGTTCACAGACATCAGAGATGGCAAAGACAAGCTCATGTTGACGCGGCTAGGCAGATTCTTGATGGATTGGATCCTTTGGTATAGTTGCAGAGAGTAGCCTTGGCTCAGCATGATGATGATGCAACATCACAAGATCAAGGTCTGGCATAGCAGGTGCCTATACAAGATCAGAAGCCACAGGATCATGGACAGGGTTCATAGGATGCTCCTACTATAGGTGCTATAGTACGAGAGGTTTAGTCTCTGAGGATAGATATGTCTAGTGTTGTTGGGAATTTGGATCAAGTTGCTGCCTTGATGCAACAATTTATGTCGGTTGTAGTGCAGAGACAGAGTGGAGCGAGCACTTCTCAGGATCCTCCCCCATAGGATGATAGAGGTCCAAATGGATCTGGTGCTACAAGATCTTGATTACTTTGATGATAGATTCACTCATGGTTGATGTACTTGTATCACATGCCATGTTTTTGATTGATCAGACCATTTGATGTACCTCTTTTGTATGACATTATATCTTGATATACTAAGTTGATGGATCATTGATGAACACTTTTTTTATGATATATGATGATATACTCCTTGGTTCTCCTTAATGAGTTGTTTATGAGATTATCTTTTATGCAACTATATGATGTGTTATGCATTTACCTTGATTTATGCTATGGATACAGTTATCTTATTGTATGATATAGATAAATGATGCAATGATGTATGAATGTATGACATGGTTTTCTCTTTTCTTAATGTATGAATGCAAAGTAGTTTATGGAAATGCATGTGGAAATGCCCCTTATGTTTTTGAATTTTTCAATGTATGCAATTCTATCCTTAGCTACATGTATGCAAATGATGTATGGATGTTTTTCTCTTTTTTTGGTATATGGATAATGATTAATGATTAATGCTATGCAAAAGATAATCTCATTTTCTTTGTAGTGTTGATTGATCAGGAGTAAAACATTTGATTGAATCCCGCATTTCTTTAATGTTTTGACTAACCAAGATTATTAATGTACCCTCTTTTTCCCTTGGATAATTAACCACAAACAAATGCATTTAATCTAACATGATTATGCAATGCAACCTAAGTGTCACCAGCTTTTAGAAAATAAATGTCATGAGGATAAATTTTCATCATTGAGCATTTTGGGCCCAAAAAGATAGTACAATCACCACTGACCACATCATGATGATATGAATGCTACTTTTTATCACTTTTTGGTAACCTCCTTTTTGAACCAAGTACAACCCTCACTAGTTGGATGACCAAACTATGGGAGTCTGAATACTGGTGTCAACGGATTCAATGTTGCAAGTGGATTTTTGGTATTAAGATATAGAAGATCTAAATAGCCAAGGGATCCATTTGTGTAAATGAACAAAGGTCAATTTATCCTCTTATGAGATAGTCCTCGATGGTTCTTTGATGACCATGTTGTTAGATGAACTCTCATAAGTTGATGAATCTTCCTCCAAACAATCACTCAAAGGCAATAAAATATCACATCTTTATCATGGCTAATCTAGTCGAAACATCATCGAATAGCTCCAGAGATATGATAAAAAGTCAATTTCCTAAAGATTTATCAAAAAGAAAATTTCAAGTGTTGTGCAATGTTTCCTAATTTTCAAAAAGTATTTCCAAGTATTCTGATCTTTAAGGTGTTTTTTTTTAAATCCTAATTTATAAAGTCAATGAAGGCTCAAGTTTCATGTTGTAGGATCAAATACTTAGGTGTTTTTGAACAATGATATCTATCAAAGGTTCAATAAACTTTCCACTCTTCTGAAACTCTGATAAATCTCTCTCTGATGTGACTAATTGTAGCACCTATTGAATCCGTTTGGTACCAAATTTTCAATCCTCTTTTGCCCCCAAGTGATAAATGGGATCATTTGACAAACTTAGGGCTGTTAGGCAATGTAACAATGTGATTGAATGGCTTTATTGTGACTATGTACAAATGACGGATGCAATGGCAATTGTACAAATGGGATGGTGGAAATGCAATATGGACATATGTGACTAGGAAAGACAAACTTAAGGGAACAAAAGGCGCTTGTTTACCAAGTTTTCACCTTCTAGATTTTTTTCTTTTTTTGCTACCAAGGCGCCTATTGCTAGGTTTTCACCAAGGCACTTTTTTTCTTTTTTCCTTTTTTTGTATTTTTCTGTTTCTCAATTTTTTTGTATTTTTCTTTTTTTCAATTTTTTTTGTATTTTTTCTTTTTTCCAATTTTTTTGTATTTTTCAAGATCTCTTTTGCTATGTGCAATAAATATGATGCTCCTCATCTGATACTCTTTATACTCTTTCATCTCCCTCATGTGTAGAACCTTTTGAGATGAATGTTGTTGATGGGTTCTCGGAGTTCCTTTCCTTCACAATCTGATAACTTATAGGTTCTTGTGCCAAATGAAGATACTATGATGAATGGGCCAAGCCAATTAGCCTAAAATTTGCCTTTCTTCTCTCTTTCAACCTAATTCTTTGGGTTCTCTCACAACACTAAGTCTCCTACCTGAAAGACTCTCGATTTTATATGTTTATTATAGTTCCTCGAGATTCTATTTTGGTACACTTTTAGGTGCTCATAAGCTTGTGTTTGATGTTCTTCAAGTAACTCCAATTGTTGAAGTCTAGCAACTCTATAGTCCTCATCTGTGATCAATCCTTGTAATGAAACTCATAGAGATGGGATTTCAACCTCTAATGGTAGAACTACTTCGACACCATAGACTAATGAAAATGGCGTGGCTCCCGTGGGTGTCCAAATGCTCATTCTATTGGCCCATAATGTTGGATTAATTTGTACATGCCAATCCCTTCTTGATTTATTGACTGACCTCTTCAATATTTTCAATATATTTTCATTCGTGGCTTCAGCTTGCCCATTTCCCTAAGGGTAATAGATTGATGAGGAGTGGTGAGTGATATGAAATGTAGCACAAAGTTCATCCACGTCCTTATTTTTAAACTATTTTCCATTATCTGTTATGATGGCATGAGGAATGCCATATCTGCAAATGATCTGGTTCAAGATGAACATGGAAATTTGCTTACCCATGGCCATGATCAAAGGAACCGCTTCGACCCACTTAGTGAAATATTTTGTGGCTGTTATGATACATTTGTGCCCATTTGAAGAAGGTGGGTAGATGACACCAATTAGATCAAACCCCCATTGATAGAAAGGCCAAGGTGTAACAAATGGGTGTAATTCCTATGCTGGTGCATGTATCATGTCACCATGATATTGACATTTGCTACATATCCTGACAAAGTGGCAAGCATCTTTTTCTAATGTCTTCCAGAAATACCCTAAGTGAAGGAATTTCTTAGCTAGATTTAACCCGCTTGCGTGTGACCCGCAAATGCCTTTGTGAACTTCATGCAAAGCTAATCTAGACTCTTCTTCTAGACACCTAAGTAACATCCCATTGAGACCCTTATGATACAATGTTTCTAAGAGGATTATGTAACGGGATGATTGGCGTATAAAGTTTCATTTTTGAGCTTGGGTTTAGTCTAAGGGTAGCACTTGGTCTTTGAGATAAGCATATATAGGGCCGTACCAAGGGGAGTCATGTCTATGTAATAGGGAAACAATTTGGGTTTTAGGAAGGTTGAATGTAGGTTTCACCAACTCTTCCACCAAGAACTCGTACTTCTCATTTTGATCAGGTTTTTGTAACAAGGAAGCCAAGGTGGCCATGGCATTAGCTACTCTATTTTTCTCTCTAGGAATCTGCTCAAAAGTGATCAAGGAAAAATATTTCTTCCATCCATCAATCATGGTCTTATATGGCATCAACTTTTCATCTTTAGTGTTATATTCATTGTTGACTTGATTGATGATGAGTTGAGAATCTCCATAAATTTAGAGCTCTGTGATGTTCCATTCTAAGGCCATTTTGATGCCTATGACTAGTGCCTCATATTCCGCTATATTATTTGTGCATGGAAACAAGAGCTTGTAGGACTTAGGAATGGTGTAACCTTGAGGAGTGACTAATAGTATGCCGGCCCTGGAAACTCCTTGAGTATAGGAGCCATCAAAGTATAACTTCTACATTTTTGCTTCTATGTTTACAATGGTGGAATCCAAAAATTCCACTTGGATAGTTTGTGTAGAAGTCATGGGATTTTCAGCTAAGTGATCTGCTATCACTTTCCCTTTTATTGCCTTTCTATCGACATACTCAATGTCAAATTCACTCAATATCATAACCCACTTGGCTATCCTACCTGTTAAGGCTGTTTTACTTAACAAATATTTGAGAGGATCAATTTGGGCAATTAGCTTGACCTTATGCATCAACATATAATGTCTCAACTTTTGAGATGCAAATACAACTACTAGGCAAGCCCTTTCCATGAATGTGTAGTTAAGTTCATATTTGATCAATGTCCTACTCAAATAGTAGATAGTTCTTTCCTTTCCTTGTTCATCCTCTTGCACCAAAAGCACTCCTAGGGATCTTTCAATAGCATATATGTATAAAAGAAATGTTTTGCCCTTGATTGGTGGCATGAGAATAGGTGGATTTATCAAATAGGTCTTCAAAAATGTGAAAGCTTGATCACATTCAGCATCCCACATGAATATAGTATCCTTATGTAGCAACCTAGTGAAGGAATGACATTTTTTGGCCAATTCAGAAATAAACCTCCTTATGGATTGTATTTTGCCTTGTAAAGATCTCATTTGGCTAATGTTCTTTGGTATCTCCATATCCATTATGGCTTGTACTTTCTCTAGGTCCACTTCAATTCCTTTGACGGAAACTATATAGCCTAATAACTTGCCAGATTGGACACCAAATGCACATTTTTTTGGGTTTAATCTGACTTTGAATTGCTCCAACCTAATGAATATCTTTTTCAAAATTTGGAGGTGTTCCTCTCTTTTGTTGGATTTTGCCAATATATCATCCACATAGTCTTCTAAGAATGTATGCATCATGTCATGGAAGATAGTTGTCATAGCCCTTTGATATGTGGCTCCGATATTTTTAAGGCCAAAGTGCATGACATTCCAACAAAAAGTGCCACAAGGGAAAGTAAAGGCTGTCTTCTCCTGGTCTTTAGGTGCAATTTTGATCTAATTATACTTGCTAAAACCATCCATTAGGGAATACATTGAATGACCCACTATCAAGTAAACTATTGCATCAATGCTCGAAAGTGGGAAATCATCCTTAGGACAAGCAAGATTTAGATCTTAAAAATCCATGCATACTCAAATGGATTTGTCATTTTTGTGACTAGTACAATGTTAGATATCCATTCAGCATAAGCTATTGCCCTTATGAATCCCACTTTTAATAATTTTTCTAATTCTGCCTTGACTAAAAGAGCTACATGTGGGTGCATCTTCCTCAAATTTTTCTTAACGGGCTTAACCCCTAGTCTAACATTCAGATGATGCATTATAAAGTCAAGATCTAACCTAGGCATGTCGGCATATGATCATGCAAAGTTTACTTATTGTGCTTGGAAAAAATTGATGAAGTCCTCTCTTTCTAGAGGTGTGAGTGATGTTGCCAAGTGTATAAATTTTGGATCCACTTCCATACCAATGTTAACCTTTTCTATCGGCTCTATGAGTATAGGTGACCTTTCTTCCTCATGCTCTAGTAGGGTATCCAATCTCTCTTCCTTTGATGCCACAATTGGGTTTTCACCAAAGGAAACATCTTTTATATTTACTTTTTTGGGTTCTAATGCTGCCACATAATATTTTTTAGCACTAGAACTTTTCTTTTTCTTATTTTTTTTCATTTTTTACTTTTGACTAAGAGATTGAAACCCCACTACTTCTATCATGTTTGGTTTGAGTTCATTGGTGAAAGAGGGCTCAATCGCATTAAGGTATTTGTTTGATGCTTGGTCATTCAGGAAGTAAACCAAGTCACTCGGCTCAGTTTGGTCCCAATCAATAAGATGGGGATTTATTAAGGATAAGGTTTCATTGGGTAAGTTTTCATCAATTTGGTTTATGGACATGACTTCATTTGAGGGTACACACATTGTATCATTTAGATCTATGATGTGTGCTTCCTCAAGATGGTCCATGGAAGAAGGGTCGAAATCCCCTTCACTTGAGTCCTCGTTGACTTCTATGGGAAATAACGTGGGAAAAACCATGAGCGGATTAAAACTAACATTTGAATCTCCCTCCTCCAAAGGCATCCAAAATGTATCTATCCATGGCGGACTTGTATATGCTTGTCCTATGTTAAGACCTTGTATATTAGGCTCTTCATTGACTTGAGTTTCTTGCCTTGGGATCTTTTCATACGTGTGTATTGTAACTACTTCTTTATCTTGACATGATTCATCAGATAGGGTGTCCCACTCATAATCTTAGGAGTCATCACTATCTCCATCAAATTCTAAGGCATTTACTTGAGGATAGAAATCTTGCATTGGGTTGGAGCTTTTGCCTTTGTATTAGTAACCTACTCTGGATCTTTCTTCTTTTTCTCTCCAAGTAGGTTCAATGGGTTCTAATAAGCCTCTATTCCTTTGGCCTAAGGGTCATCTTCCCTTGTGTCCCATCTTTTTCATTATCTCAAACCCTTTCCCATATTGCTCAATTTGTATATTAACATGATGGATTCTTTCCATGGGAGTGTTTGAGGTATCTTCTTCATCATGATAAAGCCCTTGAAGAACTTCATTCTCCTCTTTGTCGAATGCTACTTTTGTCACTTTCTCTTATGAAGTAAGAGTTGTATTTATGAGGTAAGTGTTCTTTTGATGGTTTATCATGTGTCCTTGGAGATGTGGGCATGTTGAATAGGGAAACGGAGTATTCCCCTACTCCTTTTGAACTAATTTTGCATTGTTTATCAAATGCCTCCATCATCTCATCCATTTTCTTGTAGTTTATCTTTTTAGCTTCATCTTTTTCTTCTCTAGTAGGTTTGTAGGGTGCTATCTCTGATTTGGGTGCTTGATCTAAACCCTCATTAGTAATTGGACCCTCGTAGCTCATCTTTTCCTTTCCCGTAGTTGATGTCGTTGAGCTAGCTTGAGGAGGGTTTTGAGTAGCATTTAATGTTATTATAGGATCATCCATTTTGGTATCTTCAATGGTGGCTCTTTGAATGATTCCTTCCCAGTTATGTGGAATAAATAGATCATGAAGGGGTTTGAGTGCATTGCAATATTGGAACGGGTTTGAGTCCCCTCCAACCATGATTTCTTCACCCATGTATAAAAATTTGATGCATTGGTGGTACGTGGATGGGACTACTTGCATCTCGTGGATCCATGGTCTCCCCAACAAAATATTATAAGTTAACTTCATGTCCAATACTTGGCAATTAGTGTCTTTCTTGATAGGTCTCACTTGTATGGGCAATACGATCATTCCCTTAGAGGCCCTTTCAGCTTCATCATAAGCCTTGATGGTGATTTTTTTTTAGGGTCAATGCAAGACTCAGACAACCCTAAGGATTTAACAAGACTTAATGTACAAATGTTAAGGCTAGCTCCTCCATCAATGAGGGCTCTTTTGACTCTATGCCTCTCTATTAAGACCTCTATATGCAATGGTATATTTTGAGGATGGGTTATAGACATGTCATCTTGGTTAGAAAATGAGAGGCAATGAGGTGATATGAGATAACCTACCATGTTTTGGAACTTCCCCTCTTCTAAGTTAGTAGGAACATTCATCTCTACTAGAGCTTTTTCTAAAATTTCCTTATGGTTAGGGGATAATTTCAATAGCTCCAAAATAGAGATTTGCGCTAGAGTTCTTTGCAACTAATCAACCAAGCTATAAGGTTTTTCTACTGTAGAAGGTTACTTGATCACAATGTTGGACTGTAGAGTACTAATAACTTTAGGAGAAACCCCTTGTAGGGTCATCCTCAAAGTTTGCCCTCTTGTAATGACATTTGATGTCTCTTTTTGGGGCTGTTCCTTGATTATTATAGCATTCACAATGTTATCATAAGGTGGCACAAAGTTAATGTTATTGGCGCTTTGTTTCTTACCATTAGATGACTCCCCTTTGTCATGTTTGTAGAAGGGTTGTTTGAATGATGTATGGTCTTCATTGCTTTTAGGTCCATCAATGGTGATCGTGCCACCATCAATTAAATCTTGCACTATATTCTTTACTTGCAAGCATTAATTTGTTGTGTGCCCTTGAATTCTATGGTACTCACAATGGCTATTGGCACTCCACCAACTAGGCTTGTTATTTGGCTCATAAGGTTGAATGCTGGGTAAATTAATGACATTTTTAGCCATGAGAGTCTTTAATGCCTTTTTGAGGGGTTCACCCAAGGGTGTGAAGTTCCTTTGAGGAGTTGGCACCAAATATTTATCAAATTTATTACTCCTTGCATTATTTCCTTGGTTTCCATTATTAACATTGTTGTTGTTGGAAGGTGCATTGGAGGTCTGATTGGCATTATTCACCTGGTTAGGTGTCCTTGTAAGAGCAAATGGGACCACCTTCAAGTTACTAGAATCCACCACACCATCATTAACAATTCCATTATTGTTGTTCTTATACTGACTATTACTATTGAATCAATTATTCTTCTGATTGTTTCCATTGTTGGAGTTATTGTTGTTGGAGTTGTTCTTATTATCTTTATACAATTTTAGTTCTCCACTTTTGACCAACACTTCCTCTATTGTCACTCCATTTTCAATCAAATCCTAGAAGGTCTTAGGACATTGCATTCATAATTGGTAGTTCATATCGGTGCTCAAAATATTAATGAATATATCCATTTTTTGCTTCTCGGGCACACTCCTAGGATATCTTGCAAAAATTGTCCTCCATCTTTGTAGAAAAGTGAGGAATGCTTCTCCATCCTTTTGTTTAGTGTTACATAATGTTATCATCGTGACCTCATGCTTGATGTTATATGAGTAATGGGCCATGAATTTCAAAGCTATATCTTCGAAGGTCTTAATGCTGGAGGGTAACTTAGAAAACCACTCCATAGCCATGCCTCCTAAGTTTTGTGGAAATAGTCTCATTAAATATGTTGTATCATGCATGAACTCTAAGCTCAATGCACAAAACTCACGTAAGTGGTCTTGGGGATCTGACGTTCCTTCATACTTGTCGTACTTGGGAAACACTATATTGATTGGGAATGGCACCATGACCAAGCTTTTATCAAATGGGAATGGACACAATGCTTCTATGGAGAAAGGCTTGGGAGCCCCATCCAATTGCATTTAAAAAATATTGAGCTTCTTGTTCATGATGTCTAAGGTACTCTCTTCAACTTCTGATGGTTTGAGTTGGTTAACATCGTAGTCACGGGGAAGCTTGAGGCCTTTCTGTACTAAGTCCATAAAGTACTTTTCTCTATCCCTATCCATTTCCTTCGCCATGAGCTTTCAAAAATAGGTACATTGGATAGCCTCACTAACCTTTTCCTCTGTGGCATCTTCTATCATTGCTTCGGTGTTAGTTCTATTGTGAGTGTTGTCAATCCCTTGAGCATTTTGATCTACCCCTCCACTATTGGTATTTCCTTGGTTATTTACATCAATTCCCCCATTATTGGTATCACCTTGGTTATTGGGGTTGATGCCACTATTGTCCTTACCACCCAAACTATCGTAGTACATCATGTTGTCCTCCCCTTCTTGTTCGGGTGATTTTTGGGGTACTCTTGGAGTGGTAGACTCATCTCCTGGGTAAGGGAGCTCTTGACTCAAATAGGTCCCGTTTGCTTGCAAGGTTTTCTTGATGTAGTAAGATCTAGTAAAAGCAGGCATGAACCTTGGAGAATAAGAGTCAATATTACTCGTGGTCTAATCCTTTGTAAAATTTGCAATAATGATGTAGAAACTTGATTTTTGACCGAACTGAAAGTTGGAGCAGTAAGAACACAGAAAAGGGTACTCAAATATGTGATAAAAAAATTTTGACCTCCCTTGTAAGTACTCTCTATTTTCCCTTTTAGTTTTATGGGTCTCACTAAACTAATTATATGTGTGTACTGGTATCTTTTTATGTGGCACTATGCAAGATGCAGGTGACACTTTCCTATTGATAGGTGACTTTCCAATTTTGACAGGCATGATTCAATGTGTTCTAGGCATGACTTGCCTGTTGATAAGTGTTTTCATATAAGTCACAGGTGTGACTGAGCCTCTGATATGTGGGATTAATTTGTGCACAGGTGACACTTCTCTGACCAGGTTGTAAGATTTTGGATTTTTTAAATGTTTAAGATCAATCTTTTGAAATTTTTTTATTTTGAAAATAAAAAACAATCGCAACACACACATCACTTTGTCATCATGTCCCTAAAAACACTCTAGTGTGTATATTCTCCAATTTTTTTCACAAGTATAACACAAGAAAGAATTCCAAACAGCCTACCTAAAGTCAATTTTGGCTTGTAAACATGGCTCTAAAAGGTGGCCTTGCTATTTTATTCCAGATTTATTGTGGATTCCGTTCAAATAAATCTTAAATTTTCATCCCCCAAGTATGTTAAGGGGTTTCCCACACGCAGTGAGGTACAATTTTGTGCAATCTATGAGGATTACTAGAGGAAATTCAAAGAATTCAAGATCCGTTTGTCATACACCCCATTAAGGATGTATGTGTTTCATTTTATAGTGGGTTGGATCCTCAAGGAAAAAGTGAGCGTATCCCACTTTGGGTTGTCCCTCTCACCGGCCTTGTTAAGGAAAACTCGAGAGGCGAGCCCACTATTTCTCTAGCATGTATATAAAAAGCAAGAAATGAACTTAGGCTGACAAGTTTGGGAATTTCATTCACTTAAAAAGTGAAGAGCATATCCCTATTGTCTTTCTTTGTTCCAAACACTCAAACATAAGTTTGTTCTTTCCCAATCTCTTAACAAGGAGATTCTTAAAATTGAAGTGTTTGGTTCATTTTTTGTTTTAATTAAGCTATGTTCAAAATAATGCCACAATTTAATCAAGTACAAGCTTGAATAGGAGAATACCTTTCCTTTGTAGCTAGCCTAAGCTAGGGGCATTTTTGAAAGGTTTTGTCATTGTTTTTCCACTAACCTTAGCAATAGCCTCCTCCAAATGTGCTTGTCCACCAGCAAGTTAGTCAACACTAACAAACACTATGAGGGGAAACCAAAATAAAAAATTGAAGAAGCAATACTTATGTATGAATTTTATAGAGCTTAATTCACAAATTTTCAAAGAAAACTTGATCTAAGGACTAAAAATCCCATTTAGAGAGACAAACTTTGATTTGTATGCTTCAACAATTTTAAGATAATGCTGGAATACTTGGTTATCTTCATCTTGTGTAGTCTCAAGGATGGCTTTGATGTGTGCTATGTTTTATTTCTTGATCTTCCTTGCTAGTGCCTTTCCCTCTTGGTTGAATCTATTTTCACGCTTCTGCACCTTTTTGTGGTTGCTCATTTACTGTTAAATCACACAAACATAATGTTAGATGAATGATTTAATCAATTAAACAGTGAATACAAACAATAGGTAGCAGGCGACATTGTCCAGCTGTGTGTGTGAATTTTGTACCTGTTCTATAGAGACACAACACTTCAGTAAATTATTAGAGGTTAACTGAAATCAAAATCTTGCAATGAAATAGAAACTAATCTAACCAAGTGATTTACTACCTTCTAGTAGATGTGAGTGTGAATTCTCAGATTGACTGAGATCAGTGACCTTGACAACACCTAAATGAAGGATTTGAATGTAAAATCTAGATATGAAATATGAATGCAATTAATCTAATTTTTTGGATTTTAGATGCAATAAGATAAAAAATGATATGAAATCTATGATATGCAAAAACTGATATGCTATGATATGCTAAATGATCTAACAAATGAAAACTAATATGATATGAAAAACTATGCAATATTGATCTCACAAAGCTTGGATTCGCAAAGATGATTCTTCAGTCTCCAATTCGACAGCGTGATTATGCAATTCTTGTGGATGATTTGTGAAGAGCTAAAGCCTTAATTTATAGAAATCTAGGGCTTTGAGGATGCATGAATAAAAGCCATAAATCACTCAAATAACTCAAGTTGATTTTTGAGTTATTTTTAAATAAAAGATATTTAACTCACAAAAATATGCAAAAGCAGAGTTCAACTCAAAATAGAGTTTAGCTTTAATTGATAATTGATAGTTGTCTGCTTTTCTTAAATGTGCATGATTTAATATGAATTAATTTAATAATAAAGTGATTTATTTCCAACTTAACTGATTTTGAAAAATTAAAACAATTGATTTATGGGTTAATCAATTATTTTTCAAACTTTTATTCAAAAACAATATTATTAAAAAATGAGAACTTGCTTTAATTAATTAAATAAGAATTTTAATCAATTATTCATAGGATTTTGGATTTATTGTTAAAATTAAATAATACAATTTAAGAATAAATAGAATTAAATTCAATTAAATAATTAAGTGGAAGAATTAAATCTAATTAATTAAATATTGAGAATATTCAATTAATCAAACTTTAGGATAAATAGGATTTATCACCAAATAATCATTAAATCAAAGATAATTATGATAATTAGGAATATTACTAGGAATATTCTCCGATGCAGAATTTAGGATAATCAATTAGGATTTGATGATGTTTAGATGTGCCTTAGGTTAGGACTTTGATGTCGATTTCATTCGATATGTCGATATAGGAGGTTAATGAACCTATAGCCCATTTTTGGGGTATTACATTTTGCCCCTCTTTGAATTGTTGTGCAAAGCGCAGTGGTTCAAAGATAGTTTGTGTTTGATAAAGATCTAAAACTGATTCGAAATTGATAATTGATATGAGATAGAAGCTGATTGAAAGATTTGATATGAAGATAATAGGTCCTGAATGACCAAAGATAATGTTAACTATAACAACAATGAACCAATGAAACAAAAGCGTCAAAATGTTTGATTCCGAACCTTATGATTGCGAAGAAGTGAGTGACCAATTCCAAACTCAATTTTCCTTAGAAGAATCACATAGGTATCACATCTGAACCCTTCAGTTACTGAAGAACCAAGGAAATAACACATTTGAACCGATAGTTGCAAAAACTAATACAGTTTACAAGATTAGGAGAATATCAGATTGATATGAATCTTGATGAATCTGATATGCCCCAAGTGATGATAGATTTGCCCCAAGTGATGAGGACTTTTGATGAATCAGCAACTAGACATGGTTGTTGTCTTGATTACTGAGGAAAGATATGATTTCAGCTTTAGATTACAGACTTTGAATGATATGCAATACCATGCCCCCTTCGAAATGAAAATTGAAATCTGACAAGAAAAGCCAGCGTTTGATAGTTTAGAAGCATGCCAATTGATTGGAAAAATGGTTATATACATTTGAGAATGCATTCTACATCGTTGAGAGGTTTTAAAGAACAATTTTGGCTAGGTTTGACCATGAGTTGACCATAGTTGACCAAGTTGAAATTTTGATAGTTTGATGTAATATAATCAGTTAAGTTGAATATTGGATTTCTGTGATGATTGAAGGTTGATTATGCAAGTAGTTAATAATATGAACGATCTCAGATTTCAATTTTGATCCCGAAAAAGGATTCTACTTGCTATTTCATTAGATGGACCTTCATGTGAGATTCAGCTCTTGTTAGATTTGAAGATGCGATTTGAAGAATTGTTTAAGCATTGAAGTTTAGCCCACCATTGTTAGATCATGCAAACATGCAAAATGCAAAGAGACATGTAGAATGAAATGCAACCTAAGACCTAGGACCTAGTTGTTGGAAACAATTGTCTGAAGGAAATTGCTACTCAAATTATGTATTGTCTTTGATGTCACACAATGTCATAGTCCGCAGCAACCAGTTACTACCGAGCTCAGTCGGTCTGCCAAACAGGAAGATTAGTGCTTACTGAGTCCACTCGGTTATCAAAGAAAATCAGTGTCTACCGAGTTCACTCGGTTACCAAAGGAAATTCAGCATTTACCGAGTTCAGTCGGTTGTCGAAGAAAAGTTAGTCTTTATCGAGTTCAGTCAGTTGTCAAAGAAAATTTAGTGTTTACCGAGTTCAGTCGGTTGTCGAAGAAAAGTTAGTGTTTACCGAGTTCAGTCAGTTATCGAAGGTAAAGGATTGTCGGTGTTTACCGAGCTCCCTCGGTCTCCGAAAGATTATAGAAAGTTATGGTCACCAAGCACTGTCGGCCCTTGAAGGATTTTTGCAAATAGAGTTTGCTTAATTCAGCCGACTGTTATACTAAATAATGTCGATTTGACAAATCTAAAATCATATAAATAAAAGGTCAAATGTGAAAAGAAAAAAAAACAAGAAAAATATAGCAGAAGATTTATAGAAGAAAGATAGGAAAGGTGTGTGCGAATTTGTGAAGGATGTTCAGATATCCTTGAGGTGCAGCAGAGATTTATTCGATCAGAAAGGATCAGACTTATGCAGAATAGAGATCTGTAATCAGCAAGACAGTTGCATTATTATACAGGTCATTTTTCATTGTTACTTTCTTATCATTGTAACAGTGAATTCTAAATCTCTTAACCGAGTTGGTTTAACAACCATATTGTAAATCCTCTAACAAGGTGACAATTCCATTGAATTGTTTTCAAGACCTCTTACCAGGCCACTCCTAGCAGGGTGATTAAATCCTCTAACAAGGTCACACCTAACAGTGTGTTTTGTAACCTTTTACCGGGTTGGCTTCTAACCGGGCATCACTTCAGAAAAGTGAAAATCAGTATCTAGATACATTGGTGGTTTTTTCCCATATTGGGTTTCCACGTTAAATCTTGTGTCTCTTATGTTCTTAATTGCTTTCTCAATCATATACATGTGCTGATGAATATCTAAAGATAATTTTGCTAATACTTTCTACATCTTCAAGTTACTGCAATCTATTTACCGAGTGCTAAAACAGATAACATTAAGGGATCTGGAAAGAATTAATTGTGAAGTGTTTTATGGTTGACTGATTCACCCCCCCCCCTCTCAGTCACTTCATCCATATTCCATCAATTGGTATCAGAGCTTTTGGTTCTTGCAGGAAGGGTTTCAAGGACCTAAGCTAAAGATCAGGATGTCTTACAAGAGGGAAATTCCAAAGCTTAACAGAGATAACTTTTCAGCATGGCAAGGTCTCATGCGACTTCATCTGGCTTCCATTGGTGATTCAGGATGCAAATACATTGATGAAGAATACACAATTCCTAATGGCGCATTAACTGTTGAAGACATTGCAGATAAAAACACTCACAACACCATGATGATAGACATTGCATCTGCTCTCAGCTATGAAGAATTTGATGATATTAAAGATTGCACTACTGCATATGAAATGTGGATGGCACTGAAGAAAATATATGGTGGTGATGGAAATGTGAAAAGAGCCAAAGCAGAAAGCCTAAGAGGACAGTTTGACAAGATGAATATGAAGGAAGATGAAAACATTGCAAAATATGTTGAAAGAATCAAAGCAACTGTAAGTGCAATTAGAGCTTCTGGAGGAACAATCTCAGATGAGACTGTTATAAGTAAGGTACTCAGAACATTACTCCCTATCTATGCAATAAGAGTATCAGCTATTCAAGAAAGAAGATGTGAAACAAACCACAATATAACTTTGGATGCTTTAGTTGGAAGATTGACAGCCTTTGAATTAGACAACTATGACAACTATGTTCCTAGTTCCAAAAATATTGAATCAGCATTTGAGGCCAAGGTTTCACTAAAGAAGAACAAGAAAATTAAAGAAGTTCAGTCAGAAAGTGAAGAAGTATCAGAAGAAAGTTCTGATAGTGATCTTGAAATTGTAGAAGCATTACTTGCAAAGAAGTACTCTAGAGGGAAAGGTAAATATAAAGGTAAAACTCCTTTAATCTATTTTTCATGTGAAGAAATTGGACATATTGTAGCTAGGTGCCCAAACAAGCAAGTCAAAGAAGAGAAGAGAAGTCACAAGTACTATGGCAAAAAGAATTTCAAATCATACAAGGATAAAGGTAAGAAAACATGTTTTATGGCTAAAGATTCTGATGATAGTGAAGAAGAAATTGTTTTTATTGCTATAAAAGATGAATCTGATGATGATGAAGATAAGATGGCACTTATTTCTCATATAAGCAAAGATGATATATGGATAATAGATAGCGGGTGTTCACACCACATGACTGGTGACAAGACAAAATTTGAATATCTAGAAGACTGTGATAGTGGTAATGTAAGATTTGGAAACAATGAACCTTGTTGTATAAAAGGAAAAGGAAGAATCTCTTTAACCAAAGAACTCATATGTGATAATGCTTATTGGGTTGAAGGACTAAAACATAATCTTCTAAGTGTAGCACAACTAATCAACACTAGTTTCAAGGTTGAATTCATGAATGGTCAAGCAAGACTGCTGGATGGAAAAAGAAAACTCATTGGATCAGGCAAACAAACAAAAGGTAACTTATTTTATCTTGATCTCAGTGAATATTCATGCTTTATTTCTCAAATAGAAGAAAGTTGGCTATGGCACAAAAGGTTATGTCATGTGAATTTTGATAACATGATAAAAATAAGCAAATTCAAGAAGGTTAGAGGCATTCCTACTTTGAAGAAACCTGACACTGGTCTATGTAAGAATTGTCAGATTGGCAAAATGAGTAAAACTAGTTTCAAGAGTAAGAACTATCAGTCTAAAGAAATTTTGGAAATTGTGCATACTGATTTATGTGGACCTATTGGAATACAAAGCTATACTGGAGATAAATTCTTTATTCTTTTCGTTGATGATTATTCTAGAATGATGACTGTTATGTATTTAAGAGAAAAATCAGAAGCATTTGAAAAGTTCAAATGGTACTTAGCGAGAGTGGAAAAGGAAATAGGGAAAAGATTGAAATGCTTAAGATCAGACAGAGGTGGTGAATTCATCTCCCATGATTTTAACAACTTTTTCATTGAAAGAGGAATCAAAAGACAGGTATCAGCTCCTAGAACTCCTGAGCAGAATGGAATAGCAAAAAGAAGAAATAGATCTATTATGGATTTTGCAAGGACTCTAATGATAGAAAAGAACATCGCTATAAAGTACTGGAAGGAAGCTATCAGCACTGCAGTTCATACCTTGAACTGAGTACAATTGAAGAAAGACACATTCAAAACTCCTTATGAATTATGGTATGGATATAAACCCAATGTAAGTTA
The DNA here is from genome assembly GCA_027943335.1 of Chamaecyparis obtusa. Lineage (NCBI taxonomy): Eukaryota > Viridiplantae > Streptophyta > Pinopsida > Cupressales > Cupressaceae > Chamaecyparis > Chamaecyparis obtusa. The sequence goes on along the minus strand of BSBK01000752.1, from coordinate 973,912 downwards.
CATGAAAATATTTGGTAGCAAGTGTTATATCTTAAAAGAATCTAGAAGAAATAAATTTGATGTGAAAAGTGATGAAGGAATATTCCTAGGATATTCTAGCAAAAGCAAGGCATACAAATGTCTGAACTTATCTACTCACAAAGTCATAGAAAGTATACATGTAAAATTTGATGAGTTTCTAGAAAAAACTGAAGAAGAAAGCAAAAGGAACCTGAGAACTACAGAAGATTCATTTACATTGAACCTGAAACATTGGCAGACACAACTATCAGTAAGGAAACTATATCTACCGAGCCGAGCACTGTTACCGAGTCACAAACTAAGTCACAGGAAGAAGTGCAAACTGAGTCACAGGAAGAAATTCAGACCGAGTCTCAGCCTGAAGTTACCAAGCAAATATCTACCGAGCCCGAGCAACCTGAAGAAGAGATCCTAGAAGACAACAGCATGAATCATTCAAAAGGCAAGGAACCTATACTAGCCAAATATGTCAGAAGACATCATACACCAGATCAAATCATTGGAAACAAATCAGATGGTACTATGACAAGAAGCAAGCTAAAAGGTACATGTCTACTTACTGATTTTGAACCTAGAAATATCAAAGATGCATTGGAAAATGAAAGTTGGATTGAAGCAATGAATGAAGAATTAGAACAAATACAAAAGAACAAAACTTGGACTCTTGTACCTAGACCTAAAGATAAGAATGTAATTGGAACAAAATGGGTATTCAGGAATAAGCTAAATGAAGATGGTCAAGTATCTAGAAACAAAGCTAGACTGGTATGTAAAGGTTATTCTCAAGAAGAAGGTATAGATTATGGAGAAACTTTCACTCCTGTTGCAAGATTAGAAGGTGTAAGAACTCTACTTGCTTATGCAGCACACAAAGGATTTAAGGTATATCAGATGGATATAAAATCTGCATTTCTCAATAGAATTCTTGATGAAGAAGTCTACATTGAACAACCTGAAGGTTTTGTTGATCCAGATAAAAGGAACATGGTCTGCAGGTTACACAAAGCATTGTATGGTTTGAAACAAGCTCCTAGAGCATGGTATGAAAGACTCCATAACTATTTGATTCAGATTAATTTCAAAAGAGCTAATGATAACAACAATCTGTATATTAAAGAAGGACCGGATGACAAAATTGTATTGGCTGAAATATTTATGGATGATACTATATTTACAGGGAATGAGGATCAGTGCAAAGAATTTTCAGAGCAAATGAACAAAGAATTTGAAATGTCTATGTTTGGTTTAATAAAATTCTTTGTTGGTCTTCAAATTTAGCAAAGCAAGAATGGTATATACATTACTCAATCTAAATACATCAAGGAAATACTTAAGAAGTTTGGTATGGAAGATTCAAAACTAGTTGGTACACCCATGTGTACTGGACTGAAACTTACCAAAAATGATGATTCAAAAGAAGTTGATCAGACCCTATACCGATCTATGATTGGAAAATTGTAGTATGTAGTACATACAAGACCTGATATTGCCTTAGCAGTCGGTATAGTAGCTAGATTGTCAGCAAAACCTAAGGAAAATCATATGATGGCAATCAAAAGAATCTTAAGATACTTAAGAGGAACTAAAGAATATGGTTTGTGGTATAAATTTGGAGGCAATCTAGACTTAAAAGTGTTTACTGATGCTGATTGGGCAGGAAACATTGATGACAGAAAAAGCACAAGTGGTGGAGCATTTTTTCTTGGAAAAAGACTGGTATCCTGGACTAGTAAAAAGCAAAATTGCACATCTCAATCCACAGCTGAAGCAGAATATGTTGCTGCTGCAGTAAACTGTTCAAATATTGTTTGGTTTAAACAGTTATTAGAAGGTATGAAGGTTGAAATCAAAGAACCAGTTGTTATATTTTGTGACAATACCAGTGCAATAAACATTTTGAAGAATCTAGTGATGCATTCCAAAACCAAGCATATTGCTATTAAATATCACTTTGTCAGAGAATTGGTGCAGGATAAGGAAATCAGATTAGAATATATTCATACAAAAGAACAGATTGCAGACATTTTTACCAAACCATTACCTAAGGATGCATTTGTGTATCTAAGAGGTAAGTTAGGGGTCATTCCCCTATCTGAGGCTCACTAAATACAGTTTTAGTGATGCATCAACCAGAACATGATGGAAAATCAACCAGTTGATGCAGCATATTCAAGGAATCATTGCATATGAATCAGTACTTGAGGTACATTAATTTTCACCGGTAATATGTGAATTGTCTTTGGCATGTGTTGTCAAAGAGGGAGTGTTTTCTATGTCTTTGCTATTATTTTCTATTACTTTAAGAAATTTTCAATAGTCAGAAGGAAGAATTTTCAAGATACAGGAAGTTTGCTGATAGAGGGAGATTTGAATCTAAACCGAGCTAACTCTTTCAAATTTCTTATGCTATGACATATTGTGTTGCCATCAATGCCAAAGAGGGAGATTGTTGGAAACAATTGTCTGAAGGAAATTGCTACTCAAATTATGTATTGTCTTTGATGTCACACAATGTCATAGTCTGCAGCAACCAGTTACTACCGAGCTCAGTCAGTCTGCCAGACAGGAAGATTAGTGCTTACCGAGTCCACTCGGTTATCAAAGAAAATCAGTGTCTACCGAGTTCACTTGGTTACCAAAGGAAATTCAGCATTTACCGAGTTCAGTTGGTTGTCGAAGAAAAGTTAGTGTTTACCGAGTTCAGTCGGTTGTCAAAGAAAAGTTAGTTTTTATCAATTTTAGTCGGTTGTCGAAGAAAAGTTAGTGTTTACCGAGTTCAGTCGGTTATCGAAGGTAAAGGATTGTCGGTGTTTACCGAGTTCCCTCAGTCTCCGAAAGATTATAGAAAGTTATGGTCACCGAGCACTGTCGGCCCTTGAAGGATTTTTGCAAATAGAGTTTGCTTAATTCAGCCGACTGTTATACTAAATAATGTCAATTTGACAAATCTAAAATCATATAAATAAAAGGTCAAATGTGAAAAGAAAAAAAAACAAGAAAAATATAGCAGAAGATTTATAGAAGAAAGACAGGAAAGGTGTGTGCGAATTTGTGAAGGATGTTTAGATATCCTTGAGGTGTAGCAGAGATTTATTCGATTAGAAAGGATCAGACTTATGCAGACCAGAGATCTGTAATCAGCAAGACAGTTGCATTATTATACAGGTCATTTTTCATTGTTACTTTCTTGTCATTGTAACAGTGAATTCTAAATCTCTTAATCGAGTTGGTTTAACAACCATATTGTAAATCCTCTAACAAGGTGACAATTCCATTGAATTGTTTTCAAGACCTCTTACCAGGCCACTCCTAGTAGGGTGATTAAATCCTCTAACAAGGTCACACCTAACAGTGTGTTTTGTAATCTTTTACCGGGTTGGCTTCTAACCGGGCATCACTTCAGAAAAGTGAAAATCAATATCTAGATACATTGGTGGTTTTTTCCCATATTGGGTTTCCACATTAAATCTTGTGTCTCTTGTGTTCTTAATTGCTTTCTCAATCATATACATGTGCTGATGAATATCTAAAGATAATTTTGCTAATACTTTCTACATCTTCAAGTTACTGCAATCTATTTACCGAGTGCTAAAACAGATAACATTAAGGGATCTGGAAAGAATTAATTGTGAAGTGTTTTATGGTTGAGTGATTCACCCCCCCCCTCTCAGTCACTTCATCCATATTCCATCACTAGTCATTGATCATGTGTTGATTTGTTATCATCATTGAACTTTTAGGTAACCGGATAAATCAATATAATGCCCACTAGCTATGAAACCATAGACATATGAATATCGATTTGTATGCGCAAGAATCAATACAACACCCACTGATTAGGCAACCATGGATATATGAATATTGATTTTATTTTTGGAATGCCAAATTAGATATAAGCACCAAGGCACAAGCTCCAGGATGACCTGAATATCATGTCTATTTTGATATAACAATTTGTATAAGCATCAAAACATAAATGTCGTGATGACCAAAATATGCATTGCAGTACAAACACATCAAGCAGTCAAGAGATCATTCTAAATCTGATGTGAATTACCTGTAGTGACTCTTTATCATTCACATCCTTAGGTAAGATCGTGTTTCACAATAAAAGAAAGAACTCACTCAAAAAGACAATAGTTAGATCAAACTTCCTTGAATTTTCTAAGTATCAATGGTTGAGGTACGCATGGCCATCCAATTCGAGATAGAGGCTCCTACAGTTGGATACCATTTCAATCCAAAATTTCCAAAGTTGTTACATTTTCACATACAAGAAGAAAACAAAGAAAAGATTATGCCCCCAATCATCACTCTCTAAATCCTATAAAGGACATCATCGAAGAGCTCTAAGGGACACAATATGAAAAAATCTCAATGCGAATCAGTAAGCATACAAGGAGATAAAAGCATGTAAAAAGCATAGATTGTTTTCAGTTTGCGTTTGATGTTTGATTACATTGTTGTAGATGCAAAATCCTTTATGGAGACAAGACTGACTAACTGACTCACATGAAGCTTCAAAGGACTCTGACTAGATATGATACATCTAAGATATACTAGAGACCATAGGATTTGACATTGATTGCCCCCAAGTGTTAAGCATTGATAGGATACAGACGCTGGAGCTGATTGGTGTACAGACCGACTTATTGAAAATTGGAAATGTAGAAACAAACCGGGAGATATGTACAAACTAAAGCAAGACTAAAAGCTAGGAAAGGCCAAGATTACGCTGATAGATGGAGCATTTTGAAACAAGTGGTGTCCATTTGCTGGGTTTTCACCATCTTGGTAGAGATTCTATTTTTGCTACCAAGGCGCCTATTTCCAGGTTTTCACCAAGGCACTTTTTCTTCATTTTTTTTGTATTTTTCATTTTTTCAATTTTTTTGAATTTTTGATATTTTTTTTACTTTTTTTGTGAATCATCAAGGTGCCTATTGCTAGGTTTTCACCAAGATGTTCATTTTTTTCAAGACTTTTTCCAATTTTTAAGATTTTTTCCAGGACATTTTACCAAACACTAAATGCCTTAGGCATAGAATTTCTTCAGATGGAGAACATTGATTGGTTCTCAGAGCTGTTCTCCTTTAGTCGTTGAGAGTTGATAGGCACCAGAGACAAAAGTAGTAGTGATAACAAAGGGACCCAGCCAGTTGGGTTCAAACTTCCCCTTGCATTCTCAATGTGATTGATTTTTAGGATTTTCTCTCAAGACTAGATCACCAACCTAAAATTCTCTATGTCTGACTTTCTTGTTGTAACCTCTAGACATTCTCTTTTGATATACTCTGAGATGATCATATGCTTCTTGTCTGCACTCATCTAGTAGTTCAAGTTCTTGCAACCTAGACACTCTGTAGTCATCATCAATTACTAGACCATGCATTCTGATTCTTAGTGATGGGATTTCAACCTCAATAGGCAGTACCACTTTAGACCCATAAACTAAAGTGAAAGGTGTAGCCCCAGTGGGCATGCTAATACTTGTTCTAATACTATTTCTAATACTAGTTCTAATACTTGGTATACTTGATAGCATCTTTTTCCATTGCAAACTCCCAAGCAAGATCATATCGTGCAGTCCCAATGTCTAGCAAGGTGGAGAACAAGAGGGATTGGAAAGCTGGTGGAAGAGATGGAAGACAAGAGAATGAAGGAGTATGAAGGAAAGAAATACCCAAGGGGAAACTCCTCAAGAATACCCAAGCTAGGGAAAAATTGTCATGTAAAGCACATTGGGACAAGCAATGAAAGGCTAGCATAAGATAAGTCACAAAAGTGTAATGCTAGAGCAGGAAAGGATGTAGTACAAAGGAGTAGACATGTCAAGAGGTTTCAAAACATCATGTTTTAATCTTTTTTTTATTAGATCAAGACCAAAGGGGAAAGGATAGCGAAAGGCTAGAATGAATGGAGAAAAATAGACATGAAGGCTAAGTAGGAAGGGAATGAAAGCAAGATCGTCATAAGATAGCTCACAAGATAGCCAAATGTTCATGTATAGATCAACATTGTCAAGATCAAAGAGAGAAGATGGAATGGATGAAATATTTAGAAGAAATATGCATGATGTCTAATTGCTAAGTTTTCATCATGGTACTTGTCCAAGGAGCCACAAGGGAGTGGTTTTCACCATAGGAAAAATTTATTTCTCTTTACTTTTGCTACCAAGGTGCCTGTTTCCAGATTTTCACCAAGGCACATTTTCAATTTTTTTATTTTTTTTAAAATTTTTTTTGAAGAAGGAAAACTTTTTAGATAGTGCTCCTTGAAAGGATAAACCATGATATTCCAAGGATTCAAATGATATGCTCAAAGATGCTGATAGGGAAAGGAATATGGAAGAGAAAAATGGAGGATAAGGTTTTATGTAAAGCGAGTGAGGTTGGAAGATAGGAGGAATAGGCAAATGAGGAAAAGAGATACAAAGTAGACGGATAATGAATGGAAGGATTGTGAAAGGGTAGATGGAAAGGAAGGAAAGATAAACATCAACACACACCTTGAAGGGTGGTGAGAGGATGGAGGAAATGTGAATGAAGGAATACATGAAGGAATATGGTGAATGGATAGCAGAGGTTGCGGTTTAGGTGCACGGAATGGAAGAATGTTTTTGGAAGAAGATGAAGTGGAAGCTTTTGGAAGCTTGAATGTGAACTTTACTTTTTGCTCAAAACCAGACTCTTTCAAGAGAGACTTTGGAATCCATATATCCGTAGGATTTTTATTTCCTTTTGATGATTTAGAGAAAATATCTTCAATGATGGATTTTGGAACCCATACTTGTCTTGTAGTTTTTTTCTTAAATATCTCTTTTGACTTTATGTTTCCATGTCTATTAGAGGAGACATGGTGATCTTCTTTTTTTGATGGATTCTTGTATTGCTTCTTTTTCTTATATTGAACATTCAAGTTACTTCCAAAGGACTTGGGACTTGTGGAAGGAGGATATGACTAGTTTAGATGGGTGGATGGATGAAAAGGATTCAAGGGTATGCATCTATGTTGATCTTGAGGAAAGATAGGAGATGAAACGATGTAAGGACCCAAGATGGATGGAAAATTAGGAGAGTTAGGAGGGGAAAGTGAAGGGATATAAGGACCCAAGATGGAGGGAAGGTGTGAGGCCTTTAGTAGTGGTGGAAGAGGTCCAAGGATAGAAGTGGAAGACGCAAAAGGATAATCAACAAGTTCATCAACATTTATATGACAACCAAGGACATCAACATCTTTAGAGTGAGCATTAGGATTTTCAATAGAATCTTGGATATCTTGAATATGAGAACCTTCTTTGATAGGATTGTTCAAAGCTTGCAAAGACTTAGGAAGAGTAGAAAGTGGAAACAAACATGGAGTGGTAGAATAAGAAGATGGAAGACTTTGATCTTGACAATGATCTTTGGATAGCCTAAGCTCATAATTTTTTTCTTGATTTTCAATAGGCTTAACATTAGAAGTAACAACACCATTTTTACCAACCTTAATGGAAGTATCATCTTCAGAAAGCGCAAGTGTAGTAAGGTCATTTTGATTGTCAATAAGCTCAATGGTGTAAGTAGTAGCTTGATCTTGCTTAGGAGAAGACTTAAGATAGGGTGGGATGAATGAGAAAGGGTGTGTAGGATCAAAAGAACCCTGGAACGGATAAGAGACATCATGAAAAGGATAGGATGACATGGAGGGTTCTTGATCTTGATCTTTCTTTACATTATTTTCTTTATCATTTTTAGAGTCCTCTTGACATGGAGCCACTTCTAAGGACAAGGAAGCATGTTGGGATTGTATGGAAGACTTTGGAAGAGATGGTGAAGGACCAGCTGAAGTAGGCATTGTATTGTATGAAGGCTTAGGCTCTTTAGGTTTAGCATCATTGAAAGTATTTGCAGCCAAGTGAAGGTTAGCTTGAGTTTCTTTAAGAGGTAGCCCTTGAGGATAACTATAGGGAATCATATCAAAAGTATCAGGGCTTTTGGTGGATGAAGGAATTTTGAAAGATTTGATAGGCTAGGAAGCTTTAGGAAATGTATGGGCATCAGAGGAAGTAGGGGATGGAAGGGAACCATCACAAGACAAAGGTCCAACATTAACATGATCTTTCTTGAGAGTGTAATCTTTATTATTACCCTAAGAGTTCTTAGAGGAGAGATTCTTATAGTATTTACTTTTGTAATCAGAACAGTACATTTTATATTCCTTAATAGAAGTAGATGTATCATCTAGATATTGTTCACAAAAATCATCAAAGTCTCTTTCAAAATTAGAATCATATGGATCACCATCACGATCTATCCAATGTGGTAGCACATTTGTAGTAAGCAGGAACACATGATGAGGAGGATTCTTAGGAACAAAGGTGTCATAGGTATCATTACATTGTCTATCATCATAGTCATCACAGTCTTCAAAGTCTTCAAAGATGGGTGTGCCACTCTCCATGGAAGAAGTATCAAAAGGATTATCACATTTCTCATATTCTATCTGAGGGCATAGTGACATGTACAAGTCTTTATCAAATGGAAAAGGGCATAGAGCTTCCATGGAGAACACTTTAGGTTCCTTTTCTTTCTCAAGTTTGTTAAGTTTGACTTGCATAGTGTGTATCTATTTCATCATAGCTATGATTAGAATTTCTTCCTCATGTGTATTGATTCTTTGAGACATGTTAGGATTTTTAGGACTCCCTGGAATGGATTGATGTAGAGTTTTTTGATTGACTCCTTGAATTGATGGAGGGGGAATGTAACCAGATTTCAATCGAAGGTTGCCAGCACCGTCATCTTTGTAAAGACCAAAATCATGGAGTTGCTCAAAAGTTGGACCTATGTGGGTCAAAGGTAAAGTATGAGATATTTCTCCAAATTTCTTGTGAGAGGAAGCTCTGGTTTCCACCATTAACCTTGGGTGAAGCAAAAGAATAAGATGAAGACAACTGAAGAATGAATGGAATCAAGATGATCAGATGGTGCAACCTTGTCAAGGTTTGATTGATTGAAGATTTGATTAGATGTGGGTGAAGGATACTATGCTCTGGATGTATGGGTAGGTTCCCAAAAGATAGTGGACAAGATATCACAATACTTAGTCATTTTGATGATTGATTGAAGATTGATAGTTATGACAAGGTTTTGACACAAGATGATAAAGACTCAAATTGATTAAATAGAAGACTGGATCAGATTCAAAAGACCACTTTGGGATAATGATTGGATTCTCAATAGCTACTGCTTTGTTCCTGACACTGTGATTTATTTGATAGATTCTGGAAATAGGCTAAAAAAGCTAAGTATCTGGCATGAAAATTGCAAAACTCGCAGGACAATTGCTAGCAGGATTTGACTTTTGGAATTTGATTAGCAGAAAGACTCATACAACACTGGGTTCTTTACCATATGATAGATGGATAGTAATGAAATGAAACTTGATAGAAACTTGTATTACTTTCTAACCTCCTGAGATGACTTTTGACTCCAGAAAAGAATTTTACTTCAGATTTTGCAAATTTTGAGTTTTCAGATTCAGATTGCTTGCAAATTTTAATGTCCAGATTTGAGGATTGTAACAGATTTGTCCATTTTCAATAACTAGATAGATAAACAAGCACACAAAATAGCAAGCAAGTGATTTCAAGCATGTTTGAAAACAATGAACAAGGGAAAAAGCAACCTTGTGCATGAACAATCAAGTGACTTATTCATTCTAATCCTCAGAAGCGCTAATTATGTATGTTCCAAAAATATTTTGCAATAACACACATATACCCTAGAAAATAAAAATTTGGCCTCGCTAAGGTTTTTAGTAATGGTTTAACTCTGCAACTTTTATGATCCAAAGGGGTGAACTCCAATCCCGGTGCACTAGGGTTTTGACACAGTCTAAGAATTTAATCAATCAGGAGCTACTAGGGAGATCTGAAAACCCAATAATGAACCACACCTATGAAGATTTCTTCCACAAGGACATTTATATAGCAGTTGTCACTACCATGATGAAAATGGCTATTACTGCTTGAGGTTCTGTCAACGTGGTTGACCCAACTAAGGGAATGTCCACTATGGTTAACCCTCTCTAAAGGTGACTCACAAGATATACCACATGGAGACTGGTTCTAGATTCAAGGATTTGGGTTTTTGGTACTATCCAAAAAGGAAGTAGAGCATAATCCCCTAGCCTTTTCACTTTTAACCCAAACAAAGAAAATAGATTAATTTGACATGCTAAGACCAAGATTATCTCACAAAGATCTATGACGTCAACCCCTTAGGATCTATCAACCTCTCCAGAGAGAGAATGCCTCGATCAAAAGTTGAAGACACACAGATCTAGTGGAACGTGAGACTTACTCAGTATCTTCCCCACCTACAAGGGATCCTTCGTTGAGAAGAGTTTCGCTAGAAACCCACTCTCTCAAGATCCACAAATAGTGTTCATGGGGCCTAATTACTATGTGTAACAAAGATGCTGAAAGCAAACTATGTTCATTTTTATAGCCCAAATGAAGTCTATGATAGGAAAGCAATAAAAGTCACTCAAGCTAGACACATGAGATGTTTGTTTTAGATCCAAAATCAAAGTCTTATCAGCTAAGAAGATTACTTGAATTCCTCGCAACGCACTTAGTAGATTTTTACCTATTTTTAGCAATTCTTGCACTTTTTGTCTTCTATCTTTTGTACCCACAAGATGTACCTGCACTTGCACTTGCAACCCACTGTTATGAAAAAATTACCTATTCTTGTACATGAAACCCAATGTTATAAAAATCCATCAAAAAAATAAACACAACTTGTCAACCCCATGTGGTAGAAAATTAGGTTAGTCAAAGATAATATGTCATTTGATAATCGAAAAACTTGTTGTCATAAAAAATCAGATTCTAACCAGTCTGCACTAAATCAACAATAACTTTTGCAAATCAAAATTAAATTAATCCAAATGAATGGAAAATGAAAGCTAACTCAAATAAATTTCCAGAAATATAAATTTTAGATCTGTATCATGTCATATGTGCATGTACCAATAAAAACATCAGTCGGATTTCATAAAATCAGGTTCAGATGAGTCTTCATGAAAATGATCATAACTTTTGCAAATCAAAATGAAATTAATCTAAAATAATGAAAAATGAAAGATAACTCAAATACCTTTCCAAAAATATAAATTTTGGATCTGTATCATATCATATGTGCATGTACCAATAAAAACATCAGTCAAATTTCATAAAATCAGGTTCAGATCAGTCTTCACTAAAATAATCATAACTTTTGCAAATCAAAATGAAATTAATCCAAACCAATGGAAAATAAAAGATAACTCAAATACCTTTCCAAAAATATAAATTTAGGATGTTTATCATGTCATATGTGCATGTACCAATAAAAACATTAGTTAGATTTTTGAAAAAACAGCCCAAAAATTTATCACAAAACTCACAAAAATTAACCTTGTAGTCCTGGGTTCGAGAAAAATGATAGAAATTTGATAGAATAGAATAGAAACCTATTTTAGGGCCCCATAGTGGGTGCCAAAAATGTGTGTGTGAATTTTTTACCTATTCTGTAGAGACACAACACTTCAGTAAATCATTAGAGGTTAGCTGAAATCAAAATCTTCCAATGAAATAGAAACTAATCTAACCAAGCGATTTACTGTTTTCTAGTAGATGTGAGTGTGAATTCTCAGATTGAGAGAGATTAGTGACCTTGACGACACCTAAATGAAGGATTTGAATGTAAAATATAGATATGAAATATGAATGCAATTAATCTAATTTTTTGGATTTTAGATGCAATAAGATAAAAAATGATATGAAATCTATGATATGTAAAAACTGATATGCTATGATATGCTAAATGATCTAACAAATGAAAACTAATATGATATGAAAAACTATGCAATATTGATCTCACAAAGCTTGGATTCGCAAAGATGATTCTTTAGTCTCCAATTCGACAGCGTGATTATGCAATTCTTGTGGATGATTTGTGAAGAGCTAAAGCCTTAATTTATAGAAATCTAGGGCTTTGAGGATGCATGAATAAAATCCATAAATCACTCAAATAAATCAGGTTGATTTTTGAGTTATTTTTAAATAAAGGATATTTAACTCACAAAAACATGCAAAAGCAGAGTTCAACTCAAAATAGAGTTTAGCTTTAATTGATAATTGATAGTTGTCTGCTTTTCTTGAATGTGCATGATTTAATATGAATTAATTTAATAATAAAGTGATTTATTTCCAACTTAACTAATTTTGAAAAATAAAACAATTGATTTATGGGTTAATCAATTATTTTTCAAACTTTTATTCAAAAATAATATTATTAAAAATTGACAACTTGCTTTAATTAATTAAATAAGAATTTTAATCAATTATTCATAGGATTTTGGATTTATTGTCAAAATTAAATAATACAATTTAAGAATAAATAGAATTAAATTCAATTAAATAATTAAGTGGCAGAATTAAATCTAATTAATTAAATATTGAGAATATTCAATTAATCAAACTTTAGGATAAATAGGATTTATCACCAAATAATCATTAAATCAAAGATAATTATGATAATTAGGAATATTACTAGGAATATTCCTCGATGTAGAATTTAGGATAATCAATTAGGATTCGATGATGTTTAGATGTGCCTTAGGTTAGGACTTTGATGTTGATTTCATTTGATATGTCGATATAGGAGGTTAATGAACCTATAGCCCATTTTTGGGGTATTACACCAGCTAATAGGTGGGAACAAACTATTGGCAAGCATAATTTTACTGATAGCAAGCGACACTCTGCAGTGCCACAGGCGATATTGAAAATTACATAAGCGTGTATAGTTTATTCCTAAGCATGAACAAAACTTAAAATTGCAAAAAATTATTATTACAAAGCGACACTTTAATAATCCTAAGCGAAAATAGAAAGATTCAATGCATGACTATTATTCAAAAGTACGAAGCAAAGCTTTAACTCAAGCGATAAAAAAAGTTATAAAAGTGATACTCCCTGAGTCATAGGTGTGACTCTAAGATCCAAAGGCTAAATACGTTGCTTTTCATAGGCGTGAGTGTATGATAAGAAAGTGACTGTGAAGGAATTAATGTTGGATCGAAGTTGTGTACCAGGCATGAATCTCCAGATAACAGGCATCAGTACAAAGATTGTAGGTGGTAGTAAAATGACTGCAAGCGTGAACAGATCTCCCGTAAGCGTGACTTCACCAGTTTCCTACAAGATATTCATGGAAAATAGAAGAGACAAGCATGCAAATTATGGTGAAAATGATAAAATGAGGCTTAGAGCCCCACGATGGGTGCCATTTGTGTGATGATGAATATCACCTTCATGAAATTAAGATCTAATAGCAACAATTGAAAGTAAATACAATGCAAATCTAATTAGAATTGAAACTATAATCTATAACATCTCATGGTTCTCTAAAAAGCAGTGGTAAGTGAAGCTTTCAGCTCAAATACTCACTAGTGACACCTCTAAAATGAGAAATTATGCTTCTACTATGCTTCTACAATGCTCATTCAATGCTTAATCTATCTCAAATTGACAAACTACAATGATAATTGCTCTAAATGCTCTTAATTTCTCTTAGAATGCTCTCAATTGCCCATAGTAACAATGTTTTGCAAATGAAGTTCTAAGATGTTAATTGCTCTCAAAATGCTTCATATTTATAGTAATTTCCCAAGGGTAGGGGGTGGAGTGAAGTAATCATGATTATCCCTTGGTTGAGTCAAATACTTTGCTTTGTTCATAAATGGGGGGACAATGAGGGGGCAATCCTTTAAATGGTCTCAAAGCTTTGGTCACTTTAAATATTTGAGTGATTTATGTCTTTTTATCCTCAATTTTCATTGGTTGCTCAACTTTTTTTGAAAGAAATTAGGAATTATTAAATTCAATTAATTAATTAAATTTAGCCATGTAAGGGTAATAGGTTCATTTTGATTTTTGATTTAAACAACTATACAACTAATTGATTAAAATCAATTATGTATTACTTTTGGCCCCTTTAAGCTTTCATTTAATTATTTAACCTCATTATTTTATTTTTCCTTTGCTTTAATTTTTTTTGTCCAACTTTATTTAATTATGTCCATTTTTAATTGATTTGATCCCTTTTAATGCATTTTGATGATTTTGAGCCATTTTAATTGATTTTTTGCAATTTAAAAGCACTTGTCCAATTTTGCGTGTCTACAATATCTGATTCAGGGATCTACTACAGCAAAATATCAAATGGTATTCAGTCACAAATTTTGATGCTCATTGTCAAGTATGTTAAGATGATACAGCTTGTGCATAAGCTGACAATAACAAAGTTCCTATTCAATGTGCAATAAAATGGATAAATTGATATAATTTGTATTGTGTTCATTATTGACTACAGGTAGGAAATAACTAAAGCAACAATGCCAAGATGCCTATTTATTCAGTGCTAAGTAGGTATTCCAAACAGCTTTTCAAAATTAAAGTTTTCATAAATGAAGACAAAATGGGTCAAGCTCGTGTTTCCAGCTTTTAGTTAAGACAAAGTTTTCTCAAACAAATAGGAATATCAACAGAAATAGTAGGGTACAGCCAAAGCCAAGTTTAAGGACTGATGAACATAGTAAATCAAAATCGTGTAAGGCAATAAAAAGCTGGTAATAATGGATCCAAGCTCAAGTTTAGTAATATCTTCAGCTTTCAACCAAGGAAGAGAAATTAAAGATGCAATTTTTAGAAGCTATGTTATGTTTTGAAGAAAAGGCCCCAAATTTATACTTGGGAAAGGTCAGGTTTCAGCCATCATGCTCATGTTTAAAACAAGTCTTAAAGGCTATGCTTCAATGAAAAACTTCCAAGTTAATAAATGAATCCAGCCAAGCATTGCATGGTTACAACAAGAAGGAAATTCTAAATCTATGCAATAACATAAATGACAACCCGTGATAATATCAGTCAGGCTTAGGATTCAAGATCATATAAACAGCTCATGAAATCATTAGCTAGCCGAGTCATAGACATCAAGGCTTCAACACTTCCAATTACAGCCAGATCTTGAACTCGAGTTCAAGCAGGAGACTTTGAGCCGAGCCTTAATACTTCAAAGGCCCATGATATGTTCCAGTCAAAATAAAGCCAGAGGGAAAGTATTTGAAAGTGTAGTTAATGTGCATTCATGAGCAAGGAAAATAGCAAGATTCCAAATTTAATGCAATACATGAAAGTTAACAGCAAGCAAATAGAAAAATATATACTTATCTCAAAAAAATGGATTTCAAGTGCCAGTCAAAGCCGAGTTCACTCTTAGTTACATAAAGGAACTTAGCCAAGATTCAAATCAAATGTCAGGTCAATGGTCTTCCAACAGTAAAAGCTGAGTTCAAATGAAGAGATCGAGCTACTGTGTTACAAGTAAACAAAGCCAAGGATCATGAGCCAAACAAAGGCCGAGTGTTCAATGCCGTGAAGTCCTAGTCAGCCAAGTTTCAATTCCACAATAGTGAAAGCTAGAAGACTTCGAAGTTACAGCTAACAAACAAGTAGAGTTCACAATCTAAAACTGTGTGCTGAGTTTGTTCATACAGCTCATGATCATCAATCAAGCCGAGAGACATGCCAATCCAAGGCCAAGAATAGATCATTACCAGATTTCAAAGACTCAAGCATAGAGGAAGAGAATGGAATCTACAAGTGGCGGCCACAAGTTAGGGTTTTACAGGCAGTGTTTCCCCAAATTCTCAAGTGCAACACAAAAAGTCAATGCAAGAACCAAGATAATGCTAGTTTGATAGAATTTTGAAGTCCTCTACCAAAGGAAGTAAAAGTCATTAATTTGACAATGTACGTGGACAACCAAGCCTTGAAAATATACAATGCCAACTTGGAGATATGCCTTTAAAAGAAACATTCACATAAGTTGGGCATTGTATTTGATGGTATTATGCCTTAGTCAAATTTTGTAATAATTTAAATTTAGGTCTTTTTAGACTTAGGTTTAGATTTTATTTAGGCTTTTGGTTTTAATATTGAGTTTATCTCAATTATCATATTGTACAATATTGGTAATATCTTATAAAAGATATATTTAAAATTACCAATATTAGGGGCTAAATTCTAGGGGCATGATTTGGAGTCAAATTAGAAAGCTATTTTATAGCTGAAGTTGAGCTTTTCTATGGGTTTTCTAGGGGTGATTGGATTTCTAGATTAGGGTTTGGAAGGCTTCTTAAGGGAGTTAGATTGTCAGTTTTAGGGGTTCAGAATAGTGGAAAGGTGAGGCTAAGTGAACATTTTCATCCCTCTGCCCCTTTTTTGCAGTTTGAAACCATTTTTACAAGTTTTTGAAGGATAATAAAGCAGGGTTTTTTTATTACATCATTTTCTGAGTATTGGATCCATTCCTATTTTTCTTTTCTGCATTAAGTGTTGCAAATTTTATGTGATCTAGTAAAGTGAATTTTTTTTTATTCCTTTCCTATGTTATCAGAAATCGGGCCTTTTTGTAGAATATGTAAGTTTGTTGTCAGTTTTTACTATTTGTGGTATGAACCCTAATAGTGAATTCTAGTCAACCTTTATGTTGAGTTGAGAATGATAAATGAAGCTTAGTCAACCTTTGATGTTGGTTTCAAAAATCCTAATAGATCTGGAGTAAGTTTTTGGTGTATCACCCCATTTCCCATTTAGTTTTTAAATCTTTCTCCCTTTTCCCAATCAAGTTTTCAATCAGGTGGTGATATTTCATATTTAATAGGAACCGGCCTAGAATCTGAAGATTCCTCCTTATTCATAGTCTACTCATAGCTAGAGGAGGTTTCCATTGTCAGGATAGAATTTTTGTGTAGCCTTAATTCTTGAGCTAGGGTAACAATTCTAAATTAAATAGTTTTTGGCATGCCCAGTGGGACACGTTCTTCATCGAATGTGTCAAATTGCATTGTATCACTTGCTAGTTCTGGTGTGCAATCAACAAGATTCAGACCTGAAAGAGGTCATATTTTGCATATCTGATGTTCCATGGAGGAAGATGAGCTAGTTTAAAAGATCAGGAGATGTTTACCATCATTTCAATTGAATTCTGTTCAAGAAAATCATTTTCAGCCCTATCAAGGTCAGGAATCCCAATATGATTTTCATTATTCTACAAATAATAATGATATACACAATAGAGACACTGCAAGTATGTTCTAGAATATGCTTATGTAGATTGAGGATATTAAAAGGCAACAAGAGTCTAAATTCCAGCAAGAGCTGAACAGGTAGCTAGAAGAGCATGCTTATCAGACCCAGATCCAATGGTAACAAGCAATGGCTCAGCAGGATCAAGATTATCAAAGGTATCTAGCGGAGCAATACAAGATGAATGAAGCTAAGCTTTCAAGAGGGTTAAAGGTTCAAAAGAAGGTTCATCAAGGAGAGTTGCAAGCTCAAAAGGATGCTTATGAAGAGTTAGAAGTTTAGAAGAATGCTTATGAAAAGGAGCTGAGAGCTCATCAAGAATTTAATGAGAAATTTCAAAAGCTGATAGTTGTTGTGTTTAATCATGGTCATGAATTTTAGTTAGAAAAAGAAAAAGAATTAAAATCTCAGAAAGAGTCCCATGAAAAAGAACTACAAGATCTCAAGAAAAATATAGGATTCATGGCTTCTATAGCTGAAACATACAAGAAAGGCTATCAAATGCAAATTGAAAAGTGTATCTAGCTAGAAGAAGAGAAAGAGAACATTGAACATAAGCTTATGGATCTAGAACAAGATCTTTTTGAAGACAAGATAAATAAGTTTTTGGCAAATTAGAATTATTATGCTGATAAAAATGTACTTCTTTGACAAAAGAGTAAGGAAGATGAAAAAGAAGATTATTTTTGGGATGAGATGAAGCAGTTTTTCTTGCATCTTGATGACAATCCCGTATTTCCAGAAAGCATCTACAAGCCACATGAGGAGATTATTTCCAGCCAGCACAATGAGGAGTTCAATCAAACTAAATAAATTTCTTAGGAACTTGAATCCATCAAGTAGAGATCAAAGTTCATTATCTCTCAAGGATTTCTTATCAGGCATTTGGCCAGGATGGATGCTGTCAAAGAAGACCAAGTTGTACCAGCACCTCTGTATGATATCCTATCAAAAGATGAAGCTGAGAATGAATCAAATCAGCTTGTTTTCCCATATGATCAAAGTAAGTAAAGTCCAGTTGTTGATTGTTGATTCTCTTCAAATTGATGGTGATTGCAATTAGCTAGATCAAGTAAGTAAAATTCATATCAATCAGATCCTTGTTAAGAAAATGCTCATGCATATCTCCTATGTTCATCTTATGATAGCTTTCCAGAAGCATATTGATTATTCTGAGCTGCAAAGGATGGGAAGTTATTTTTCACAATCTGTGAACGGTTTTGTTTAGCTAGGCTTCAAGCTGGTTAAAGTAGGATAGGTCCAATTTTCATTTCAATAAGTGCAGTCTAGCACTAGGTTTTAGGTTGCATTAGGTCTAGGTTTAGGTGCATTTTTGTTTCAATAAGGTTGCATTCATGCATGTTCCAATTTTCTGACTCCTATTGACCAATGATAAGGTCCGAGTTCATGTCTAGCTGGCAGACATCCAACAGAAGTTGCCAAAAATATTATCCTATTTTTCATCATGGAAAATGATAGACAATAGGAAAAGGGTGCATAGAGGTCCTTTCATTTAATAGTGTCTTTCAAGTGATGTGGATCAACATTTTGTTAGTGCATCCATATCAGACTTTTAATTGTACTCTAAGTATTGATCACATGTTAAAAATTTCAAATTTATAATTGATCATTACATTGTGCATTCATACTGAATGTAATTTACAAATGTTCTCTCATATTTCAATAAATAGAGTACAAAGTATAGAATAGAAAGAAGAGATAGGAATATGAGTGGGTCCTTTGCATTTCCTTGAGGAGTCTTCATATTAGGAGTTGGTTGTCGTGTCTAGTCCAAGTCTCCAGTCTTCATCTTGAGTTTGTATCTGTCAGGTCTTATGTTTTTAGGGGTTGTCCTACATAGTGGTTAAAGATTTTGTTAGATCCAACTGGATCTAAGCAATGCTAAAGAACAAAAACATCATACTACAATATCAAATTCTTTCATGGCTGCATATATTTTTGATATTTAATGAAATAAAAAAATGAGCATGCACATAAAGTAAAAAATAGTGTTAAAAGACAACAGTACACATTATGTTAGTGAGCACACCGGTGGTTTGATGGATGCCCAAAATTGACCACTGGGTCATGTTCACTAACCTAATGCATTAGTTTTGATGTTTTCAAGCTGAACAGAGAGATGCATTGTTCAAACAAACTATGTGTTATAGTAAAAATCAAAAGAGATGCATTATACTTTTCATCATGGTGCTCATAGAATCAATGTGTTGTTCAAATTTTTGTTCATTTGCTGAAAAGATGTTAAAAAATGAAGTACAAGAATACATGAATCTGTTTATGGGTGTCATGAGCCCGTGCTCAAACCCCATAAACAGATTGCATTGCTGAAAATCAAAATTTGTGTTACAAGTCTTGTTATATCTGATTCATGGATCTACTATAGCAAAATATCAAATGGTATTTAGTCACATATTTTGATGCTCATTGTCAAGTATGTTAAGATGATATAGCTTGTGCATAAGCTGACAAGAATAGAGTTCCTCTTCAATGTGCAATAAAATGGATAAATCGATATAATCTGTAATGTGTTGTTCATTATTGACTACAGGTAGGAAATAACTAAAGCAACAATGCAAAGATGCCTATTTATTCAATGCTAAGTAAGTATTCTAGAAGGATTTTCAAAATTTAAGTTTTCATAAATGAAGACAAAATGGGCCAAGCTCATGTTTCCAGCTTTTAGTTAAGACAAAGTTTTCTCAAACAAATAGGAATATCAATAGAAATAGCAGGGTACAGCCAAAGCCGAGTTTAATGACTGATGAACACAGTAAATCAAAATCGTGTAAGGCAATAGACAGCTAGTAATAATGGAGCCAAGCCCAAGTTTAGTAATATCTTTAGCTTTCAACCAAGGAAGAGAAATTAAAGATGGAGTTTTTAGAAGCTATGTTATGTTTTGAAGAAAAGGCCCCAAATTTATACATGGGAAAGGTCAGGTTTTAGCTATCATGCTCATGTTTCAAACAAGTCTTAAAGGATGTGCTTCAATGACAAACTTCCAAGTTAATAAATCAATCCAGCCAAGCATTGCATGGTTACAGCAAGAAGAAAATTCTAAATCTATGAAATAACATAAATGACAACCCATGATAATATCAGTCAGGCTTAGGATTTGAGCTCATATAAATAGCCTATGAAATCATTAGCTAGCCGAGTCATAGACATCAAGGCTTCAACACTTCCAGTTACAGCCAGATCTTGAACTCAAGTTCAAGCAGGAGACTTTGAGCCAAGCCTTAATACTTCAAAGGCCCATGATATGTTCCAGTCAAAATAAAGCTAGAGGGAAAAGTATTTGAAAGTATAGTTAACGTGCATTCATGAGCAAGGAAAATAGAAAGATTCCAAATTTAATGCAATACATGAAAGTTAACAACAAGCAAATAGAAAAATATATACTTATCTCAAAAAAATGGATTTCAAGTGCCAGTCAAAGCTGAGTTCATTCTTGATTACATAAAGGAACTTCGCCAAGATTCAAATCAAATGCCAAGTCAATGGTCTTCCAACAGTAAAAGTCGAGTTCAAATGAAGAGATCAAGTCGTTGTGTTACAAGTAAACAAAGCCAAGGATCATGAGCCAAACATAGGCTGAGTGTTCAATGTCATGAAGTCCCAGTCAGTCAAGTTTCAATTCCACAACAGTCAAAGCTAGAAGACTTCAAAGTTACAGCTAACAAACAAGCAGAGTTCACAGTCTAAAACCGTGTGTTGAGTTTGTTCATACAGCTCGTGATCATCAATCAAGTTGAGAGACATGCTAATCACAGGCTGAGAATAGATCATTGCCAGATTTCAAAGAATCAAGCACAGAGGAAGAGAATGGAATCTACAGGTGGTGACCACAACTTAGGGTTTTACAGGCAGTGTTTCCCCAAATTCTCAAGTGCAACACAAAAAATCAATGCAAGAACTAAGATAATACTAGTTTGATAGAATTTTGAAGTCTGTTGCCAAAGGAAGTAAAAGTCATTAATTTGATAGTGTACATGGACAACCAAGCCTCAAAAATATACAATGCCAACTTGGAGATATGTCTTTAAAAGAAACATTCACATAAGTTGGGCATTGTATTTGATGGTATTATGCCTTAGTCAAATTTTGTAATAATTTAAATTTAGGTCTTTTTAGACTTAGGTTTAGATTTTATTTAGGCTTTTGGTTTTAATATTGAGTTTATCTCAATTATCATATTGTAAAATATTGGTAATATCTTATAAAAGATATATTTAAAATTACCAATATTAGGGGCTAAATTCTAGGGGCATGATTTGGAGTCAAATTAGAAAGCTATTTTATAGCTGAAGTTGAGCTTTTCTATGGGTTTTCTAGGGATGATTGGATTTGTAGATTAGGGTTTGGAGGGCTTCTTAAGGGAGTCAAATTGTTAGTTTTAGGGGTTCAGAATAGTGGAAAGGTGAGGCAGAGTGAAAATATTCATTCCTCAGCCCCTTTTTTGTAGTTTGTAACCATTTTTACAGGTTTTTGAAGGATGATAACGCAAGCTTTTATGATTACATCATTTTTTGAGTATTGGATCCATTCCTATTTTTCTTTTCTACATTAAGTGTTGCAAATTTTATGTGATCTAGTAAAGTGAATTGTTTCTGATTCCTTTCCTATGTTATTAGAAATTGGGCCCTTTTGCAGAATATGTAATTTTGTTGTCAGTTTTTATTGTTTGTGGTATGAACCCTAATAGTGAATTCTAGTCAACCTTTATGTTGAGTTGAGAATGATAAATGAAGCTTAGTGATTTTGTAGTTAGGGATGCTAGTTTGAAAAATCTTGATAGATCTGGAGTAAGTTTTTGGTGTATCACCCCATTTCCCATTCAGTTTTTAAATATTTCTCCCTTTTCCCAATCAAGTTTTCAATAAGGTGGTGATATTTTGTATTTAATAGGAACCGGCCTAGAATCTGGAGATTCCTCCTTATTCATAGTCTACCCATGACTAGAGGAGGTTTCCATTGTTAGGATAGAATTGTTATGTAGCCTTAATTCCTGAGCTAGGGTTACAATTCTAAGCCTGAACAGTTCCATTTTGTCAAATATTTTTACTAGGTCTACTAGATGAGTTGTGTATTGACTGATTTGGAAAATGTGTTATCCACATAGTCCTCCATGTTCTTATGCATCATATCATTAAATAGTGTGGCCATATCTCATTGGTAGGTTGTAACGATATTCTTGAGGCCAAATGGCATCACGTTCTAACAAAACATACCCCATGTACATGTGAAGGATATCTTCTCTTGGTCCTCAACTACTATCTTAATCTGATAGTAGGCAAAAAATACATCCTTAGTGAATGCATTTCATAACTAGCTATGAGATCTATAATCATATCTATGTTCAATGATGATAAATCATCTTTAGGGCATGATCTGTTAAGATTCCTGAGGTCGGTGCATACTTGGATAGAATTGTCTAGTTTTGATATAGGAATAATGTTGGATATCCATTATACATAGTCTATTGCTCTTATGAAACCAACTTTTAGGATTTTTTCCAATTCTTCTTTGACTATAGGTGCCACATGAGGGTGCATCTTCCTTAGCTTTTGTTTGACTAGTTTAACCCTAGGGGCTATTGGTAAGTGATGCATTATCAAATATAGATCCAGTCCTAGCATGTATGAATAGGATCATGTAAATTTTATTTTCTTCTCCATAAACAATTGGATAAAATACTGGTTTCTTCCTCTGATAAGGATTGAAAAAGATATATCGGTTGAGTATCTTTTTTTGTTCCCAAGTTTATTGGTTGTGTAGGCTCAATCAACACTGATGACCTTTCCTGAAAGTGATCGAGAAGTATATCGAGTTTCTCATCTTCAAGTGCCTCAGAGAGGTCTTCACCATCAAATACATATTTTATTTTTACTATTTTAGGATCTGACACTGCCACTAGGTGGTTTTCACTATCATATCTCCTTTTCTTTTTAATTTTCTTCTTTTGACTAAGAAATTTGATATCCTCAACTGTCAATGTTGCACTAGGTTCACTGATGGAAGAAGTAAGAGGTTCAATGATATTTAGGTAAGAGGCTATAACATAGTCATTCAGAAAATTAATTAGGTCTATAGGTTCATATTGGTTCCATTAAATTATCTTTGGATGTAATAATAATAAGGTAGCATTAAGATTAGTTTCAACAGGCTCAAGAGACATGATCACGTTATTATCAAAACTATCAATGGCAAGATGAGTTATACAAAGTTACTCTCTAAAGAATTATTTTGACTATTAATAATTTGGGCATCATCACTAGAGTCATTATTGGTATTATGAGGACCACAATGGGAACCAAAAGTATGTGTGTGAAAATATGCATGTAATTTACAACCACAAATATTTCAATGAGACATTAAATCCATTGGTTAGTATACAAAATCAAATTAAATAAAGTAAGACCAACAAAAAGAAACTCATTTCTTCCTAATTTTTATGATTCAATAATAATCTAATAGAATTGACAATCACGAGATGGAAGATTCAATTATCAAAATGCAACTACTTATGAAATTGTGAGGAAAAATGAAGATGATCTAGATGCAATTTGAATTAAGATATTTATGAAATTCTATGGATGCAATTCCTACACTTAGATGAGCAACACTTCCCTACATGAATGATCCAAATAAGAATTCTCCTAATTTTTTTAACCTTTTATATATTTTGAATTTGAATTGTGTGGATGAGATTGATTTCCCATGAAGGGTTGAGATGGAGACTCTAAGTGATCCATGTTATTAAGCCTCATTGGAGTGATTTAAGTTATTTGTCCTTTAGTGATTGAGTGGATAATTAGGATAATTTACTAAATCACATTAATTCATAACTCTAGCCATGGTATTTTTTATCTTGATTTAATTAAATAGGTTAGAATTAATTAATGAATTAACACTCTTTTGAAGATTTGATATTTCTCATTGATGTTTGATTATTGATGACCTATGTAATTAAATTGATCCAACTTAATTACATAGGTATGATTGAAATTGAATTGATTTGATGACCTTGATTAAGTTTTTATCCCTTGATGAAAATTTAGGGAAATTAGGAATTTTGGTAAGACCATATCATTTTTAAGTGATTACAGGAATGCATTCCCACTAGGAAAAATATGGAGAACCTAGTGCAGGAAAGCAATCTCGCATGGTTTGATTAGGAAGGGTGGGGAAAACCATCACCAATTAGATAACAAAGGATGAATAAAACATATTAGTAAAGATAATAACTATTTGGTCCTTGTCAGAATGTGACATTGATGCTATTTGTAATGCCCCACCAAGGAACCCTTGGAACAAAGTGTTAAATATGCACATGGTGATTTTTTTTCTTTTTTTAAACAAAGAATAGTGACTACATAATAGTGTGCATCTTGTAACCATAAACATAGTAATAAACAACAAGATAAAGCAAACACAATGAGCATAACATGATCATACATAAGTTGAAGACTTTATAACTCTTCCAAAGGCTCCAAGACAACCAAAAACATATATAATTAAGATAGAGAACACATGTCTGTGAGGCTTCCCTACAAAGATCCAAACAATCTCCATAGACCATGAGAGGCTAAGTTAGAAATAAATCACAATTAACAAAAGGGAGAATAAGTCAAATCCCTAACTCATAAAATAAATGTTCTTTTAAAGCCCAAATAGATGTTCCTAGCGTGATTAACCATACAAGTTTATTTAATTTTTAACCACAAGAATAATAAATAACATGATAAAAAAATACTTAAATAATTGTGATCAAGCTTGAAAGGCGCCCTAGAACCCTCTGAAAACCAACTCAAATGCACAGGTCAAACACCTAGTTCCCAAAACTGATAGGAGAACCAAACTAGTTGGAGACAATAAAGGTAGGTAGAGACACTAATCTATGGTGTAGAGATGCGACCAATTGAGATGCTAATATGTGATTTGTGAACTTATGATACAAAACAATCTCAATCTAGTGAGGTTGGAGATGTCAATTCATAGGTGGAGACACCGATCTATATAGACTTTGATCTACACAGATGTTGATTCATGAATTTAGGCGAGAAATAGAATTAATAAAAAGGGCAACCTATGACAAATCTAATTTAAAAATGTAAAGCATATAGCTCCACAACAGGGAGTACTGGAATAAAACATATCAAGGTTATGGCGACTTGATTACATCCAAAATAAATAAAAGTACATGAAGGAAATTGGGTATACTCAAGAACATTAAGTAGATACAATGCATAAACAAAGGCCATCAAATGAAGTGAGCTCATAGGATAATTTTTTTTATAATTAGAGGAACTTCGTCACCTGTATGTTGGTCCTCGGTAATGGTAAATTTCAACACCACCCTACTAGGTTGATCCATCAGACCCACCCCACTGTGCTTGTGGATATAGAAACCAAGCCATAAACACAAGTTCATTACACACACCAAGAAGGATATAGTCACGCTGATCAGATGCAATACTAAAGGACAATGCAAGGTCCAAGTATAAACATAATGCAAGAAAATATAGCATGTAGGATAGGCCACTACTCAACCAAATAAAGTATAATGTGGAGAATCAAAAATGGAGTGTCATCTCACAACTCACATAGGCCTGCACAAATTCAAGAAACCCTTCTCTCATCAAGGATGTTCCACTAAGACATATAAACATTTGTAGACCAGAAAGACTACACTATAACATATCAACATCCTCAAATGATTACAAGGTAGTCACATATAATCTTACATTATGTTTTGTCCCCATTAATTATTTAAGGTTATCAATTTTTATTAGAGACTCAAGAAAGGTTACCCAAAAGCCCCTCTATTCTCTGGTCTTCCTAGAAAAGCCCTTCCATCCCACTACTCAATACAAGCCATCAAGGAAAAAAAAGCACAAAAGAATCACAAGTCTAAAAATCCCAATTTACATCAAATGACTCTATCAGTATCAACCAAAGAGTATGGGTCTCGTGGGATCCTATCATGGAACACTCAAGTTTCTCATGATGTGGAAACAAATAATATAATCACGCATTCTAATGTGATCAAAATTAAGCATAGATATAAAATTACCAAAGAAGGAAATCGATAACAAGTACTCAAAGAACATTCAACTAGGCACATTACCAAGAGTATGGATTTGTCCACAAATCCAAAAATCACAAAGTGAAACTGTAGGAAAATTGCAAACATGGAGGACAATCCACTCTAATTCTTAGAATATGTCAAACATGCCAAACGACCAAGCTAGGCGACATGCAAAACGAGACAAACACAAAAATGCCCAAAATTCAAACATCAAGAAAATTGACAAAATTAAAACCCATTTTCCCTTAGGGTATAACTATCCCAAAAATCTAATAAAAATTCAATTCTGACATCATGGGAAAAAATAGTCAGCCTCGCGATGAAAAAACTCAAACTGGAAAACCCAACATGTACATACAAACCCAAATAGGTGCTAAAAGCATAAAGAAAGATGGGGAAACCCTACCTCTCATCAAGTAGGAAACCAATGAAATGGTCAAAAGAATATAAAAATGTCATGAAATCATGAATTGCTCCACAAGAATGGAAGCAACTGCTTCACAGTTCCAATGAGCCGCTACCCACAAAGATCCCACACCTTCTCTCAAACCCAACAATCATAAATGTAGGTTTTCCAATAAAATTTGGAGCAAATCCCAAATTTTCACAATAGAAAAAAAGTGAAAAAGTGAGGAAAAATAACTCACTTTTCAAATTTAAAGCACTTTTTCCAAAGAGACTTTCAAATAGTTTATTTAAATAATTTAAATAAACTATAGACCTTTTTGTAATTAAATAAATCGATTCTAGATAATCAGAATCCAACTACAACAAATTAGTCGGTGAATTTAAATAACATTAAAATTCCTCGATTAAATAAAAATCAACATTTTAAATTAAATCCTTCTATGACAACTGCAACAACTCTAAATCCACAGACATATACTAGTTGATCACAAATGCAATATGAATCTAAATTTACCAATAATGTAGCAAATGGAATAACATAATAATATCAGATACATTGTCCATACATGGATGACATTGGCTCAATATGAATGGCCAAAGCTACTATCTCCTGTACTAATGTTGGGGATATAGACACACTCAAATCTTGCAACTCGGGTGGAATGTGCCTAGTACCTATTCACTGAAAAAGAAAACAAGTGCAGATGCTCATGGTGCAAATATCTGAAGCACATAAAGTGCATGATAACAAATAATGAAGGAGAGTGATACATCGTGTAGATCTCACAAATGAGTGACTATGATTTTGTCTCACTTCGTACTAACACAAAGGGTAAAATGCATATAAATTATGTGGTAAAGAAGAAAACATCATATCATTAAATTAACATTACATTTAAATTTAAAGCATTTAAATAAATCATTTTATGACTATTCTAAACATAAAATCAATGAAAGTAAATAACTATAGTGTCCAACATCATATATGACACAATATGAATGAGTCTAATAAAATCATCCTTATAATCATAAAAAATATTATACATCATATTTCATCATAAGGCATCACATAACATCGCTAATATGATCATCAAGATATGATCAAATTGAAACAATAACACAATCTATCCATTTAACATAGCCAATATACTGGCAACCAAAATAATGAACTGTCATCGATGCATCTCATCATGCAGATAATCACAGATAATTGAAATAGTGTATCTTAGATGAAAATAACCATGGAATAGAATGAAAATATAGGATACACTACATCCTCCACCTCTTGGCATAGGCTTACTCCTAGAAGCTTGCAAAAATATAAGGGTACAAAACTCTCAACTGTGAAGCATCCTCCCATGTAGCAAAAGTCTCATCACTTGGGTCCCATTAGAACCTTACCTACTCTATGTCTTTTCCCTTGAGGGTTAACATAAGATGTTGAAGAATGGAGATGGGCTCCAAATAAATTTTTCTCACCCTCTAATTGTAAAGAACACCAATAAAAAACATGGGTCACATAAGGAATATACGGTCTCAACACAGAGAAATGAAAACATCATGGATGTGTGATAGGATAGGTGGAAATGCCAAGTGATAGGAAATAGGAGTAATAATCTCAAGGATCTCAAAAGGTCCAACAAAATGTGGCCCTAGCTTAGAGACCTTCCCATAAAAGATGGGGCTCTTCCATAGATGAACTTACAAAAATACATGGTCTCCAACTGAAAAGTGACGGTTGAGCCTGTGGGCATCAACATACTTCTTTTTCTGATCCCGAGCAGTAAGAAAATTCTCCCTAATGTGAACAACCTAATGATCCATATCCTAAAACATCTTAGGACCCAAACTGACTCGATTCTCTAATTTATCTCAACTCAAAGGTGTACAAGATGTTCAACCATACAAGTCCTAAAAATGTGACATGCCAAGAGAACTATGGTACCCATTATTATTGCAAACTCAACCAAGTATAAATAGTCCTCCCACCTAATCTATTGACCCATCACATACATTTGAAGCATGTCTTCAAGAACATGATTCACCTTGTCTATCTAACCATCAGCCTTGCGGTGATACGCTAAACTAAAATTGAGATGCACGCCCAATGCATGCTGGAGAAATGTCCACAATGCAAAAGTAAACATTGGATCTCTATCAAAAATAATCATGTGAGGTATCCCATGCAACTGAACTATCTCCTCCATGAACACATGTGCTACCAAATCAACAGTATAATAAGCTCTCATGGGTGAAAAGTGATCCACCTTGGACAACTTATCAATTGCAACCATAATAGCATCATGTCGATATGATGAAATAGGTAACCCAATAATGAAATTCATAGATATAATATCCCCCTTCCATTTAAGGATGGAATATGGATGTAAAAGATGTGTCAAATTTTGATGATTTTCCTTCACTCTCTGGCACTCAATACATCTAGCCATAAAATTAGAAACATCATTCCTCATCCTTTCCTAAAAGTACAATTGTCTAAGGTCGGCATGCATCTTCTTGACTCTAGGATGTGTAGAATATGAAACATGATGTGTCTATAACAAAACCAATGAATGAATATCACCTAACATTGGCACATAAATATTCCCATAGTACTATAAAAGTCCATTTTATTCTAAAAGTAACCTAAAAAATGCCACAAAAATGTACGTCTAGACTAAATCTCTGCTCTAACCTCCTGATACCATGTATCACTAGGAAAAACCTCAAGGATACAACTATGAAAATATAATCCAAGTGATAAAATAGAGATCTCGTGCCTTCTCCTACTCAAGGAACTAAAAACAACATTCTCTTTCCCCTTGATGTAATGAACATCAAAATCATACTCACATAAAAACTTCATCCAATGACAATATCATGCATTTAGGTTCAACTGAGAAAAGATATACTACAAGTTGTGATGATCTCTATGAAACTAAAACCTATGACCAAAAAGAAAATGTATCTAGTGTACAAGCACATGCACAACCACTGCTAACTCCAAATCATGGGTGGGGTATTTCAACTCATGATACTTGAGCTTCTAGGACTCATATGTAATCACTTGTCCTTCATCCATAAGAATTTCCCCCACATCTCCAATGATGCATTAGTACACACCATAAACTCTCTTGTACAATCTAGCACTACCAATATAGGTACATTGGTCAAATGCTCCTTAAGAGTTTGAAAAAATGACTCACACTATGCTAACCAAACAAACTTATTCCCTTTTCTCTGAAGAGAAGTGATAGAATGATCCAACTAAGAGGCAGTAACCTACAAAACCCACAAAACTATGATCCTCAGGAATACTAGTCAGCACTAGCTAATCCATGATAGCTCGCATCTTCAAACGATCCACCAAAATACCCTCTCTAGAGATGTTATGGCTTAATTAATTCACCTTATTCTACAAGAACTCGCATCTAGCCAGGATTCCAAACAATTGATGGTCATGAAGACACTACAATAATTGACACAAATGCACCTCATACTCCTCCATACTCCTTGAATAAACCAAAATATCATCTAGAAATACAAGGACAAAATGGTCAAGATAGGTGTGGAACACACTTCATAAAACTCATGAACACTAATAGAACATTGGTCAACCCAAAGGGTACAACCATAAACTCATAGTGCCCATAACGAGTGTGAAAATTTGTATGATGAATGCCAACCTCATGGATACGAAGATGATGGTATCCTAAATCAAGATCTATCTTTGAGAACACTCTCTCCCTTCATTTTATTAAACAAATAGTCAATCCTTGGAAATGGATATTGATTAGTCATTGTCACCTTATTCAACTACTCATAGTTAATGTACAAATACAAAGATACATCCTTCTTCTTCACATAGATGACTAGTGTACCCCAAGGGGATATACTAGGATGAATATGGACCTTGGTGTTAGAAAGTAAAGTCCTCCAAGATAACTAAGAGGGGGGGGGGGTGAATCAGTTATCAGATAATTATAACTTTTATCATCTTCAACAACATTAAACCATATAAGCAATATAATTACCAACCATAGAAAGATATTCATACACAATAACACAATGACACAAGATATGTTGACTAGGGAACCTCTTGATCAAAGAGTAAACCCCAGTGGGAATGATAACCAAAAAAGATGCACTAATATGAATATTCCTTGTGAGAGGATGGACTCTATTAGGAGTCTTATGAAATACATTCAATACATATGAATCCCTATTAGGAGATTTTGAATCCATGTTAAAAGATTCTAACCATGTTAAGAGTTATGGAAGACAGAAGGACCCACTACCCAAACAGCTTCAGGGTAAGATCACTGAACACACTGTCCAAATAATCTTTGCATTACTCAACATAATAATATTTTACCTCTTCTCTGATTGTGCCAAACCGCACTCACTATTACATCAGATCTCTATACTTTGCATGTCTTCCTTTTCACTTTCATACTTAGCTCTTTTCTTCACTTCATGCATACCGCATCACACATCATCACTACGACTACATTACAACAAGGAAATACATTCCTTCCTTTATACCACACTCAAATAATTACAAATGAGTTAGCATACAATTACAATATAAAATTTTCCACACGCTACATCAAAATTACACAAAACTGTCAGCTTCCAAATACAATAAATCTTCACTCATGTGACCTCAAAGTCTATGCTATCATCCATGTCACTATCAATTTTTCTCCAACTTCCCTATAACTACACAAAACCAGCTTACATCCTGATTAGGAGATATCATCTGATTTACACAAACTGCTACTCTGGAACACTACTTGAATACTGCTTCCACCAAAATGATCATAACTTCCATGAATAAATGAATTACTATCTTCACTCTTAACCATAGACATATAACATATCAAAGAGTATAACCTCAACATCACATAGCTTCAATTGCAATAACCCATGTGCGCTAATCCAAACTCTTTCTACTTCTCTACAAGTCTTTAGTAAATCACTATGTTGACATCAATGACAATCATAGTCATGAATGCAAAAATAATTGCTACATAATGGCTACCAAAAATTTAGCATTCATTCCTAACAATCTCCCCCATTGGCATTGATGGCAACATAGATGAAAAACATCCAATGTTCCAAAAATCCAATACTGCAACACTGCTTCTTCAAATCCTCTTCATCAATCAAATCTTCCTTCGTTATCCTATTAAGTTCTCTCCAACAGATGTCTCAGATTTTTTTTCATGTATACTTCTCCCCCATTGACATCAATGATAGAAATTCCATCACTATGTCAACAATAACTCAATGTCAAAAGATATTATTCAGAAAATACATTTACTAGAGTCCTCATGACTCAACTCAGATACACATACTCCCCCATAGAGGAAGTACCAACATCCAGTCCAGAAGAAAGATAAGGCTCATATACCACTGGACGGATGCAACCAACAACATCACTTCTCAAAAGTAGGCTGGGGCATAACCCCAAGCATACCTCTCAGATACTCAAATGTATCCTTAGGAAAAGGCTTTGTGAATATATCTACTATCTGCTCCTTTGTACTTATGTACTCAAGTCTGACTTCTTTCTCAGCAACTTTCTCTCTTACAACATGATACTTAATCTCTATATGCTTTGTCTTAGAATGTAATACAAGATTCTTAGACATACTAACTGTACTGGTATTGTCACAATGTATGACAACATGTTCAACAAATTTTATTCCACTATCCTTCAACATTTGCTTCATCCAAATTATCTAGTTACAATTGTTTGTTGCTGCTACATATTCTGCTTCTACTATGCTCTGTGAGATACAATTATACTTCTTGCTTAGCCAAGAAACTAATCTTCCTCCAAGGAAAAATGCTCTACCACTGGTGCTTTTCTTATCATCAACATTGCCTCCCCAATCAGCATCTGTATATGCACACAGGGTAAAATCATCAGATTTTTCATACCATAATCCATAGTCCATTGTGCCTCTTAAATATCTTAGTATCCTCTTTACCACTGCATAATGTGATTCTCTAGGTTCAACTTGAAATATTGCTACAATTCCAACTAAATGTTCTATATCAGGTCTTGTATGAGTCAAATACTGCATCCTCCAATCATAGATCTGTATTTCTTCTGTTCTACTGCAAGAGTCTCATCTATGCTAGATAACTTATGTCCAATCACCATAGGTGTTCCAACTAGTTTACAATCCTCCATTCCAAATCTTTTCAACAAGTCATTCAGGTACTTTGTCTGACTTACAAAGATACCATCATTGTTTTGTGTTATCTATAATCCCAAAAAGTATTTCATTTCACCAATCATACTAATTTCAAATTCAATCTTCATTTCATCAACAAATTTGTCACTAGCTTCATCTTCTCCTCCAAAGATAATGTCATCAACAAAAATAACTATAACTAACAAACCATTTTCAATTTCTTTTGTGTATAAATTTCTATCAGTTGTTCCTTTAGTAAATCCCAATTTTAACAAATACTTATCTAGTCTTGCATACCAAGTTCTAGGTGCTTGTTTAAGTCCATACAAAAATTCCTTCAATTTACATACCATGTCTCCTTCTTGAGTCAAAGGAAAACCTTCAGGCTACTCAATGTAGAATTCTTCTTCCAATTCTCCATTCAGAAATGTTGACTTCACATCCATCTGATATACTTTGAATTTCTTGTAAGATGCATAAGCCAAAAACATTCTTATTGCTTCAATTCTTGCAACAGGTGCAAAGGTTTCTTCATAATCAATTCCTTCTTATTGTGAGTAACCCTTACATACCAATCTTGCTTTGTTTATTACTACTTATCCTTGTTCATTCATCTTGTTTCTGAATACCCATGTAGTTCCAATAACTTTCTTGTCTTTAGGTCTAGGGACCAATTCCCATGTCTTGTTCTTTTCAATCTGATCTAGTTCTTCTTTCATAGCATTAGTCCAACTTTCATTTTCACAAGCTTCACTAGTATTCTTAGGTTCAATTTGAGAAATCAAACATAATTGTTCTGGTACCTTATTCTGAGTTAGAAATCCTCTTTTGATGCTTCCAATAATATACTCAATAGGATGATTCCTTAACAAACTCTTGCTAGGTGTCACTTTCTCAGATCTCTCTTCAGGTGTAGGTTCTTCACTAACTTCACTATGGCTTTCATTCAACAAATCACTATCAATTTCATAAAATAATTTAGTAGATCCAATGTTAGGTTTAGGATGAGCTTCTTCATCAGATTCATAATCAAGCATTCTTTCCTAAATTTTGAACTTTTCAGCAACTTTAACATTTGCGCTTTCAACAATAGTTTTAGTTCTTTTATTGAAACATCTATATGCTTTTATTTTCAAAGAATATCCAAGAAATATACCTTCATCACTTTTAGGATCAAACTTTCCAATATCATCATCTCTCTTTATATAACATTTGCTTCCAAAAATTCTAAAATACTTAACTGAGGGTGCATGTCCAAACCATAATTCATAAGGTGTCTTGTTTGTGTCTGCTATGATTTGTACTCTGTTCATTGTATACACTGTTGTGTTCACTGCTTCTCTCTAGAATATCTTCACCAAATTATTTTCAAACAACATAGCTCTTGCTGCTTCAGTCACCGATCTGTTTCTTCTTTCTACAATGCCATTTTGTTCAGGTGTTCTAGGGGCTGAATACTGTCTCTTAATGCCATTTTCTTCACAAAAGGTGTTAAACTTTCTAGAAGTAAATTCTCCACCTCTATCAGATCTCAAACATTTAATCTTCATTCCAGATTCATTCTCAACTATATTCTTAACAATCTTAAACTTATCAAATGCTTTAGATTTTTCTTTAAGAAATGCAATCCACATCATTCTTGTAAAATCATCAACAAGAATCATAAAATACCTTTCTCCATAGAATCCTCTAGTCTTGGTAGGACTGCTCAAATCTATATGAACAATCTCTAGCTTCTATGTAGATGTAAACTTCTTACTGGCAAAAGAAATTCTCTTCTATTTAGCCATTACACATTCTTTGCAAATCATGTTAGTAGGCTTCATAATCTTAGGTAAATCTCTCAATGCAAGTGTAGTACTTACTTTCACAATGTTATCAAAGTTTATATGACAAAACCTTCTATGCCATAACCAACTGTCATCAATCTTAGTAATCAAACATGTCATCTTAGTAGGATTCAACTGAAATACATTACCTCTGGTTCTAGATCTAGTTCCAATCATATTTCCATCTTTATCCTTTATCACACAAGTTTTCTCAGTAAATCAAACTTGATATCCCTTATCAACTAACTATCCAACACTCAAAAGATTATGTTTCAATCCATCAACAAAATAAACATCATCAGTATTAGTCTTTCCATCAAGAGTAATAGATCCTATATGTTTAATCAAACAAGGTGCATTGTTTTCAACTCTAACAACTCCTCCATCATATTCATTAAACTTTATGAACTTTTTCATGTCTCCAATCATATTATGTGAACAACCACTATCTATAATCCAATTAGCTTTCTTTTCAACTTGAGAAACTAAGGCTTTTTCTTCCTTAACATCAGTTTCAGAATTCTCTTCTTTAATTGCTACAAATCCTATGTCATCATTATTATTAGTATGACTTTCACTCAAAGTTCTTTCAATACTAGCTTCAAGATCTTCATCATTAGCATACTAACATTCCTTAGATCTTCTAGGTTTGAAATTGCTTTTGTACCTTTTAACTCTCTTAGGACACTTAGATGCAAAATGACCATATTCTTGACAAGTTCAACATTTAAATATTTTCTTACCATCTGGTTCTCTTTTCACAAGTAAAGCAATGCCTTCTTCAATCTTCTTGTCTTCTTCATTTCTAGATCTATTGCTGCCAACATAATCTCCGCTCACACTGATGCTTCTTGACAAAGTAGGGTGAACACTAAGAGCACTGAATGCTATCTCCAT
The DNA here is from genome assembly GCA_027943335.1 of Chamaecyparis obtusa. Lineage (NCBI taxonomy): Eukaryota > Viridiplantae > Streptophyta > Pinopsida > Cupressales > Cupressaceae > Chamaecyparis > Chamaecyparis obtusa. The sequence goes on along the minus strand of BSBK01000752.1, from coordinate 938,251 downwards.
TCTAGATAAGTCTCATGATAATCTCAGGTTCATTTCTGTTGCTTCCAATCTTCCAAGAAGAGTCTCTCTTGTAAAGTTTGTTGTACAAGGTATAACTTGTTCAATCATCTATGTTGTCTACTTAAATACAAGAGTCAATGTCCTCAGAATTTTCCATATCACTTCATTCTCTGTCTTTTGTTCCTCCACAAGATTTTATACCTGTAATAATTTCTGACATTCTACCAATATAACTTCTAATAGATTCATCTTTCAACATTCTTATATCTTCAAATGCACATATCCAATTATGTAATCTAACTCTTTTTGCATGTTCATCACCTTCAAAAGTAGAGTGTAAAGCTTTCCAAATTTCATGAGACTTTTTCAAATATTTTACCTGACTGTACTCATTCTCTGGAAGGGTTGTCAAAAGTGCTTCTCTTGCAAGTATGTTACACATGAATAGATCTCTCTCATCAGCAGTACATGTTTCAAGATTGTCTTCTTCAATGATAGTCTTATCATTCTTTGTAATCAACTAATAACCTGGTCCTAAACATAGTAGGTGTATCTTCATGTTTTCTTTCCAGCTGTCATAATTTACTCCATCAAACTTAGGGCTTTCTTTTCTAAAATTTTCCATGGATCTCCTTAAGCTATTAGAATTATTTTTCAAGGACCTGCCACTCTGATACCTGTTACCCTAATTTTCATGTACATGAAAATTTGGCTAAAACCTATCCCCAAGTCTCTTTTTTCACCTTGCCAGGCATCCCTAAAATTTTCTTGAATTTATCTCTTGTTTCCTGGCCTCTGCAATCTTTTTAACTCTCTGGTCTGCAGACCAAAAAATTCATAAACTAGTCGTTGGTGTTCAAAAAACCCTAAGAGACCCTAGGCCATGTTCTATTTTCTGTAATACCCCAAAAATGGGCTATAAGTTCATTGACCTCCTACATCATCAAATCGAATGAAATCAACATCAAAGTCCTAACCTAAGGCACATCTGAACATCATCGAATCCTAATTGATTATCTTAAATTCTGCATCGAGGAATATTCCTAGCAATATTCCTAATTATCTTGATTAAATTTAATTTAATGATTATTTGGCGATAAATCCTATTTATCCTAAAGTTTGATTAATTGAATATTCTCAATATTTAATTAATTAGATTTAATACTGCCACTTAATTATTTAATTGAATTGAATTATATTTATTCCTCAGTATTATTATTTAAATTTGACAATAAATCAAAATTCTTATCATTAATTGATTAAATTCTTATTTAATTAATTAAAGGAAGTTGTCAATTTTTAATAATATTATTTTTGAATAGAAGTTTGAAAAATGATTGATTAACCCATAAATCAATTGTTTTATTTTTCAAAATCAGTTAAATTGGAAATAAATCACTTCATTATTAAATTAATTCATAAATAAAAACATGCACAATCACAAAAGTAAACAACTATCAATTATCAATTAAATCAAAAACTCTATTTTGAGTTCAACTCTGCTTTTGTGTGTTTTTGTGAGTTAATTATTTTTTATAATCAGATAACTCAAAAATCAAGCTGAGTTAATCTGAGTGATTTATGGCTTTCTTTCATGCATCCTCAAGGCCCTAGATTTCTATAAATCAAGGCTCAGCTCTTCAAAAATCATCTCATAATTTTGTGAGGTTACTTTGCCAAAATTGTCTACGAATTGCACAACCATTTTGAAGAATTGGAATTTGGAGAATCAAAGCTTATTGAGAATCAAGGCTATTGTGAGATCAATTTGGTTTTTACATTTATTTAGATTCATTTTCATATCATTTTTGGATCAATTTCATATCAGTTCATTCTAGATTAGATTCATATCAAGTTTTCATCATATCATTGCATAGAAAATTAAAAAAAAAAAAATTAATTGCATTCATATTTCATATCTAGATTTTGCATTCAAATCCTTCATTTAGGTGTCATCAAGGTCACTGATCTTGATAACAATCTAAGAACATCATACTCACACCTATTAGAAGGCAGTAAATCACCTGGTTAGTTTAGCTTTCAATTCATTCCAGCTTTTGATTTTTGCTAACCTCTAATATCTTACTGAAGTGTTGTGTCTACAGATCAGGTACAAAATTCACACACACATTTTTGGCACCCACTGTGGGGCCCTGAAATGGGTTTCCAATTCAATTCTGTCAATTTCTATCTTTTTCTCCTCAGTTTCTATGCAAAACTATGATTTTTTAATTTCTGTCCATACAATCTTCGTACGAGTTTCTGACAAAAGTCATTTTGCACTATACCCACTATCATACAATAGTCTATCAGATCACAGATCATGTCATACTATACACACTATCATTTGAAAGTTCAATTATCATTTCACAGAACACCCAGTGTCGTACGAGTTTCTGGACTATCATCTGGGAACACACCCACTGTCGTACAAGTTTCAGATTGTCATCTGGTAATAGACCCACTATCGTACAAGTTTTGGTATCAGATTTCAACTGTCATTTCATTTTTCAGGGCATTTTGTCATATTTGGTTTTCAAATTTTGACTAACGGCTAATCTTAACAATTGAAATTCTCTATTTTTTATTGACTCATGTTGGTTTTGATTGAAAAAAGTGCAAGAATTGCTAAAAATAGGTAAAAATCTACTAAGCACATTGCGAGGAATTCAGGTAATCTTCTCAGCTGATAGACTTTGATTTTGGATCTAAAACAAACATCTCATGTGTCTAGCTTGAGTGACTTTTATTGCTTTCCTATCACAGACTTCATTTGGGTTATAAACACAAACATAGTTTGCTTTTAGCATCTTTGTTACACATAGTAATTAGGCCCCATGAACACTATTTGTGGATCTTGAGAGAGTGGGTTTCTAGTGAAACTCTTCTCAATGAAGGATCCCTTGTAGGTGGGGAGGATACTGAGGGAGTCTCACATTCCACTAGATCTGTGTGTTTTCAACTTTTGATCGAGGCATTCTCTCTCCAGAGAGGTTGATAGATCATAAGGGGTTGACGTCTTAGATCTTTGTGAGATAATCTTGGTCTTAGCGTGTCAAATTTATCTGTCTAATTTGTTTGGGTTAAAAGTGAAAAGGCTAGGGGATTATGCTCTACTTCCTTTTTGGATAGTACCAGAAACCCAAATCCTTGAATCTGGAACTAGTCTCCATGTGGTATATCTTGTGAGTCACCTTTAGAGAGGGTTAACCGTAGTGGACATTCCCTTAATTGGGTCAACCACATTGATGAAACCTCAAGCGGTAATAGCCATTTTCACCGTGGTAGTGACAACTGCTATATAAATGTTCTATTGGAAGAAATCTCCACAGGTGTGGTCTCTTGTTGGGCTATCAGATCTCCCTAGTAGATCCTGAAGATTACTTCTCAGACTGTGTCAAAACCTCAGTGCGCTTGGATTGGAGTTCACCCTCTTGGATCATAAAAGTTGTAGATTCAAACCATTACTAAAAACCCTAGCGAGGCCAAATTTTCATTTTCTAGGGTATATGTGTGTTATTGCAAAACATTTTTGGAACATACACAATTAGCACTTCTGAGGATTAGAATGAATAAAATCACTTGATTGTTCATGTGCAAAGTTGCTTTTTCCCTTGTTCATTATTTTCAAACATGCTTGAAATCACTTGCTTGCTATTTTTTGTGCTTGCTTATCTATCTGGTTATTGAAAATGAACAAATATGTTACAATCCTCAAATCTGGACATTGAAATTTGCAAACAATCTGAAACTAAAAACCTAAAATTTGCAAAATCTGAAGTAAAATTCTTTTCTGGAGTCAAAAGTCATCTCAAGAGGTTAGAAATTCATACGAGTTTCTATCAAGTGTTGTTTCATTACTAACCATTTGTCGTATTGTAGAGAACCCAGTGTCGTATGAGTCTTCCTACTAGTCAAATTTAAAAAGTCAAATCCTGCTAGCAATTGTCGTGTGAGTTTTTGCAACTATTGTACGAGCTTTTCAACTGTCATTTCATAGCATACCCACTATCATACAAGTTTTTCAAATACCGTATGAGCTTTTCAACTATCATTTCATAACATACCCACTGTCATACAAGTCTGCAGAGTGTCATTTGGGAAAATTTTGAAAGTTGTCAGAAAATTGTCAGAATTGCCAAATATTTAGCTTTTTCATCCTATTTCCAGAATCTTTCGAACAAATCACTATGTCAGGAACAAAGTAGTAGATATTGAGAATCCAATCATTTTCCTAAAGTGGTCTTTTGAATCTGATCTAGTCTTCTATTTAATCAATTTGAGTCTTTATCATCTTGTGTCAAAACCTTGTCATAACTATCAATCTTCAATCAATCATCAAAATGACTAAGTGTTGTGATATCTTGTCTGCTATCTTTTGGGAAATCTACCCATACATCTAGGGCACAGTATCCTTCACCCATGTCTAATCAAATCTTCAAATCAATCAAACCTTGACAAGGTTGCATCATCTAATCATCTTGATTCAATTCATTCTTTAGTTATCTAGATCTTATTCTTTTGTTTCACTCAAAGTTGATGGTGGAAACTAGAGCTTCCTCACACAAGAAATCTGAAGAAGCATCCCAGACCTTACCTATAACTGCTACCAGGGGTCCAACTCTTGAGAAACTCATCAATTCTAGCCTTTAAAAGGATGATGGTCTTGGCAACTTTCAATTAAAAACTGGTTACATACCTCCTCCATCAACTCACGGAGGTACTCAACAAACCCCACATCAATCTATTCTAGGGAGTCCACAAACTCCTACCATGTCTCAAGCAGGGACAAACTTTGGCTCTCAAAGAACTCAATCTCAACATGGTGCAGATCAAGAACCCATGCCTGAAGAAATTGCTCAATATCAAAATGATGATAACTTCAAATGAATGATGAAGCATTTCTTGAAAGAAGATAGAGAGGCATACTTTTTACAATTAGCTCATCAAGGAGCTAAGCTTCCTCCTAATTTTAATGTTGAAGCTATCATCACACATGAGGAATAAACTCTGATAATGGCCATGATGAAACAAATACATGCCTTACAAGTCAAACTGAATCAACTTGAAAAAGAGAAGGAACCCAAAGAGTTCTCCATGGAGGCTCTATGTCCTTTTCCATTTGACAAAGACTTGTACATGCCACCATTTCCAAAAAGAGTGGAGATGTTGAAGTATGATAAGTATGATGGACACTCAGATCCTCAAGATCATGTTAGAGAATTTTGTACACAATCAATGGAATTCATGCACGAACCAACCTATCTGATGCATCTCTTCCCTTGATCTCTAGGGGGAGCAACCATCCACTGGTTCTCTAGATTGCTTTCTACTATCAAAACTTTTGAGGAGTTGATCAAATTGTTTTATCAGCAATACTCCTACAATATTCAACATCTAGTCACCATGATTGATATCTGTAATCTCAAGCAATATCCAGGGGAACCATTCCTAACATTTCTCAAGAGATGGAGGAAGAAGTTCTCTCTATATGCTAGACCTATTCCAGAAATAAAAAAACTAGAAATCTTCATCAATAACCTTGTTCCAGAAATCAATTATCCTCTACAAATGCAAGATCATACATCTTTTGATAATATGGTGGATAATGCTATCAAAATTGAAAAAGTGCTTGTGAAAAAAGGAGAAATCACACTTCAGAAAGACAAGTATGAATCTAGGTCTAGTTCTAAAGACAAGAACAAAAATTGGAACAAGAACAAAGGCATCATCATAGATGGCATTGTTGATACTATTCATGCCCCATCAAAGGCACTAGCCTACAACCTAACTCTTGGTTCCCAAGCCATTAAAGCTTCAGAACAAAAGTCATCCGAACCATTTCAAAAGAAGCCAGAATATAAATCTTGGGATAGACAGTGAAAGTTCACTCCTCTTGGAGAATCTTTAGAATCAGCTATGAAAACTCTATTGGCTGATAACATCATCTCTTTGCCAGCAATCTAACCACCTGATTCTGAGCCTAAGCCAAAATGGTGGAGAGAAAATGAATTCTGTGATTTCCATCAAGGTAAAGGTCACAAAACTAATAACTGCTTTTGGTTGAAACACACCATTCAAGATCTGATCGATAGGGGAGACATCATAGTTGACAATCCTAAGAGCAATAATGATCATACAGCATTCATAGAACCATTTCCACAACATGGTGAAGAAGTTTCATCTTCTCAACCTAATATGGGGGAAAAAGTCAATTATGCTTACCCTGGAAATAATGCTACCATCAATATGGTTGAACCCTGTCTCTCAGAGCATTGTAATGTCATCACAGTTGTAAGAAGAGATAGACAAAATCAATCCACCAATGCAGTTACTCGATCACAAGCCCAAGCACATCTGAAAGGACAAATCCCAAATTCATCAAATGTCCCTAAGGTGCCCTTCAATCTTTCATCTACTTCTAAATAGAAGGCTGCTTCCAAATCTTCCAATCCAAAGGATAGGAGGCCTACATCTTATAGCATTGTTCAACAACTCCAGCACACTAATGCCAAAATCTCCATGTTTGAGTTGCTTTGAATATCTCCAGCTCATAGAGCCATACTAGACAAAGCTTTGCTTGGTTCCAATGTTCTTGATGACCTTGATTTAGATAGGTTCTAGACTATGGTTGGACATCTTACATCTCCACAATATATCTCCTTTTCAGAGGAAGATGACAACTACTTGAGTCACCCACATAATCATCCTTTGCACATAGAAGTCTTGATCTAGAACTGTAGAGTCAAACGTGTGTTGATAGATGGGGGTGCTGGACTAAACATTTGTTCTTACAGCTTGATCACACAATTGGGATTTTTAGAATTGGCTATTGATCCTCAAAAGAAGATAACCATAAAATCCTATGATGAACAAGAAAGATCTTCTAAAGGCACCATTGTCTTACCCATCTGAGTGGGTCCAATTATCAAAGATACCATCTATTAAGTGCTTGATCTACCTTTGGCCTACAACATCCTCCTAGGGAGACCATGGATACTTGAAATGCAAGCTATTCCTTCTACATACCATCAATGTTTGAAGTTTCCTTATGAAGGAGTAGAGGTTACTATCCCCGCAGATTTGAATACAACTCGCAATACATTGAAGGAAAGTGCAAATAAGCTTGTGCCTAATAATAGAGAATCTTCCATTGAACTAACTAAAGAAGCATCCACATCTAAAATGGAAAATCTTGCAAAAGAGGTCAATATCAAAGAAAATAGTATGGGAGAATATACTATCAAGCCAGTCTTATCTTTGACATCTCTCCCTATCTCGCCTAAGTCTTATGGGAAACCTTTGAAAAAATCCAAACCAAACTCTAAAGAACCTCTTAAAGCATATAAAAAGAATTTTTTAGTAGAACAAGTATCCAAGAAAGAGTTTGAAGAGGATGAAGTTGTGCTATCATGGCTATACAAAGATGAACCTGAATCTCAATTTGTTCAAACTAGTGACTCTACAGTATCCAAACTCCCTTCTAAGTCATATGGTCTAGGAGATAAATTAATAGCTAAGATGGGATATTTAGGTAAAGGACCTCTAGGAATTAGAGGAAAAGGTCTTGTGGCACCTCTCCCACATAATGGTAGAGAAAATAAGAATAATGTTGGCCTAGGCTTTAAGAAGAAACCCTATCACCTCAAAGGTAATTGTTCTCATGTCATAGAGTAGATCGCACTAGGAGAACACCTTCTTAAGAAAGAAGAAATAGAACCATCAGATAGTGATTTAGACAACTCAGAACTCATCCCCTATGAAAAATTTCCTAAGGAGATCAAAGACCTTCTTGATGATAAAGATGATCCAATCAAAAGAATTAATGTAGTAGAAACACAAGAACCTACTATCAATCAAGAGATAGTTGCAACATAAGAACCAGCTAATCTCAAAAATAATCAAGAAGAGGGAAGTGGTAGTGATTTTGAGATAGATTCCCATGAGTATGAATTCAAATCAAAATCTGAGGGTAACCCTTCTTGGGGTATTCACCCAGACTTTACTCATTTCCTAAGATTTCCTAGAGATCCTAAATCAGAAGATGAATCTAATGACTATGAATGGGGAGTCATTCCAAAACCAAATGAGCTTATCATAGAGAAACATGTTGATGTTATTCACCAATATGCACCTCAACCCAACGTAAGTCTAGAGCAAAATGATGAACCTATCAAGTCTGATCCACCTATGGCTGAATTGGATTCCCACAATGACATTGAGCCTATTCATGAATTGAATGTCTTAAGTTGTAATATCACCTTTGAACTTGAGTGTCGGGTTAGGACCAATGATGATAGATCCATATTCGTAAACACTATCTCCCAATCTTTCCCCACTTTGACTATCCAATATCCATAACTTATTGATCAAACCTCCACAAATCTGAGCCATGGTATTTATACCTTCCCAAATGATTATGCCCTTTCTTGCTACCTAAATGTAGTTGAGCCTATGAGGACTTCCATCAGTGAACTGAGCATTAGCATGACTGAGTCGGACATCAAATATCTTAGTCAAAAAAATAAGAATAATAATAAAAAGAAAAGGAGTTCTAAGGGTGAAAACCACTTTGTGGCAGTCTCAGAACCTACAAAAGTAAAAAGAAAAGATGTATCTGAAGGTGAAAACCTCTCTAAGGTGCCTAAGGATGAGATATTTGATGTCCTTCCAAGTCATTTATAGGACAGATCTCCAGTTCTAATTGAGCCCACTCAATCCATCAATTTGGGTACAATAGAGGAACCCCAATTGGTACATGTAGCACAATCATTGTTAGAAGAAGAGAAGCAAAAATTTACTACATTCCTAACAGAGAAAAAGATCAACTTTGCATGGAAATACTTAGATATGCCAGGGTTGGATCCTAATCTTATCATGCACCATTTATCTATAGCTCCTAATGTAAAACATGTCAAGCAAAAATTGTGAAAGATGCATCCTCATGTTGCACTCTTGGTAAAAGTTGAATTAGAGAAGCTCCTAAAAGTTGGATTCATCTGAGTTATTGACTATGTAGAGTGGATCTCTAATATTGTACCTATTTCTAAACCAGATGGTTCAATCAGAGTGTGCACAAACTTTAGAGATGTGAATAGAGTATGCCCTAAGGATGATTTTCCACTACCTAACATTGATATGATAGTGGACATGACTGCAGGTTTTGAGATGTATTCCTTAATGGATGGTTTCTCTAGATATAACCAAATAAAAATTGCCCCAGAGAATCAAGAGAAAATTGCTTTCACATGTGCATGGGGTACCTTTTGTTGGAATGTCATGCCATTTGGGCTTAAAAATGCTGGTGCTACATATCAAAGAGCAATGACATCTATTTTCCATGACATGATGCATCAAACTATGGAAGATTGTGTTGATGATAGTTTAGCCAAATCTATGATTAGAACTGAACATCTAAAGGACTTGAGCATGATCCTAGACAGAATGGAAAAGTTTAGTCGTAGACTAAATCCTAAGAAGTGTGCTTTTGGTGTCACTTCTAGAAAAATCTTAGGATACATAGTTTCAAAGAAAGGCATTGAAGTTGATCCAGCTAAAGTAAAGGCTATAATAGAGATGCAACCCCCTAAGAATATCAATCAGATGAGGACATTGCAAGGAAGAGTTCAATCTATCAGAAGATTCATATCACAACTAGCGGACATATCACAGCCTTTTACAAAAACATTACATAAGGTGTGACCTTTGCATGGAATGAAGAATGTGAGAACAAATTTAACCATATCAAGAAGTATCTATCAAATCTTCCTATCTTGATGCCTCCTATTCATGGAAAGCCATTGATCTTATATGTCTCCGCAACAGATACATCACTAGGGGCATTGCTAGCATAGCATGATGAAGATAAAAAGGAAAGAGCTATATACTACATCAGTTGAACATTGGTGGCATATGAAACGAACTATTCAATGATTGAGAAATCTTGTCTAGCTATGATCTTCACATCATAGAAACTGAGACACTACATGTTAGCGCATACCACTCAATTGGTAGCCAAGATTGATCCACTAAAGTACCTACTAAGCAAAGCTTCCCTCATGGGTAGATTAGCTAAATGGGTCATGCTATTGAGTGGATTTGACATTGAATATGTTGAGAGAAAAGCTATAAAAGGATAGGTCATTGCGGATCAATTGGTTGAAGCACCATTTTTTGATGACATACCACTACAAATGGAATTCCCAGATTCCTCTATCATGCATCTTTCTTCTAGAGAATGGAAATTATTCTCTGATGCATCCTATACACAGAATGGATCTGGAGTAGGCATATTGTTCATAACTCCTCAAGGATAATCCATACCCAAAGCATTTAGATTAAAGTTTCCTTGCACAAACAACATTGCAAAATATGAATCCCTTTTGAATGGTATGAAAATAGCAATTGAATGGAGAGTTACAGAGCTACACATTCATGGAGACTCTCAACTTGTTATTCATCAAGTCAATGATGTATACCAAATTAAAGATGAAAAGCTCATTCCTTATAAGATAATGGTAGATGATTTAAAGAAGTATTTCATATCTATCACATTTGAGAAAATTCCTAGAATGGAGAACAAGGTTGCCGATGCAATGGCAACACTATCTACTTTATTACAACAGCCTAAACATGAGCTACACTACGAGTTCCTAGTGGAAGCACTATCTTATCCAGCATATGATTCCTCCAAAACCCACATGATCTACACTATTGTTGGTCATGATTCATCTAGATACAAAAACCTATTTTCCTATCTCCAAGACCAAATCATTCCCGATACCTTCAACCACCATGAAAAGAGATACCTTATTTGAAATGCCTCCCGATATGTCATCATTGGTCACGATCTATACAAACGAGGTCTAGATGGTACACTACTTAGATTTTTAGAATGAGAAGAGTCTCAACATGCGTTAGAGGAAGACCATGATGGTATTTGTGGGTCACACTAGAATGGTTTAACACTAGCTCAAAAACTTATTAGGGTTGGGTACTATTGGCCTGAAATGGAGAAAGAGGCTATCAAATTTGTTAAGAATTTTCAAAAGTGTCAAGTACATGGCAACCTAATTCATGCTCCAGGGAGGGATCTAATCCCCTTTACAACACAATGGCCTTTCCATCAATGGGAATTTGATCTTATCAGGATGATTCACCCTCACTCTTCTAATGGACATACCCATATAATCACAGCTACAGATTATTTTACAAAATGGGTAGAAGCAATCCCTTTAACACAAGCAACTGGAAAGAAAATATCTATGTTCATATTGAACTATATCATATGCAGATATGGGATACCTCATTCCATAATCATAGATAATGGGGGACAATTCAAGAAAAAAGACCTAGATGATCTATGTGCCAAATTCAAAATCACACAACATTGGTCTTCTATCTACTATACTCAAGGGAATGGACAAGTAGAGGCATCTAATAAGAATCTATTGAAAATCTTACATCAAACAGTTAATAAGATAGGGAGAGACTAGCATCTCATGATCAATCCAGCTCTCTAGGCCTATAGAACAAGTATCAGAATGCCTACTGGGGCTACACCATTCACTTTATTTTATGGGTCTGAAGCGGTACTGCCTATTGAGGTTGAAATCCCATCACTAAGAATCAGAATGCATGGTCTAGTAACTGATGATGACTACAGAGTGTCTAGGTTGCAAGAACTTGAACTACTAGATGAGTGAAAACAAGTAGCATATGATCATCTTAGAGTACATCAGAAGAGAATGTCCAGAGGCTACAACAAGAAAGTTAGACACAGAGAATTCTAGGTTGGTGATCTAGTCTTGAGAGAAAATCTTAAAAATCAATCACATCGAGAACGCAAGGGGAAGTTTGAACCCAAATGGCTAGGTCCCTTTGTAATCACTGCTACTTTTGGCTCTGGTGCCTATCAACTCTCAACAACTGAAGGAGAATAGCTCCAAGAACCAATCAATGTTCTCCATCTGAATGAATTCTATGCCTGAAGCATTCAATCTATGGTAAAATGTCCTAAAAAAATCTTAAAAATCTTAAAAAGTCCTGAAAAAAATGAACATCTTGGTGAAAACCTAGCAATAGGCACCTTGATGATTCACAAAAAAAAATATCAAAAATATCAAAAATATCTAAAAAATTCAAAAAATGAAAAATACAAAAAAAATGAGAAAAAGAAAAAAGTGCCTTGGTGAAAACCTGGAAACAGGCGCCTTGGTAGCAAAAATAGAATCTCTGCCAAGATGGTGAAAACCTGACAAATGGGTGCCACTTGTTTCAAAATGCTCCATCTATCAGCACAATCTTGGTCTTTCCCAGCTTTCAGTCTTGCTTTAGTTTGTACATATCTCCCAGTTTGTTTCTGCATTCCTATTTTCAATAAGTCGGTATGTACACCAATCAGCTCAAGCATCTATATCCTATCAATGTTCAAACTTGGGGGCAATCAATGTCATATTCTATGGCCTCCAATGTACTTTAGACATGTCATATCCAGTCAGAGTCATTTGAAGCTTCATCCGAGTCAGTCAGTTAGTCTCGTCTCTAGAAAGGATTTTGCATCTACAACAATGCAATCAAACATCAAACATCAAACTAAAAACAATCTATGCTTTTTATGTGCTTTTATCTCCTTGTATGCTTACTAATTCGCATTGAGATTTTTGCATATTGTGTCCATTCAAGCTCTTCGATGATGTCCTTTACAGGATTTAGAGAGTGATGACTAGGGGCATAATCTTTTCTTTGTTTTCTTCTTGTATGTGAAAATCTAACAACTTTGGAAATGCTGGATTGAAATGGTGTCCGACTGTAAGAGCCTCTATCTCAAATTGGATGGCCATGCATACCTCAACCATTGATACCTAAAAAATTCAAGGAAGTTTGATCTAACTATTGTCTTTTTGAGTGAGTTCTTTCTCCTATTATGAAATGTGATCTTACCTAAGGATGTGAACGATAAAGGGTCACTACGGGTAATTCACATTAGATTTAGAATGATCTCTTGACTGTTTGATGTGTTTTTCATGCAAGGTATATTCAGTTCATCATGACATTTATGTTTTGATGCTTATACAAATTGCAATATCAAAATGGACATGATATTTAGGTCATCCTGGCATTTATGCCTTGGTTCTTATATCTAATCCGACATTCCGAAAATAAAATCAATATTCATATATCCATGGTTTCCTAATCAGTGGGTGTTGTATTGATTACTGCACATACAAATTGATATTCATATGTCTATGGTTTCATAGCTAGTGGGCATTGTATTGATTTATCCGGTTACCTAAAAGTTCAATGATGATAACAAATCGACATATGATCAGTGACTAGGTCCTAGGTCTTAGGTTGCATTTCATTCTGCATGTCTCTTTGCATTTTGCATCTCTACATGATCTCACAAATGTTTGGAAACACTTCAATGCTTAAACAATTCTCCACTTGTCTCTTCAAATCTAACAAGAGTTGAATCTTACACGAAGGTCCATCCAACAAAATAGCTAGTAGAATCCTTTTTCGAGATCAAAATATAAATCTAAGATCATTCATATTATTAACTACTTGCATAATTGACCTTCAATCATCATAGAAATCTAGTATTCAACTTAACTGATTATCTTACATCAAACTATCAAAATTTCAACTTGGTCAACTATGGTCAACTCATGGTTTCACCTAGTCAAACTTGGTCTCCAGGACCTCTAAACGATGCAGAATGCATTCTTGAATGTGTTTAACCACTTCTCAAATCAATTAACATGCTTTTAAACCATTTAACACTAACTTTTCTTGTCAGATTTCAATTTTAATCCCGAAGGGGGCATGGTATTGCACATAATTCAAAGTCTGTAATCTAATTTTGAAATCATATCTTTCCTCAGTAATCAAGACAAAAACCACGTCTAGTTGCTGATTCATCAAAAAGACCTCATCACTTGGGGCAAATCAATCATCACTCGGGGCATATCAATTTCATCAAGATCCATATCAATCTGGTATTCTCTTAATCTTGTAAACTGTATCAACTTTTCACAACCATCAGTTCATTAGTATTATTTCCTTGGTTCTTCGGTAACTGAAGGGTTCAGATGTGATACCAACGTGGTTCTTCTAAGACAATCGAGTCTGGAATCGGTCACTCACTTCTTTGCAATCATAAGGTTTGGAATTAGGTGTTTCAACGCTTTTGTTTCATTGGTTCATCATTGCTATAGTTAACATTATCTTTGGTCATTCAAGACCTATTATCTTCATATCAATTTCAATCAATTTCTATTTCATATCAATTTCAATCAATTTTTGTTTCATATAAATTTCAATATCAAACATCAGTTTCAAATATCATACACGGACTATTTTTTAACCACTACGCTTCACACAACAATTCAAAGAGGGGAAAAATGTAATACCCCAAAAATGGGCTATAAGTTCATTGACCTCCTACATCATCAAATTGAATGAAATTGACATCAAAGTCCTAACCTAAGGCACATTTGAACATCATCGAATCCTAATTGATTATCTTAAATTTTGCATCGAGGAATATTCCTAGCATTATTCCTAATTATCTTGATTAAATTTAATTTAATGATTATTTGGCGATAAATCCTATTTATCCTAAAGTTTGATTAATTGAATATTCTCAATATTTAATTAATTAGATTTAATACTGCCACTTAATTATTTAATTGAATTAAATTATATTTATTCCTAAGTATTATTATTTAAATTTGACAATAAATCAAAATTCTTATCATTAATTGATTAAATTCTTATTTAATTAATTAAAGCAAGTTGTCAATTTTTAATAATATTATTTTTGAATAAAAGTTTGAAAAATGATTGATTAACCCATAAATCAATTGTTTTATTTTTCAAAATCAGTTAAGTTGGAAATAAATCACTTCATTATTAAATTAATCCATAAATAAAAATATGCACAATCACAAAAGCAGACAACTATCAATTATCAATTAAATCAAAAACTCTATTCTAAGTTCAACTCTGCTTTTGCATGTTTTTGTGAGTTAATTATTCTTTATAATCAGATAACTCAAAAATCAAGTTGATTTAATTTGAGTGATTTATGGCTTTCTTTCATGCATCCTCAAAGCCTTGGATTTCTATAAATCAAGGCTCAGCTCTTCAAAAATCATCTCATAATTTTGCGAGCTTACTTTGCCAAAATCATCTACGAATTGCACAACCATTTTGAAGAATTGGAATTTGGAGAATCAAAGCTTATTGTGAATTAAGGCTATTGTGAGATCAATTTGATTTTTACATTCATTTAGATTCATTTTCATATCATTTTTGGATCAATTTCATATCAGTTCATTCTAGATTAGATTCATATCAAGTTTTCATCATATCATTGCATAGAAAATAAAAAAAATAGATTAATTGCATTCATATTTCATATCTAGATTTTGCATTCAAATCCTTCATTTAGGTGTCGTCAAGGTCACTGATCTTGATAACAATCTGAGAACATCATACTCGCACCTATTAGAAGGTAGTAAATCGCCTGGTTAGTTTAGCTTTCAATTCATTCCAGCTTTTGATTTTTGCTAACCTCTAATGTTTTACTAAAGTGTTGTGTCTACAGATCAGGTACAAAATTCACAAACCAATTTTCATGTTACTTTATCTTGGCCACTTAAGTCCCCAAAAATCCATGTGCACTTTATATTTTCCTCAGTCACCAGTTCTCTTATTTTTCTCGGTGGTTGTCTTTCCTTTCGCCGAACTAGCAACTGCAGCATCCTCTTAATCGTGAAATATTTGGTGGTCAAGTCTTAACGGTTTGCAACTCAGTGAATAGTTAACTTCCTTCAGTCGGGCATTTGCTTATTGTAACCCTAATTTTATGCATGTTTCAATGAATTAGTGAAATCTCTTTGTTCGAGTATTCGTTTGACTTAACCACAGTTCATCAAAGTATCTCGCGAATAGAAAATGCCTTTGTTCCTTGAATCACCAGGTCAAAGCGAGGTTATTTCTGGAGGTAGTGGTGAAGATTCTAATCCAATGGTTGTCTGATAATCTCATGGAATCTTCTAAGTCATAAGGGGATGAGACTAGCCATAGATTTGGTATCGGGGAGATTTTTCAGAATGGGGTCCCAGTCAAGTAGATCCAACGGCTCTCATAAGTTCACAAGGAATTTGTCAGAGCTATAAGATCTTGCGATGACTGTTGATTTCCTTCCCATGTAGTGTTTCAAAGGTTGAGTGGGTCCACTTCCATGTTTTATGATTTGGCAGCTTCTAATTCATTAGTGGTTGATGATGTGGAAGTTCATCAGTGGGGCTTGTCTTAAAAGAGGATTGATGAATGTCTTATGATCTGAAAGAATCTATCAGAGCCATGCAATCTTAAGATAGGCATCTAATTAGATGCCGAGTTTATAGTGGGTCCAATGCCAAGTGTGCACAGTTGGCATTTTCTGATTGGTCCACATGCACTGTGTCAACTTATTTGTCAGTGGGACCAAGTTCTTTCAGTGGTCAAGGCTTCTGACATCTTAGAGGATCGCTGGTTAGCATATAATCTGAAGGGTTGTGTCTGAGGTATAAGATCTTGCACCCACCATCCGATCAGAGAGTTGTCAGCTGGGTGATTTGGTGATTTGGCGACTGAGGGAATTTAGTGTCCTCTATGTTTGGTGGTTTGGATAAGGGTTTCATGTGTTCACTCATTCGCATAATGATTTAGTAGTGCTCCAAATGACTTAGCGATTCAGTGAACGCTTTGTTCATTGAATCTCTAAATAAACTGGCAAAGGTAGAAAGTTTTCTATGACTTAGCAAATGTCTTTGGTCGCCGGTTTGCCAGATGTCTATCGAGATTCTCATGAGTGGTTAAAGGGTTATCTTGCGAACATGCAAATGAATTTTTTCTCATTCGCAGAGTATAACCAGGGTAAGTTAAAAGACTCAATGATTCAATGAACTGCCTTGTTCACTAAATCGCTTGACCAAACCAGGGTTAACTAAAGGATTTTGTGAATGAGGAGAGGTCTTCGGTCGTGTAGTTGCCAAATGACTTAAAAAGAGGAAGGGCTCGAGTTGGGTCCAAATATGCTGACATGATGATTTGCTCACTTTTCATTGGTTGTTGACTTCCATAGTGGCATTTGACTTGTCAGGGGGACTTTGAGTTGTTTTCTTAGTGCATCACAGTCATTCATCTACCAGGGAGATTTTGCATCGAGGGTTACATTTTAAAATATATCTACTAGCCATTAATATTTGGATTTGAATATCTCTGTGAAGGTTTTGCTAGGGTTTTTGTTCTTTCAGCCATGTGCGACAAGATGGGTAGCTGGAATTTAATTCTTCAGGATAGTGGAGGTTGGAAGGATGATGATGGACGATCTGATAGTTGGCACCATGACTTTACAGAGTACCATGTCATGTTGAAGCTTTAATGAGCTTGGCACCACCTTTTGCAGGGTTAATCTTTTTAAACCCAAATATCTTTAGGATTAGATTTGTGAGCCTTCATGGCTTAGTGGAGTTGCAGGTGGGTAGATGGATCGAGGTTGCTATGTCTGTAGGTAGGCTTAGTACAAGATCAACACGCAAAGAAAGGATCTGATCTGATGGCCGGTGTTCTCAAAGTTTTTATGATGGGTCATTAGTGTACCTTTAGGGTTTGATTATTCTATTGTAAATCTTGAAACCCTAGTTAGGTTTTTGACTCTTGCCTACGTGCAGTTGAGTATGTATATATTATTTTTTTTGGAGCTTTCGGGCTAAGAATTGGACAATTGTAAAAAGAATTTCATTTTTCTTAAGGGTCATCTATGGTATCATCTCTACCCTCTACCTTATATATTTGTATTTCTCCCATTGATTATTTAGATATTGCAGAGGTATTTTGTGACAATCCTTCATGTCCCTATGCTTCCTTGTTTGGGTCATCTCTTATTGGATCAAAGTATGTGTGTGTTTTTCAATGACAACTTAGGGTTCCTGATCCCTCTTACTTTCTGTAACTGTGTGTGTTATTGTGTTAAATCTAATTTAGATACTTTTGTGGGTATACTCCAGCCCCCTAACAATCTTGTCTCAATCCTACACCGAGTTGCAGAAGTGAATGTCTGCTTATAGGTCATAAATTGTGTCTTATGTTAAAACCCTTTTATGAAACACTTATGCAAGCCTATTCAGTAAGTTGTGACCTACTAGACCTAAGCCTTTCATTGGTTTCATTCCTCTATACTAAGATCCAAACCCTAATTTCGGTGTATCACCTAGTAGGTAGTTTGCTTTTAGTCATTTCGCTTTCCAAGCACTCCTATCCCTTTCCCTAAAAAGTTTACTTTTCCTATCTAAAAGAAAATTAAGGTGATTATCCAAGAGGAACTAGCCTAGAACCTAGAGGTCTCATCTCAGTTAGCATAGGTCCCACAACCTGGAGATGATTCCCATGTTATACTAGGTTATCAAGACTATGAGAGCTGGAGAGAAAGGTGCAAACTTAGTGTATAACAATTTTGGCATGCTCGGTGGGACTACACAAGAAGTTCATTGTTTGAAGATTATGTTATCTTTGATATACAAGTTGCATGATACAGGCTTTTAGAATTTTTTCTACCAAGTATATCTAGTGACTCCACTAATTTCAAGGATCAGGGCTAACCTTGTTCAAGGTTTATGAGAAAGATTGAGACTAGGAGCTCAAAGCCCACCAAATTTTTAGAGTTTCCCTCAAGAAGAATTCATAAAGGTGGGTCAACTCAAAGAACATCCCCTACAAGGAGAGTTCTATCTACACCTCCTGATACCTTAGAAGGGAGATCTTTTCCCTTTCATTTCAGAAGAAGAGGTAGATCTCTAACTAGAGATCTAGAGGAAGATTCAAATCAAGCAGCAAATATAGCTCATATAGTTGTTAATCTTCAGTTTCCAACTCCTACAATGGCTAGACCATTTGCATTTGCACCCTTTAATCAGGGGAGCCCATTGGCTTTTTCTCAACATTATGATGTGCCCTTGGTGGCACTAAAGAGTATACCTGATTTCAGAGGTGAAGGGCAGACAACTGCTTTTGAGTACATAAGAGATGTGACTACCATTTGCAGCATACACAACATAACTCAAGAGGATGTGGCCACAAAATTATTAGCAGCCTCTCTAAAAGGTAAGGCTTTAGAATAGTTTAGAACTCTAAATTTTGGTTCTATTACTTCATGGGATGAATTAGGGGATGCATTAAGTAAGCATTTTGAGGATAAATCAGATAACTTGTCTCTAGTTGAGTAGTTAACAACTATTAAGAGAGACCCTCAAGAGAAAATGACAAATTACAATAGTAGATTCCTCAAGACATGGAATAGAATTCTAGTCTCTATGAGACCATCAGCTGACCATGCTTTCCTTTACTACTTGCAAAGTTTGAATGGTCAAATCTTTGTCATGATCCAGTCTATGGGTGGTACTTCTTTACCCTAGGCCTTTGACATAGCTGTCAAGGCCAAAAATTATTTGATTCAAGTAGGCATGATTGCTAGAAGGCCTCCAATGCCTATTTTCCCTAGCCTTTAGCCCTTTGCACCTATACAAGTACCCCCATTTACCCCTATTCCCACCATATTAGCACCTCAGGCTAGCACCATTGGTCAAGAGCTAATAGCTAATTTCTCTCAAGAGCTGCAAGAGATAAAGAATAGCCAATAGAGTCATCAACAAGAAATGACAAATTGGTTGTAGACCTTGACTAAAGAGGTCACCAATTTGAAGAAACAAGGTTAAGGAATCAGACCATCATTTCAGCCATAAGGGCAAGGTCCTAATTAGTAATATCAAAATCAAGGACAACCTTATCAACAAAATAGGCCACCATACCAAGGAGGCTATCAAGGACAAAGAAAAAGCTTCAATCAGAGACCATTCCAACCATATAACCCTGCACCTCTAAATTCTACAAACCCAGTGAGGGATATGGTTCCTAGTCAAAATAATATGGCTATGGATAATGAATGGTGCTTTCCTTGTAACCAGCCTCATAATCAGGCTACATGTTCAAATGGATGGATGAACCAAGCTCTAATGGTTCAAAATGCCTCACAAGCTCAATCAGAGGCTTCATCCAGTGGCTCAGTTCCTCAACAAGAATCACAAGAGAATGAGACTGCTCTCTTCAATTGGGAGCAACCAGACTTCAATGGAGTCAATGATGAAGTCACTTTTTTTGCTTATACAAGAGCAAAGAGAAGAGCTCAAGACATGGAGAGAGAAGATTCCAATACCAAAGCCACTACATCTACAGAGCTAGTACAACAAGCTACTCCCATCACACCTAAGGAGACTCTTGTCATCACAAGCAAAGAAGGCCAACATTCCAAAGAGGTGGAGACCATCATAGTGAAAGCACAACAAAGACTACACACTGTGACACCATTTAATATTGTAGACAAAATGAAGAAGGTGAATGTCACCATGTCCATGTGGGACTCTTTGGCTCTTCCAAGACAACCTAAAATTTTGAAGAAGGCCATGACAGAGGTAGCAACTCCTCAACCTACAAAAGAAGCTGCAAAGCCAATGTTGGTTAACACTGATCAAGAAAAGGAAGCTCCAAGTAGAAACTCCAAGGCCAATGCCAAAAAAGGTAGGAACTCAAAGCCACCCCCCTTTTATGTATCTTTAATCATTGGAAAATCTTTAGTACATAATTGTATGGTAGATAGTGGAGCTACTAGCACTGTAATGCCCAAGAAAGTAGCTGACCAATTAGGACTGAAATATGAGCCCTTCCAAAAGAAGGTTACCCAACTTGATGGATCCTCGGTCAATACTATAGGTGTGGCCAAGGATACTAGTTTAATCCTACATGCTAGTCCTAATTTTTCCATCCTCCTTGATATATATATCATAGATCTCCCTGCATTATTTTCTATATGTCTTTCAAGAGAGTTTACAACCAAGATAGGAGGCTACCTATCTTCTGACTTGTCTCACATGTTATTTCATACAAGATATGGGACCAAGGTCACCATTAAGTTAGAACCATTGGTAGCACACCATATAGAGCCATATGTGTCAAATACCATCAATGCAAACTACCCTATATTTGATGATAATGACTTCCAAACTATTAGTGAAGCAAACACAAAGATAGAGAGTATCCCTGATATTCTTCTAGATGAAAGAGCTTCAGAGGCCTAGGAAAACCTTATTTGGGATTTTGGTTTGGGGAGTTATCTAATACAAGAAAGTGGGTTAAAAGAACCAAGCCTTCTCAAAGGAGATATTGATTCAGAAGATTAGAACAATCAGGTTTGGGAACTATTTTTTGATGGAGCTAGAAGTAGACATGGTTCTAGTGGTGATGCTATGTTAGTGTCCCCAAAAGGAGAAAGGTATTATACCACCTTTAGATTCAATTTCTCCTACACTAGCAATACTGTAGAGTATGAAAGTCTAGTTAATGGACTAGAATGGGCTAGAAAAAGAGGGCTTAAGGCCTTAAAAGTTTATGGTGACAGTGAGTTAGTTGTCAGCCAGGTAAGAGGGGTAAGTGCAACCAAGAATGACACCTTGAGATCATACAAGCATAGAGTTTGGAATGCAATTAAATATTTTTGTGCTTTCGATATTGTTTCTATCCCTAGGAAGTTAAACCAAAATGCAGATAGGTTAGTTGTTTTTGGATCTCAGTATGATATTCCAAATAGCATCTCAAAAGAAGGGGATCAATAGCATATCAAAGTGATTTTCAGACCCTTTGTCCCTGATAATGATGTTAATTAGTAGGTGTTTGACAATGATGAATGAATTCTACAATTCTTGTTTGAAGAAGATGTTTTTTAAGAGTGCAATCAAGATAGGCTATCACAAAACTATGGTGATCAGGTGATACAATTGAAGTCCAATAAGATGCCTAGAGGTCTTGTCACCTTAGGGACTATCTTCAACAAGGATGATGAAGTTAAGAAGAATAAAGCTTGCCTTGTAGTCCAACAAGAACATTGTGTTGAACTAGAGTTGGAGCCAAGTAGGAGCTTAAAATTTGGAAAAGTAAACACTGAATTGGAAAAGCAAGCTTATACCCAATTATTCAAAGAATTCAGTGATGTTTTTGCATGGCAATATGAAGACCTCAAAGGTTTTGATCCTACCCTTGCTCAACACACTATTGAATTATAACCTAATGCCAAACCAGTGAGGCAAAAACAAAGGCCTGTTAACCCCAAGCTTGAGCCACTTATGCATAAAGAAGTACTCAAACTAATAGAAAGTGGTATCATCTACCCCATCAAGCATACTAGTTGGGTTTCCAACCTTGTTCCAATCAGGAAGAAGAATGGGGAGCAGGAAGAAGAATGGGGAGTTGAGGTTATGTGTTGACTTCAGGGATCTTAACAGGGCCTCATTAAAGGACTGCCATCAACTACCTTCTATGGAAAAAATCTTACAATGTGTCTCTGGATCTGAGAGATTTTCATTATTGGATGACTATTTAGGATACAATCAGATCTTAGTAAATGAAGAGGATCAATACAAGATGACATTTACAACCAAGTTGGGAACCATGGCTTATCAAAAGATGCCCTTTGGTTTGTCAAATGTAGGTGCTACATTTCAAAAGGCAATGGATATGGCCTTTAAAAGCCTTATGTACAAGTTTGTGCTAGTCTACTTAGATGACATAACTGTCTATTCTAAACATGTAGTAGATCACATTAAACATTTGAGAAATATTTTTGAAAGGTGTAGAGAGTTTGGGATATCTCTTAATCCCAAGAAATGTGTGTTTGCAGTTCATGAAAGAAAATTGTTTGGATATGTAGTATCCAAAGATGGAATCATAATAGATCTTGAGAGAATTGCAGCCATCCTAGAGCTACCCCTACCACATCAAAAGAAAAGTCTCCAATATTTCATAGGAAAGATTCATTTTGTTAGGAGCTTCTTTCCTAACATTGTAGATTTACTGAAGCCTTTGACAGCCATGTTAAAGAAGAGTTCAGCTTTTAGTTGGACCAAAGAAGGGAGAGTCAATTTCCAAGCTATCAAAGAGGCCTTGATAGAAGCCCCTGCTCTCTTAAACCCAAATTTCAGTAAGGATTTTATCCTTTATTCTTATGGAGGTCATGATGTTATATCTGCAATGTTGAATCAAGAAAATTCAGATGGATTCGAGAAGCCTATTGCTTTCTTTAGCAAAGGTTTAGAAGATTATGAACAGAGATACTCTTTTGTAGAAAAACATGTGCTTGTTGTGGTGAAGAGCCTTAAAAAGTTTAGATATCTATTGACCCATAGCAAGGTACACTTGAAGGTTACTCATCCAAGTGTCAAAGAGTTTTTGCTTTCCAAGGACCTTAATGAGAAAAGAGCTGGTTGGATCACCAAGGTGATGGAATATGACATAGATATTTAGACTACCAAGCTAGTTAGAGGAAGAGGCCTTTGTGAGCATTTGGCATCAGATGAGAGTTCAAAGAAATCAGAGCAAATGGATGCATCTTTGGTTGTGCATTCTATAGAAGAATTGGACAAGGTAACAAGCTGGTTGCCCAATATGATCAATTATTTGAAGACAAGGCAATGTCCTACAAGTCTAGATTCAGCAAAAAGAAGGTATTATAGGTTACAATCTGTTCCTTTTGTGCTAATAAATGAAGTTCTTTTTAGAAAGGATCACA
This sequence comes from Chamaecyparis obtusa, assembly GCA_027943335.1. NCBI lineage: Eukaryota > Viridiplantae > Streptophyta > Pinopsida > Cupressales > Cupressaceae > Chamaecyparis > Chamaecyparis obtusa. Next base: position 914,586 of record BSBK01000752.1, on the reverse strand, counting down.
ATGGTGTCCTTTTAAGATGCATAGATTTAGAAAAGATAGCTGATGTCCTATTTGAGTTTCATGATGGACCTTCTGGAGGTCACTTTTCTCCTAAGACTACTACTTTTAAAATCATGAGGGCTAGATACTATTGGCCATCTATCTTTAAGGACAGCCATGATTATGTGAGAAAATGCATCAAGTGTGCCATGTTTGTAGGAAAAGAAAGTCTTGTAGCCTTGCCCCTACAGCCAGTCAGAATAGATTAGCCCTTCATGAAGTGGGGTATAGATTTCATTGGAATGATCAATCCTCCATCTAGTGTAGGCCATAAATGGATAATTACGGCAACTGATTACTTCACTAGATGGACAGAGGCAATTGCATTAAAAGAAGCCAATGAGAATGTTGTATTGAGTTTTTATGATGATATAGTTCACATATTTGGCACTCCTGATTCCATCATATCAAATAATGCATTAGCATTCATAGGCCTTAAAGTCTCAGAGTGGGCAGTGAAGAATGGCATCTATCTGAATACAAGTTCAAATTACTACCCCCAGGGCAATGGCTTGACTGAATCAACAAATAAGAACTTGATTAGGATAATCAAGAAGACTCTGCAAGACAATCAAAGGGATTGGCATACCAAACTCATGTCTGCAGTGTGGTTAGATAGAATTAACCCAAAGAAAATCATTGGTAATTCTCCTTATATGCTAGTATATGGTAGAGAGGCCAAGTTGTCTATCTTAGTTGAATTGCCAGCTCTGGACTTAGCCACTCAGTATGCCCTATTTGAAGAAGGAGATCCTTTGCAGATCAGATATGCTCAATTGGTGGAATTGGAAGAGATCAGAGACAAATCAATTCAGGACATGGAATCCCATCAGATTCAGACAAAGAAAAGTTTTGACAAAAGAGCCAGGGTCAGAAATTTCAAGGTTGGAGATGTAGTTCTCAAATGGGATGAATTCAGATCTAGACCTGGCAGGCATACAAAATTTGACTCATTTTGGGATGGACCATTTGTTATAACAGAGTGCAGGGGATCTAATGCTTTCTAGCTATTAGATCTTGAAGGAGTTCCCTTTCCTATCTCAGTAAATGGTTTCCACTTGAAGCCCTATTTTGAGGTTAACCCCTCTCTGTAAATTTTTGTAAATAAGTTTCCCTGCTTTCTTTCCCTATTTTCTAGGTTAGTTTCCTACTTTTCAAGAAGTGCCTATGCATAAGTTTGTCTCTCTAGTTCCAATTCTATCTCCCTATGATAATTTTTGAGTTTTGATAGCCCCATGCCCAAGGGATTGTTATAGGCTACGGATCCATGTCTAGCAGGCTGACATCTAGCAGAAATCACCAAAATGTTACCCTAATTTCCATGTACATGCAAATTTGGCTAAAACCTATCCCCAAGTCTCTGTTTTCACCTTGCCAGGCATCCCTGAAATTTTCATGAATTTATCTCTTGTTTCCTGGCCTCTGCAATCTTTTTAACTCTCTGGTCTACAGGACAAAAAATTCATAAACTAGCTGTTGGTGTTCAAAAAACCCTAAGAGACCCTAGGCCATGTTCTATTTTCATGTTACTTTATCTTGGCCACTTAAGTCCCCAAAAATCCATGTGCGCTTTCTATTTTCCTCAATCGCCAGTTCTCTTATTTTTCTCGGTGGTTGTCTTTCCTTTTGGTGAACTGGCGACTGCAGTATCCTCTTAATCGCAAAATATTTGGCGGTCAAGTCTTAACGGTCTGTAACTCAATGAATGGTTAACTTCCTTTAGTCAGGCATTCACTTATTGTAACCCTGAGTTTATGCATGTTTCAGTGAATTAGTGAAATCTCTTTGTTCGTGTATTCATTTGACTTAACCACAGTTCATCAAAGTATCTCATGAATAGAAAATGCCTTTGTTCACTGAATCACCAGGTCAAAGCGGGGTTATTTCTGCAGGCAGCAATGAAGATTCTAATCCGATGATTGTCTGATAATCTCATGGAATCTTCTAAGTCATAAGGGGATGAGACTAGCCGTAGATTTGGTATTAGGGAGATTTTTCAGAATGGGGTCCCAGTCAAGTAGATCTGACGACTCTCGTAAGTTCGCAAGGAATCTGTCAGAGCTATAAGATCTTGCGATGATCATTGATTTCCTTCCCATGTAGCATTTCAAAGGTTGAGTGGGTCCACTTCCATGTTTTCTGATTTGGCAACTTCTGATTCATTAGCGGTTGATGATGTGGAGGTTCATCAATGGGGCCTATCTTAAAAGAGGATCGACGGCTATCTTATGATCTAAAAGAATCTATCAGAGCCATGCGATCTTAAGATAGCCTTCTGATTAGATGCTGAGTTTATAGTGGGTCCAATGCCAGGTCTACACAGTTGGCATTTTTTGATTGGTCCACATGCATTGTGTTAGCTTATTTTTCAGTGGGACCAAGTTCTTTCAGCGGTTAGGGCTTTTGACATCTTAGAGGATCGATAGTTAGCGTATAATCTGAAGGGTTATGTGTGAGGTATAAGATCTTGCGCCCATCGTCTAATTAGAGGGTTGTCAGCTGGGTGATTTGGTGATTTGGTGACTCAGGGAATTTAGTGTCCTCTATGTTTGGTGGTTCTGATAAGGGTTTCATGTGTTTTCTCATTCGCATAATGATTTAGCGTTGCTCCAAATGACTTAGCGATTCAGTGAACGCTTTGTTCATTGAATCTCTAAATAAACTGGCAAAGGTAGAAATTTTCTGACTTAGCGAATGTCTTTGCTTGGTAGTTTGCTAGATGTCTGTTAGGATTCTCATGAGTGGTTAAAGGGTTATCTTGCAAACATGCGAATGAATTTTTTCTCATTCGCAAAGTTTTTCTCATGTGAATGAACACTGCTTGAATACTACTTCCACCAAAATTATCATAACTTCCATGAATAAATGAATTACTATATGCACTCTTAACCATAGACATATAACATATCAAAGAGTATAACCTCAATATCACATAGCTTCAACTGCAATAACCCATGTGCGTTAATCCAAACTCTGTTTGCTTCTCTGCAAGTCTTTGGTAAATCACTGTGTTGACATCAATGACAATCATGGTCATGAATGCAACAACAACTACTACATAATGGCTACCAAACATTTAGCATTCATTCCTAACACTTGGAAATAACTCATCTAATATCAAATGAATCTCACTCAACTCTTGAGTGGTCATACGATAAAGTTCCTGAGAAATAGGCTCATCTTTAGAAATGAGATCAATACGAAGATCTATGTTGCGCTAAGGTAGCATGCCTGGAATCTCATCCAAAATATATATGCAAACTCATGGAGAAGTGGGTGCTAATCAAGAGATACCTCTTAAATCTCAATCCCATCAAGGTCACTAATAGATACTTTGAACAAATGAGAACCCTATTGCATACTCCACTTCAACTTCTTAGCTGAGATAATACAAAGTAAAATAGGTCTTTAGACCCCTACAAGCTCAATATGTCTGCTTGTGTCATCCACACATTATATCAACTTATGCTGGTAATATATACTCACCTAGTGGGAAGATAACAATTCCATACCCAATACAATGGTATAATATTTGTAATACCCCTCCCATAGTTTTCTTTCAATTTATATGGCCTGATCCTTTTAGGCCACTTTTCATGTATGTATTAAATCCTCTGATATATTTGGTGTTATTTTATTTATGTTTATAGTTTTACTAGCCCCATATTTGAATGTATTTGGTTGGTGTGTATGTTTTACATTTCTATTTTATGTGCCTAATATGGTTGAGGGACAAAAGTCATAGTTGCTTGCGATATCCATACGATCAACTGATCCCGCCATTGTTTATTTTATATTTATACATGTATGTACATTATCATCTTTTATGCAGGATTTCAGGTATCAGGCATCAACTTCCTTGAATTATTAGGATGAGTGTACCCTATCAAAATATCTCAATGGTAAGAGAGGGGAGATAACATACATGTCCAATCCCAACCTAAGCCATTAATTTTCTTGAAATAGTGGAAAAGTATCTAATTTTATACCTATCTGAATTTGTCAAGGTAACATAAATTTGTGAGACCTTCCTTTAGGCTTGATTGTTTCATTTTGATTTAGTTGGTTTTGCTTCATGGTTTCATGTCATGTGGTTTGATTGGATTTTGGTGTTTGTTATTTGAGTGGGGTCTAATGTTATCTCCTCAGCATGGTGAGAGTGGACCTTTGGTTCCACTTGGTCGGATGATAGTGATTCTATTACCATTGAGATTTTGACGTTCATGACATCATTGGATGATTCTTATTGTTGTTACCTTCTTCTTCTTATTGGAGACTTGTTCATATCTTTCATATATTTTATTGTAATTTATCCCATGATTTGTGTAGTGGATGTTTCATTGTATATACATTATGGTATTAGATGTATCTTTTTGTTCATTCTTATATGATGATGTATATGTTATTCATTTTCTTCTGAGAATTTTTTACTTATGGTTATTCTTAATAATTAATTAACTTAAATAAATTCTACGTCATGGAACCCTTAGGATTTGTAATCTATAAATGATTTACACTTGTGAGTCTGTATTGACTTATGTTATATTGCTTCCACTTTGTTATTCATTATTATTTATATTAGAGCATTATTATCAACATATTTTAGGTTGATTTCTCCTAGGTTCCCTGACAGGGCATTACACTTTGTATTAGAGCCTGCGTTTCTACACTAAAAACACTGGGAGTATTATACACCCACTAGATGTCTAAATAGTTAAACTTGAAATAAAACTTAGAAATATAACTCTTTTACATTTCAAACTATTATTTATGAACCTAGAGATATGATATTAGAGTTGTATGTTTGGATTGGATTTTATATGAGTGTTGCATTAACTAGGTTTGCATGAATCTCTCAGCTTATTATTTCATGTAGATACAAATTTGTGCTTTATACAATTGATTACAAGATATTTTATATAATGATGAATGAATAAATATCTAAATCTATTTAAATTGTTAAATAATGAAAGATTTATCAATGTAATTTTTAGTTTATTCTTAAACCATAATTATATTACTCTTGATGACTATATATCATGTCCTTATTTTATAGCTTGTTTTGAGATATTTTTTTGTCTTTTCTCTTAGTAGGATGCTTTATGATTGAGGGATCCATATCCTTATTTTTTTGTAGGCTTCTAGGAGTAAGCCCTTTTCTAGGGGAGGTGGATGTAATACCCCTTCCATAGTTTTCTTTCAATTTATATGGCCCGACACTTTTAGGCCACTTTTCATGTGTGTATTAAGTTATCAAATAGATTTGATGTTATTTTATATATGTTTATAGTTTTACTGACCCCATACTTGCATGTTTATGATTGGCATGTATGTTTTATATTTCTATTTGATGTGCCTACTATGGTTGAGGGAAGAGGTTGCAGTTACTTACTTGTGAGATCCACATGATCAGTCGATCCCCACCATTATCTATTATATATTTATACATGTATGTACATACTTGTCTTTTATGCATGATTTCCAGTACTAGGCATCAACTTCCCTGAATTGTCAAGATGAGTGTTCCCTATCGTAATATCTCAATGGTAAGAGATGAGAGATAAAATATAGGTCCAATCCCAACCTAAGCCATTAATTGTCTTGAAATAGTGGACAAGTATCTAATTTTCTACCTATCCAAGTTCATCAAGGTGACGTAAATTCATGAGCCCTTCCTTTAGCCTTGATTTTTTCATTTTGATTTAGTTGTTTTTTGTTTATGGGTGCATGTCATGTGGTTTGATTGGATTTTGGTGTTTTTTATCTGAGTTGGGTATGATGTTATCTCCTCAGTACGATGGGAGTGGACCTTTGGTTCCACATGGCTAGGTGGTATTGATTCTATTACCATTGATATTTTGACGTTCATGATGGTGCTAGATGATCTTTGTTGTTGTTACCTTATTATTTTTCTTGTTGTAAAATGGTTCTTATCTTTCATTTATTGTATTATAAGGAAGAGGTTGTAGTTACTTGCTTGTGAGATCCACATGATCAGTCGATCCCCACCATTATCTATTATATATTTATACATGTATGTACATACTTGTCTTTTATGCATGATTTCCAGTACTGGGCATCGACTTCCCTGAATTGTTAGGATGAGTGTTCCCTATCGTAATATCTCAATGGTAAGAGATGAGAGATAAAATATAGGTCCAATCCCAACCTAAGCCATTAATTGTCTTGAAATAGTAGACAAGTATCTCATTTTCTACCTATCCAAGTTCGTCAAGGTGACATAAATTCATGAGCCCTTCCTTTAGCCTTGATTTTTTCATTTTGATTTAGTTGTTTTTTGTCTATGGGTGCATGTCATGTGGTTTGATTGGATTTTGGTGTTTTTTATCTGAGTTGGGTATGATGTTATCTCCTCAGTATGATGGGAGTGGACCTTTGGTTCCACGTGGCTAGGTGGTATTGATTCTATTACCATTGATATTTTGACGTTCATGATGGTGCTAGATGATCTTTGTTGTTTTTATCTTATTATTTTTCTTGTTGTAAAATGGTTCTTATCTTTCATTTATTGTATTATAATTTATATTTAGTTATTATACATACCCTATGACTTGTGTAGTGGATGTTGTTTCATTGTGTATACCTTATGGTATTAGATGTATCTTTGTTTTCATTCTTATATGATGATGTATATTTTATTCATTTGATCATGAGAAATTTGTACTTATGGTTATTCTTAACAATTAATTAACTTACATAAAGTCTACGTCATGGAACCCTTGGGATTTGTAATCTATAAATAAGTTACACTTGTGAGTGTATATTGACTTATGTTATATTGCTTCCACTTTTTTATTCATTATTGTTTGTAAACTTTAAAAAAAAATATTCTATAAACTTAGTAACATGTTCTGGGTTGATTTCTCTTGGGTTCCCTAGCAGGGCATTACAGTAGCCCAAGGGTAGGGTGTGAATATCTACACTAGTGGTAAAGGTTCCAATATCTAATACAAAACCACAACAAGGGAGTCCACAACCACTTTGGGACCTACGGCTAGTTGAACCTTCCATCTATCAACCTTCAATGCTACCACTAGCTTGCATCACTCAACAAAATAAGAAAAAATGAAAGAATCTAAAGTACCAAAATCAAATAATATAGAGGTATAAATACCATGGAACACACTGATAGTCTCAAAAATGGTTCCCTAGTTCTTATATTGATGGCTATTAGCCACGATAAAAACTTTGTGGATCTACCTACATCCTATACAATAGGCTCAGACATAGCCTTCCTTTTTCTAGCTCCTGGAATGACTCTCTATGGACACATCACTTCCCTGTGGCCCTACTAACCACAAGTAAAACATTCCCCTAGACTATAATTGTTGTAAAAATGGTCATCACTCCCCTCAAAATTCATGACATGGCTTAACCACCTCCTGTGTCTTCTATAAGTCTAGTGGTTGTATCAGGCATTAACAGGTTGATCTTTTGGTGCAATGGCAATGACTACTTGTAGCAAGTGGTATCAGAGCTTGGTCATAGGTTTGAATCCCCTTGGGTAATGCTGAGGAGGAGATTGTTGGAAAAATGGTCAACACTCCCCTTGAGATTCACAACATGGCTTAACTGCCTCCTATCTTCTATAATTCTAGTGGTTGTATTAGGCATTAATAGGTCAATCTTTTGGTGCAATGGCAATGACTACTTGTAAAAATAATCATGTCATGTTGAGGGTGCACTAGAATTATGATAACTCCCTCTACTGACACCCAACTGAACACTTTAAGATGGCTAAATGTGTGAAGTCTCCCTACTACGGTGCCAATTGTGCTCTCTAGTCATCAGGATGCCCAAACCATGTCCACTCTACTAAACCTATGAATGACATTGTCTATAGTGTTTTGGGTGACCTATCCTTCGATGTGCTAAAGGAAGATCCTACGAGTTGTACCTACATACCCTATGCAGCTAACTTGGAAGGTTGAACACTTTTCCTACTACTAATACTTCTAGCAAGATTACTCTAGCCAATCTCACCTTCACAATAGATAAAGAAAGTGTCCTAGGCTGGTGCATACATATGTCCCTAATGATGTAGCCATTAAGGCCCCAAATAAAATATTTTACTAACAAAGAATCATCATGGTTATAGCTAGAATACTTCCTCACCTCAAAGAATCTATGTTCATACTGATCTATTGCCATAGTCTCCTATCAGAGCTCATGAAACTCATCAACATGTGTCTCTCTATACTACTTAGAAAATAAACAATCAAAAAATCACTCCTCAAATATCCCCCAAGAGATGATCACAATATCCAACTAGAGATTCCTCTCCTTTATGCACCCCAAAAAAGATGAAAAATCTCTAAGGTGCACGATGTCACATTGATCTCTAATGTTACTTGCATATGGGTGCATAGAAAAGCAACATCTAAGGTGAAACAACCAAGTCTCATCCTTACTTTCATTTCATGTACCATCAAACAAAGGAGAACAAGACCTCATAAGTTCTCTCATAATTATTGCATGGATAGAATCCTCATCCCCCACTACCCTATCTCTCCTATGATAATCTCACAAAACTGGTGGACTATGAGAATGCTCATTCTATCTCCTCTTCATGCTCAAATATTCACGAATCCCTATTATGAGAATCCTCTTGAAGAGTTCCCAACCAAGCTATAATATATTGCAATAACTAAACTAATAGGGGGTTCCCATTGTTACCACCATGACCCTCTCTATGGTCCTCATGGAAATCCTCATGTAGATCTTCTTCTCTATTCTCTTCCTCACAATTTTCTTCCTCATGGTGTTCCTCTTCATGGCCATCTTAGCAAGCATGTTGTTGACCACCACCATGTCTAGGAGGAGTCCTTAAGAGAGAAACAAGACATGTGTTGAGATTACATAAAATATACAAAAAAGCAATACTAAGGAACCAAGAAAGGAAAGAACTAACATAAGGTATACAAACCATACATCACTAACACCAATCACAATGTGATCATAACAAAGAGATCTTAGCATATGGACATGGGCTTTAATACCAGATGTAATTCCCTAAAAAGAAACCCTTGGAATAAAGGGTTAAATATGTGCATGGTAATTTTGTTTCTTTTTAAAAATAAATCATAATCAAAACATTACATTGTGCATCTCCTAACCATTAACATAACAATAAAAAATGTGTAAAAGAAAACACAACAGTCATCACATAATCATACACAAGCCAAATACTTCAAAAATCTTCCAAAGGTTCCAAGATAACAAAACACATATATACCCAAGATGGATAACACACTTCCATGAGGTTTCCCTACGTAGATCTGGACAACATCCATGGACCACAAGAGGCTAAGCTAGCAAGAAATCATGGCTAACAAAAGGGAGAATAAGTCAAATCCCTAACTCATAAAATAGATGTTCCTTTTAAGCCCAAATAGATGTTCCTAGTATGATTAACCATAAAAGTTTATTTATTTTTTAACCACAAAAATAAGAAATAACATGAACAAAAATCCTCAAATGATTGTGATCAAGCCTGAAAGACACCCTAGAACCCTTCAAAAACCAACTCAAATGCACAAGTCAAACACCCAGTTCCCAAAATTGATCAGAGAACTAAAGTGGGAAGAGATTATGAAGGCAAGAAGAGATGTTGATCTATGGCATGGAGACACAGATTAACAAAGACACTAATTTGTTATTAGTGAACTTCTTAGATAAAACATTTTTAGTCCAATGAGGTTGGGGATGCCAATCAATAGGTAGAGACACCGATTTGCATAGATGTTGATCCACACAGATGTTGATTCATGAATTTAGGCTTGAAATACAAGAAATAAAAGGGGAAACCTATAGTGACTCCAATGTATGGTTGGAAAGCATCTTGCTCCACACCATGGATTACTGAAAATAAAATATATCAAGGCTATGGTCACTTGATTACATCCAAAATACATAAATGAGTACATAAAGGAATTAGCTATACTCAATAACATCAACTAGATACAATGCATAAATAAATTTCATCAAATGAAGTGATCTAATAGGATCCAAGTCTTTATAATTGGAGGATTATATCACTTGTATGCTGGTCCCCAATAGTGGTAAAGTAAAATTCCACCCTACCATGTGGAACCCTCAGGCCCACCCCATCATGCTCACAGAGATAGAAACCTAGCTACAAATATAAGGTCGCCACACACACCAAGAATGCTACACTCATGCCAATCAAATGAAAGAATCAAGGACAATCAAAGGTGTTGGAAGTTTGCCAACAACTCGGATTTCTGACTGTATGTTTTTTATTGATGACAACATATGGTAGGCAACATGCGTGGAAGCCTAATGGAGGTATCCTTGAGCATATGTTGCATGGATATGTTATCAGTATGACATCATAGATGCAGAGGTTGATTTTGAATGCAGACAATAATACAGTTGTTTATATTAGCGAGTGTCCCTGATAGGTCCCAAGAATAGTTTTATATGTGATTTGCAGTATGGTTGTAGTAGAGCCTTACATATTTATATTTATGTTGTAGACATATGTATGATGTTATGTTCATGGATGCAAAGTCAGATGTGCAATAAATTGGTTGATTTATGAAGTCTCCAGTTAATAGTCATAGTTTCCTGAGTTTATCTGGTAGAGTCAATAGTGTTTATATTGTTGCAGTAGTTGTGCCTATCATCTCAGTATACGTTCTTGGATTTATTCTTAGAGGAGAGTTAAGAATATTTGGTTAAGAGTGCATAACATGATTCAACATGATAAGGAAGTTGGAGTTAATTTGGTGGAGCTGATTGTGTGAAGCGATGCGTCTACTCACATGGAGTTGCATGGTCTTAATTTGTGTTGCATGCTTAGTAGAGCCAACTGAGGTGTTATTGGAGAGTTGTATTGTTTCTCTAATATGATTTCAATATGTTTCTAATAGGCCAACTTGATTATATCATTTAGAGGAAGATATTTATAGGTGTTTATGTTTGAATATGGACCTCGAATTCAGCCATAGACTTCAACATGGTCATTTCTCAATGATTGTATACGAAGATAAACATGAATTGTCCACTTCGCACACTCAATTGAATTGACCTTTCACCTCCTACTTAGATGGGGTTTTGAATTTACTCTCAGAATTGAGAGCCCAACAACCATAGACCAAGCTAAAATGGAGGATTTAAATGCTAAGAAAATGATTTAATTGAAATGAATTAAGCTAAGAATCAGAGTGAAATTGTAATCTAAGGATGAGAATGAAAATTAATCTAAGAAGCTTGAAATGTAATGAGAATTAAGCTAATAACATAATAAGCAAACTAGTTTAAGAGCATATCCAAGAAATTGAAACTACTCTAATTATGCAATATGAAAGCTTGGAAGAATGAGGAAATGAGACAACAATTCGCTATAGTTTTGATACTCTAAAATTGCCTCCTCAAATGAGGAATGAGAGGTTCATAATATAGAAGAGCCTGGGTGGAGACTGAAGAGTTTCTTCCAAAGAAACAATCATCTCTTCATCTCCTTTAAGGGAGGTGAAACAATTTGAGGAGAATTATCTAATTAATCAAATGAAATATTGCCACATGGGTGGCTTTTCAAATTATTTGAATTATTAAATCCAAATGAGAGTATTTCATTTAAAGAACTAAATAACTATTTAATTCCTTTGATGTGTATTAGCTAAAGGGGTTGGAATTAATTTAATTAAAAGCACTAGGAATTTTTAATTAAATCAATTAATCATAGAGATTATTTAGCCAATAAATATCTATATTTAGGAATTAAATATAGTATTTGATTAATGCAAATTTAGGGTTTTTTGCATTTGACAGCAAGTCGAATAGAGTCAATTAGGAGACAAAATTGCCTAGTACAATAGGACTTCAATAATGTAGAAATTTGAAGGAATGCACCAAAATTGATTAAGATTGTAAGGTGCCAATTTTGGGGTATTACAATAGGCAGTCATTTGTGATTGCTAAGTATAGCAGAGAGTGTGAAGTGTTGAGCCATCAACAGAAGGTCTATGTGACATAGTAGAGAGTATATGCCATTCATTAGAACTGATCAAGATAGCAGGTCTACGTGTAATTCACCAAGATCCAGATATAGTGTGTATCTATTAAACAGAAGGTTGCAGCCTTCACCTCCTTTGAGCAGTGCGCTCCCGGATAGTGCATCCTCACCCCTGATAGGGTTAATTGTAAAAGATTCCTAATAGGGTCTGACCCTCGACCAAGTCATTGTACTTAATGTATTATAAAGATCAACTCCTAATAGGGTTGTAAGATCTACTAACAGGGATCATAATACACTAGTGTAGTTCTTAATGGGTGTTAATTCCCACCGGGGTTTTTACCTATTTGGGTTTCCCCGTAACCAAAATTTTTGTGTTGTGTTAAGTGTTATATTGTTTTGTTTATGCTTAGTGTTCTTCTGTACTTAATTGGATAAAGAATTGAATCTTGTGTAGATAACTAATTCACCCCCCCCCCCCCTCTTAGTTATCTCTTGGGACTATTCCTAAAAATTAGCATCAGAGCCAAGTGCCTCAGAGAGAAATTTTAATAGCTTGAGGTTGATCAGATGGCATTCTTTAGAAAATAAATTCCTAAGTTTGATGGAGAGAACTATCTAGACTGGAAGAACAAAATGATGACACATTTGTAGTGCATTGCTTTTGAGATTTTTGAAGTATCTACTAAAGAAGTTGAGATTCATTCTTTATCAGATCTTGAAAAGGAAGATTCAAATCTTAAGAAAAAGGATATGTTCAATTCAAATTCTCTTTCCAAAGAATCCCTCATCAATGCCTTGTCTGACAGTGAATTTTCAGTGATCAAGAAACAAGACAAAGCCTACAAGATTTGGAAGTATCTAGAAGACAAGTTTGAAGGAGACATCCAAGACAAGAATGTGTGTGGAAAGACATGGAAGAAAAATTACAATACATTGGAGATGCTACCTTAAAAAAGCATTAGATCCTACAATTAAAGGATTAATGAAGCAGTTTCAGGAATTAGAAATAATGGTGGAGAGATTTATGAAGAAGACATCATGGATAAGTTGATGACTACTTTGACACCAGAATATGAGAACAAGATAAACATCTTGGAAGAGACTATACCATTCTCAAAATAATTCATAAGAGAGACCTTAATCAGTAAGATTTTAGCCTTTGAGATATCAAGTCTGAAGATAGAGCCTAAAAGTGAGACAACCTTCAAAGCTTCAGTCAATGGTAAGAAATAATTGAACACCTCTGGTAATTTTGATGATGATGATGAAGAGAAAGCACTAGATGATTTAATTTCTATGATTTCTAAGAGAGAAAAGAAAGAAAAAGGAAAATATGAAGGTCAATTACCATTCAAATGATTTTCATGTAATAAGATTGGTCACTTTGCATCTAAGTGTCCTACAAGAGTTAAGAAGTTAAAAAATAACTACAAGCCTAAGTATATAAAAGAATTTTACTATGTTGGAGATGGAGTATCAGATGAAGCTGATGAACTAAAACTGATTTAGAACCTAATTGATGAATCTATGATTAGAGATCACTGAGTTGATTAGATATGTAAGATGATTAAATCAGTATTATGTTGTCATTGATGTCAACTAAGTTTGATAGCACTTATCTTGTAAGTTACTATACCGAAACATCTGGAGAAAGGAGTGAAAGAGATGAAGAATAGAAATATCTACATGAGGAAGATGGATATGATAGATGAGGATAAAGAATACATTGAGTAAATTTTTTATGAGTCTGTGACCTTATGATATTAACTTGATTATGTTGCATTCATCTATGATGAGGAAAAGAGCCTAAAGACACAAAGCAGTGTTGTCGGTTAATGAAGCATTTCAGTATACACCGATAAAGTGTAGTGTATATTGAGCATAGTGTAAACTTAGCTTATGTTCACTGATGCATTTCTTTGTTAATCGAGAAAAATAGAATGAATTAAATGATCAGTTTAGCCGATAGGATTGATGAGCTAGAAAGTGTATAATTTCGAGGCAACAGATAATGTTTGTTATGATGATCAATGGCTAACAAAATTCAAGGAAGATCTAATGGAGTAGATTGAAATGTGTTATTAACACATCAGCCAAAGAAGATTAAGTGGCAAAATCAGTAGATGAGATTAAGCGACAAAATTTGATGGACAAGAAAAAAATGATTTACATGTCTATATAAGAGACTGATGATTTCACGATGAATGACCACCGAAAGAAAAGAAAATTGTAGAATTATCGCGTGAACAAGTTTTCATGCATTGTGATCATACTGGTTAAGGAGAACCCTACTGTAGAGAATTACCAAGTGACAAAGAGAAATTATCGACGGACAGTAAGTTGATATATTGTTGAAACAAAAGTGTTACATTGATCAGAAAAATTTGTATGAGCTAAATATTGATCTGTATATATGCAATTGAAGTTGTAATAGATCAGATCACATACTGTTACATATTTAACCATTGTACACAGTCAAATCTCTTAACTGAGTGGACTAAGAAAGTCTTATTATGTATCATTCATAGAATGAACATTGTTATCCTGTCAACCCCATAGTGAATGCTGGTTGGATGATAACGGTTGGTCTAAAATCCTCTAACAAGGTCACACCTAACAGTGTGTTTTTAAACCTTTAATAGGGTTGGGTCTTCACTGACCTCACTTTAGAAGAGTGAATATTTTTAGGTTGCCAGTCCCAGGTGGTTTTTCCCTTCACAAGGTTTCCACGTTAAATCTCTTATGTTATGTGTTGATTGTGATATATGTCTGTTATCATACTTTGCATATTACATGTTAGATTTGATCGGTAACTACTATATGTTTTAGATTGATAATCAGTAAAAGCATAGACAGTAAAAGTATTTATGTTTACTGAGTAGCAGAAGTTGAAGTATTTGTTATACATTTTGAGTTGGGATGGTGATTAACTGATTCGCCCCCCCTCTCAGTTATTCTAACAATTGGTATTAGAGCTTTGGTTTCTTAGAACAATTTTTTAAGGACTTCAGCACAAAGGTCTAAAGATGTATAAGAGGGAAGTGCCAAGACTAAACAAAGAGAACTTCATAGTATGGCAAAGCCGAATGAAGTTGCACATATTTGGAATTGGGAATTTTGCACTAGATTTGATGGAGAATGGCTATATACAACCGACCACTAGTCCCCTGACCCTTGATCAACTAAGAGATAGGCATGAACATAAATTACTATGATGGAACTTGTTGCTGCATATACCAATGCTGAATTTGAAGATATTAAGGGATGCACTACTACCAAAGCCATGTGGGACAAACTAACTCTAATATACAATGGTGATTTGAATGTTAAAAGAGCCCGAGCTGAAAGCCTAAGAGGTAGATTCGATGATATGAAGATGAAGGTGAGAACATTGTGTAGTACTCAAATAGACTAAAAGAGGTAGTACATGCTATTAGAGCATCAGATAGAGTGATTGATGATGAAATAGTGATAAGCAAGATTCTTAGAACTTTACTGCTAGTGTATGCAATCAGGATCTCTGCAATTCATGAAACCAGGTCTGCATCCAACCTTACTCTTGACACTCTAATTGGTAAGCTTACAACCTTTGAATTGAATAAATTTGATAACAGTGTTGTATCGACTATTGAGTCTACTTTCATGTCTTCTCTGAAGATTGGTAATTCTAGTAGTAGGAATAATAAGAATGATGATAGTGATAGTAATACTGATGATGAGCTTGATGAACTTGAAGCTCTTATGGCCAGAAGGTTACCTAAAGGAAAAGGAAGATATAGAGGTAAGTTACCTTTAGCATGCTTTAATTGTAAAGAGGTTGGCCACATTGCTGCTAGATGTCCACATAAGAAAGATGATGATAGATCCAAAGACCGATCTAAAGGAAGCTATGGCAAGAGAGTCAACAGGAGCTATTGATACAATAATAGAGACAACTGAGACAATAATGACAAAGGGAAAAAGGTATGTTACATAGCTGAGGATAATGAATTTAAATCTAATTTTGATGATGATTTAGAAGTTGTATTTGTTGCTATGAAAGATGTCTCCGAGGAAGAAGAAAAACATGTTGAAATAACACTGATCTCTAAAGTTGACAAAAACAATACATGGATCATAGATAGTGGTTGTACACATCACATGACAGGTGATGAAGAAAAATTAGATCAGCTTGAAGAATACAATGGAGGATCAGTCAAGATGGGTAATGAAACACCTTGTATGGTAAGAGGTAAAGGGTCCCTAATGATAAATGATAGGATAAAATGCGATAATGCTTATTGGGTAGATGGACTGAACTATAACTTGTTAAGTGTGGCACAACTGAACAATTCTAATCACTGAATTGCTTTTGAGAGCAAGAAAGTGAAAATCTTTGATGATGGAGGAAGACTAGTTGGAACTGGTGCACAATCAAGAGGTAATCTATTTTATCTTGATATTGATGAGTCTTCTTGCCTAATGATGAAAAATAAAGATGCTTGGTTGTGGCATAAAAGGTTATGCCATGTGAATTTTGATAACATGATTAAGATCAGTAAAAAGAAAAGAGTTAGAGGTCTGCCTAACTTGTCAAAACTTGATCATGTTATGAGCCATGAATATCAAAAAGGGAAAATGACCAAATCTAGTTTCAAAAGAAAGGACTATTCAACAAAGAAGATACTTGAGTTGGTTCATACTGACCTATGTGGTCTGATGAGAACTCAAATAAATATGGTGATAGATACTTTATTCTTTTTGTTGATGACTATACTAGATTGGTGACTGTTATGTTTCTAAAAGAAAAATCTAAAGCATTCAAGATGTTTAAGTGGTATATGGAAAAAGTAGAAAAAGAGACTGGTAAGGAATTAAAATATTTAAGATCTGATAGAGGAGGTGAATTTATCTCTGATGAATTTACTAATTTCTATAATGAGCATGGTATCAAAAGATAGGTCTCTGCACTGAGGACACCCCAGCAAAATGGCATTGTTGAAAGAAGGAATAGGTCAATAGTTGACTATGCTAGGACACTGATGTTGCAAAAGAATGTTGCCTAGACATATTGGAGAGAAGTTGTCAGCACCGTAGTCTATGTTCTTAACCAAGTACAACTAAAGAAGGACACCAACCATACACCCTATGAATTGTGGTTTGGACACAAACCTATTGTAAGTTATTTTAGGATCTTTGGAAGTAAATGCTTTATTCTGAAAGATGAGAGAAATGGTAAATTTGATTCAAAAGGAGATGAAGGGATATTTTTGGGATATTCCACTAAAAGTAAAGCATATAAATGTCTGAATAAGGTTACAAATAAAATGATTGGAAGTACTAATGTCTGTGTTGATGATTTTGATGACAAGAACACAGAGGAAAGTAGAAAGGAACCGGAAGACTATGGTAGATTCACTTACATTGAACAACTAGAGTATCTACCAAAGCCGCAACCTGTGATAACTGATCAATAGGAAAATAATGCTGAACAACAGGAAAGAGACACCGGCAAGTAGGATGGAGCTACCAAGAAAGAAAATAAACCTAAACAGGATGAACAAGAAAGAAGAGACCAAGTTCTGGCAAGATTTGTCAAAAGACATCATCCTGAGACACAAATTATTGGAGACAGACAAGTTGGCATGCAAACAAGGAGCAAAGGAAGACAAGGTACATGTCTAGTTTGTGAATTTGAACCGAAGAATGTAAAAGTTGCATTGGAGAATGATGAATGGATTAATGCAATGAAAGAGGAAATAGAGAAAATAGAGAACAAAACCTAGATTTTAGTACCCTGACCTAAGGACAAGAATGTTATCGGTACTAAATGGATTTTTAGGAACAAGCTAAATGAAAATGGTGAGGTTACAAGAAATAAAGCTAGATTGGTATGCAAGGGATATGCACAGGAGGAAGGCATTGAATATGGTGAAACATTTGCACCTATTGCTAGATTAGAAGGTGTTAGAATGCTACTTGCATATGCTGCACACAAGAAATTCAAAGTCTATCAAATGGATGTGAAGTCAGCATTTCTGAATGGTATACTTGAAGAAGAGGTCTACATAGAACAACTTGAAGGGTTCGTTGATCCAGATAACAAAGACATGGTATGTAGATTACATAAAGCTTTATATGGTTTGAAGCAAGCACCAAGAGCCTAGTATGAAAGGCTACATACTTGTTAAGTATTGGATTTGTTAGAACTAGTGAGAACAAAAATTTATATATGAAAGGAGATACTGATGACACTATTCTTATTGCTGAGATATTTGTGGATGATATTATCTTTGGAGGACAAGAGCACATATGTAATTCCTTTGTTGATGAGATGAGACAAGAATTTGAATGTCTATGTTTGGAGAGATTAAGTTCTTTCTAGGACTACAAGTGATTCAATAGAGTGATGAGATATTCATCACACAATCTAAATACATAAAGGAAGTACTGAAGACATTTGGCATGGAAGATTCTAAACTTATGGGAACACTAATGGCTATTGGATGTAAATTGACAAAGGAAGATGAAACTACAGAGGTAAATCAGACACTTTACCGATCCATGATTGGTAAGTTAATGTATGTAATTCACAGTAGACCAGATATAGCACATGATGTGGGAATTGTTGCTAGATTTTTTGCTAACCCTAGAGAATCACACATGATCGCTACTAAAAGAATCTTAAGATACCTGAAAAAGATAGAGGATTATGGAATATGGTATCCTAAGGAAGGCAAGTTTGAATTGAAGGTATACACCGATGCTGATTGGGCTGGAAATGTGGATGACAGAAAAAGCACCACTAGAGGAGCATTTTTCTTTGGTGAAAGACTTGTAACTTGGACAAGTAAAAAGTAGGCTTGTATTTCTCAGTCTACAACTGAAGCAGAGTATGTTGCTAGTGCTACTAATTTCTCAAACATTGCATACATAAAGCAAGTGTCGGATCGAATGAATGACGTATTCACTGACCTAGTGATTATATACTATGACAACACTAGTGCCATTAACATTTCAAAGAATCCAGTGATGCACTCTAAGACAAAGCACATATCAATTAAGTATCACTAATTAAGAGAACAAGTATAGGAGAAGCAAGTGAAGTTAGAATTTGTTACATCTAAAGAAAAACTTGCAGACATATTTACAAAGCCTCTACCAAATGATACATTTGAATACTTGAGGACTAGACTTGGGGTTCATCCCCTGTCTACCGGTCACTAAGGTGATCTAGATGTTGCATCAGCCTAATCTTAATAGAAGATCACACATGTTGATGCAGCATAGTTCACACTTTGGATCATGTCTAAAGCTATGAAAAGTATTGGAATAGATTGGCATATTAGTATACAGAGATACAGAGAATGCAATGGACAACAGAGAGTTACTTAGCTATAGACAAAGTAGTTTGTTTTTTTGTTTCTTTGGAATTTTTGTCAAAGGGAGAGATAAATAATATGAAACAATATGCACCAATGAGAACTATTTGAGGGAGAGATAATCTGAAAGAAAGGGAGAGGATTGAAGATCAGTTACTGAGAACAGAAGCAAGAACAGGAGAGCTGAGAAGATCACATCTGCAGAATTGAGTCTGCACTTGCAAATGATTTTTGTAACGTAGTGATTAAACATATTAAGTCTATCTGACTTAAAACATTTGTTCACAGAGTTGTAGAATTGATGCAGGAGCATCCTGGGTGTAAGAGCAATCTTGCATCACCCAAAAATATTTCTATTTTTATATTCAATAAGGGATATTTTGTGCAGAGCTGCTATTTATGGAAAGTTACTATTTTTGATAATTTTTGTATGTGCTCAGAATGATCTGATTTCTTTCTTGGAGGTTCATTTTGGTCATATAAGTCTGCCAGTAAAGTTTCATTGCCAGATCAAGTGTATATTGGAAGATATTGAAGATTTTCAGTATTGGTAGCAGGGTATAGAAACTTTGAACTCAATTTTGAAGGCTTTAGAGGCCCCAGATGAGGTCAAAAATTTGGGTGACGGGCACTTGCGCAGGTCAAGCCTGTAGAGCGCTTCGTGGCATTTCTAAAATGGGGTTGTAATAGCCAATCGGGTCAACTGGTGATGACTTATGGTCTTCAGAAGTTGGGCCACCTGAAATGGCGAAAAATAATTTTCTTCAAAATTTCTATTCGGGTTTCAAACGTTATCTTGAGCCAATTGTGATGTAATAAAATGTAAAATAAAATAATTCTAAGTTTGGTCGGCCTTATTGGCTAAAATTTTGGAACCTTCCCAAGCGGTGGAAAATTGCCTATATAAGGAAGGTTGTATTATTGTCTTAGGCAGTTCAGAATAGTTCTGGGTAGTAGATCTGAGTTTTGATTTGAGGCTTTGGCCTACAGAATATTGTAAAGGAAAATGCCCATGTGGCTTTGCATGTAAGAGTTTTGAAATTTAAAATTTCACATTTGTGGAGATAATAAGAAGCCCATTTTTTGTTCTCGCAAATTACTATTGTTTCTTTGTTTTTGTATGTGTTTGTGGTATTAAGGGGAGTACCCTTCATCAAGTGGTATCAGAGCAGGAGTTCCTAGGAGTGTAAATAGATCACTGACTGTGAGGCAGTTTGCACCAGGATTGTGGTTAGGGTTTCAGTGTGCATCACAAAAATGCCTCCACAAAGAGAACATGGTGGAATGGCTGGTGTTGTGACGCCTGAGGTTACAGAGCTACAGAGACAAGTGCGAGCATTGCAAGAAGAGATTCATAGAGGAATGAATCTTAATGTAAGAGAAGAAAGTGATGATGAAGCGGAAGAAAATTTTGATCGGGAAGGAGAAGGTGAACTTCTGAACCCAGAAGAAGAAAGGCTTTTTCGAGCCCTTTCCAAGATTGGGAAGAGACCTAAGATCGAGGTTCCTACATTTTCAGGAAACCTTAACCCAAAAGAATTGATCGACTGGATCAATGAATGTGAGGAATATTTTGAGTATGAAGATGTTGAGGATCCTAATAGGGTCAAATTTGTGAAGGCCAGACTGAAAGGTCATGCAAAGATCTGGTGGCAAGAGGTTCAATTAGAGCAAAATAGAAGAGGGAAAGATAAAATCACAAGATGGGATCGGATGGTGGATAAATTGAAGTGACAATTTATTCCTGTTGATTATGAGCTTGACCTACTGAAGAAGATGCAAAGTTTGAAGCAAGCAGGAAGATTTTTTCAGGAGTATACAGAGGAGTTCTATCGACTTCTCATCAGAACAGGCCATGCAGAAGCTGATAAGGAGAAAGTTGCTTGATACCTTAATGGGTTAAGGCCAAGCATTCAGGAGGAGTTGAATGTGGTTCGAATGAACAGTATTGAGGAGGCATACCAATTTGCCCTAAAACTAGAGGAAAAGCTGAACAAGAAGTTTGAGAGCAGACAAAATGGAAGAGGTCACGGTGGATGATCTAGTGGACGGTCTGATGGAGGCCAAAATGAAGATCCGAAAAAGAAGGATGAGGTCAGTAGCAGTTAGAATCAAAGAGGAAATAATTTCAATCATTTCCAAGATCAGAGTAATAGAGATCAGAAAGGAAGAGGAAGTGGAAGAGGACAAGGATCTGGAAGAGGAGGCTTCTGTGGAACATGTTTTCACTGTGGAGAAGAAGGTCATAGGGCATTTGAATGTCCTCAGCACCAAGGCAAAATAGATAGGAGAAATGAAGGCCAGGCTAGAGTTGCACATGTAGATGAAGATGCTAAATCATCAAATTCTAAAGATGTTGAAAAAGGAGAAATGCTAATTAACAGAAGAGTCTTGCTGAGTGGTGAAAATGAACCTAAACAAAGGAGGAGCCTCTTTCACACTAGATGCAAGTGTGAGGATAAATGTTGTGATGTGATTATCGATAGTGGAAGCACTGACAATTTGGTGTCAGAAGAGATGGTGACAAAGTTGAAGCTCAAGAGATAGAAACACCCACATCCATATCAGATTGCCTAGGTGCAGGATGACCACAAGGTCATGGTCAGTTAACAGTGCCTGGTAAAGTTCAAGATCAGCGGGTACCAAGATGAGGTACTATGTGATATCATCTCTATGGATGCATGTCATATGTTATTGGGTAGACCGTGGTAGTTTGACAGATGTATTATACACGATGGTCATGTGAATACCTATTCCCTAACAAAGGATGGAGTGCGACATAAGCTAAAGTCATTGAAGGAGACTGAAGAAAAGGTATGTGGTAATGCAAGAATAACATTTATTAATGGAAGAAAATTCCTAGATGGTATGAGGCATGAGCATGTGTGTTTTTCTTTAATTCTAAAAGTTGGTAAAGAAGAAGTAGAGGATGTACCTGTAGAGGTTGCAGATTTGTTGAATGAGTTTCAGGATATTGTATCTAATAATGTACCTAATGGATTACCACTGGTAAGGAAGATTAGTCATCAAATGTATTTGATTCCAGGAGCCAGTTTGCCAAACAAGGTAGCACACAGAATGACACCAGTAGAAAGTGAAGAGTTGAACAGACAAGTACATGAGTTATTGCAGAAGGGGTTGATTCGAGAGAGTCTGAGTCCCTATGCTGTACCAGCGGTATTAGCACCAAAGAAGAATGGAGAGTGGAGGATGTGTACAGATTCCAGAGTAATAAAAAAGATCACAATCAAGTATAGATTTCTATTACCACGAATGGATGATATTATGGATTGTTTGAGTGGAGTTGTGTATTTCTCAAAGATAGATCTGAAGAGTGGATATCACTAGATTCAGATCAGAGAAAGAGATGAATGAAAGACTGCCTTCAAGACAAAGGAAGGACTGTATGAGTGGTTAGTCATGCCTTTTGGGCTAACCAATGCACCGAGCACTTTCATGCGGCTCATGAACGAGGTTTTGAAAAAAATTTTGGGTAAGTTTTTCATTGTTTACCTAGATGATATTTTGATTTTTAGCAAGACATTGGAGGAACATATGATGCATATTTGTCCAGTGTTTGAGAAGTTGAGAGATGAGAAATTTTTGATTAATTTGAAGAAGTGAAATTTTATGAAGAAAGAGTTAGTGTATTTGGGATTTGTAGTTTCAGTAGAAGGTCTAAAAATGTACCTAGAGAAGGTACAAGCTATCCTTGAATGGCCTACTCCAAGGAGTGCTACTAAGGTAAGATCTTTTCATGGTTTGGCTAGCTTTTACAGAAAGTTTATTAAAAATTTTAGCAGTATTTGTGGACCCTTGACTGAAACAATGAGAGGGGATAGAAAAGAGTTTAAGTGGACTAATGGGGCAAAAGAGAGTTTTCAATTGTTGAAATAAAAAGTTACAAAACAACCTGTTTTAGCACTTCCAAATTTTAATAAGGTGTTTCAAGTAGATTGTGATGCTAGTGGTACTGTAATAGGAGTTGTTATGAGCCAAGAAGGTAAACCTGTTGCTTATTTTAGTGAGAAGTTAAATGATGCCAAGAGGAAGTATTCTATTTATGATCAAGAATTTTATGGTATAGTTCAGGCATTAAAGAAGTGGAGACATTATCTGCTTCCTAAGGAGTTTGTTTTGTACACTGATCATCAAGCTTTGCAATATTTGAATAGTCAAGGAAAGTTGAATCAGATGCATTTGAAATGGGTTGAGTTTTTACAGAGTTATACATTTGTTTTGAAACACAGAAGTGGAAAGTCTAACAGGGTTGTAGATGCTCTTAGCAGAAGGCAACTATTGCTGACAGAGATGCAGATTGAGGTGGTTGGGTTCAAGGAACTCAAGAATTTGTATCCAAAGGATCTTGATTTTGGTGAAGCTTGAAAAGCTTGTACAGAACCTGTTACTCTAGACAGGATGAAATGGTTGGATTTTATCATCCAAGATGATATGCTATTCAGAGGGAGTCAGTTGTGCATTCCATGAAGTTTTATGAGCGAGAATCTCATCAAGGAGAAGCATAGTGGAGGATTGGCTAGACATTTTGGTCATGATAAAACCCTTGCTTTGGTTGGTGAAAATTATTATTGGCCACAATTGTAGCAAGATGTGAAAAAGTTTGTACAGAGTTGCAGAGTATGTCAGATGGCAAAAGGAGTGAAGCAGAATACAGGGTTGTATCAGCCATTACCTATACCAGAGAAGCTTTGGGAGGATATCAATATGGACTTTGTTCTTGGGTTACCGAGAACTCAGCGGGGACATGATTCAATTTTTGTGGTGGTTGATAGATTTTCAAAGATGGCACATTTCATTCCATTGAAGAAGACTAATGATGTTGTTCATGTAGCAGAATTATTTTTCAGAGAAGTAGTGAGACTTCATGGTTTGCCAAAGACCATAGTTTCAGATCGAGACACTAAGTTCATTGGATATTTCTGGTGTACATTGTGGAAGAAGTTGAAGATAGATTTGAAATTTGGTTCATCACATCATACACAGACTGATGGACAAACAGAAGTGGTGAATAGAAGTTTGGGAAATTTGCTGAGATGTTTGGTTGGAGACAAGCCAACAGGATGGGATTTGATTTTACCACAGGCGGAATTTGCATATAATAATTTTGTCAATAGGAGCACTGGTAAATCACCATTCCAAATTGTATATGGAAGTAGTCCAAGAAATGCATCTGAATTGAGGAAGATAGATAAAGGAGAAATAAGTAGTGCTGAAGCTGAAGATTTTGCAGAACACTTGAAGAACATCCATGGGGAGGTTAGGAAGCATATTACCAAGATGAATGCATAGTATAAGGCTAAGGCAGATGAGAAAAGGAGGCATAAGGAATTTCAGGTTGGAGATGAAGTCATGGTTCATTTGCGAAAGGAGCGGTTTCTAGTTGGTACATATAACAAGCTAAAAATGAAGAAGTTTGGACCATGTAAGATACTGAAGAAACATGATTTAGGAAACACATATGAGGTAGAATTGCCTGCTGAGCTAAATATTTCACCAGTGTTTAACATTTCAGATCTGACAGAGTATCATGAAGGAGGTGTTGAAGATGAGATCACAGCAGCACGGTGGAGTATTCCAGCAACTAGTTTAGACACTAAAGAGATCGAAGATATACTGGACAGTCATGTTGGCAGAAGCACAAAGAACAAGACATATGAAGAATATCTGGTCAAGTGGAAAGGATGACCTATTGAAGATTCATCATGGCTAACAAGGGTGGAGGTTAACCATCTTGGTTTTCCTTTGCACACCTAAGTTGTGACAGGGTCACTTCTCAAATTACCCTGGGTGTCTAATGTAGGAGCATCTTGGGTGTAAGAGCAATCTTGCATCACCCAAAAATATTTCTATTTTTATATTCAATAAGGGCTATTTTGTGCAGAGCTGCTATTTATGGAAAGTTACTATTTTTGGTAATTTTTGTATGTGCTCAGAATGATCTGATTTCTTTTTTGGAGGTTCATTTTGGTCATATAAGTCTGCCAGTAAAGTTTCATTGCCAGATCAAGTGTATATTGGAAGATATTGAAGATTTTCAGTATTGGTAGCAGGGTACAGAAACTTTGAACTCAATTTTGAAGGCTTTAGAGACCCCGAATGAGGTTGAAAATTTGGGTGACGGGCGCTTGCATGGGTTAAGCCTGTAGAGCGCTTTGTACCATTTCCGAAATGGGGTTGTAATAGCCAATCGGGTCAACTGGTGATGACTTATGGTCTTCGGAAGTTGGGCCCCCTGAAATGGCAAAAAATAATTTTATTCAAAATTTCTGTTCGGGTTTCAAAGGTTATCTTGAGCCAACTATGATGTAATAAAATGCAAAATAAAATAATTCTAAGTTTGGTCGGCCTTATTGGCTAAAATTCTGGAACCTTCCGAGGCGGTGGAAAATTGCCTATCTAAGGAAGGCTGTATTATTGTCTTAGGCAGTTCAGAATAGTTCTGGGTAGTAGATCTGAGTTTTGATTCGAGGCTTTGGCCTACAAAATATTGTAAAGGAAAATGCCCATGTGGCTTTGCATGTAAGAGTTTTGAAATTTGAAATTCCACATTTGTGGAAATAATAAGAAGCCCATTTTCTATTCTCGCAAATTACTGTTGTTTCTTTGTTTCTGTATGTGTTTGTGGTATTAAGGGGAGCACCCTTCATCAACTGGTATTAGAGCAGGAGTTCCTAAGTGTGTAAATAGATCATCGACTATGAAGCAGTTTACACCACGACTGTGGTTAGGGTTTCAGCGTGCATCACGAAAATGCCTCCACGAAGAGAATGTGGTGGAAGGGCTGGTGTTGTGACACCTAAGGTTAGAGAGCTACAGAGACAAGTGCGAGCATTGCAAGAAGAGATTCGTAGAGGAATGAATCTTAATGTAAGAGAAGAAAGTGATAATGAAGCGGAAGAAAATTTTGATTAGGAAGGAGAAGGTGAACTTCTGAACCCAGAAGAAGAAAGGCTTTTTCAAGCCCTTTCCAAGATCGGGAAGAGACCGAAGATCGAGGTTCCTACATTTTCAAAGAATCTTAACCCAAAAGAATTGATCAACTAGATCAATGAATGTGAGGAATATTTTGAGTATGAAGATGTTGAGGATCCTGATAGGGTCAAATTTACGAAGGCCAGACTGAAAGGTCATGCGAAGATCTGGTGGCAAGAGGTTCAATTAGAGAGAAATAGAAGAGGGAAAGATAAAATCACAAGATGGGATCAGATGGTGGATAAATTGAAGTGACAGTTCATTCCTATTGATTATGAGCTTGACCTACTGAAGAAGATGCAAAGTTTGAAGCAAGTAGGAAGATCTGTTCAGGAGTATACAGAGGAGTTCTATCGACTTCTCATCAGAACAGGCCATGCAGAAGCTGATAAGGAGAAAGTTGCTCGATACCTTAATGGGTTAAGGCCAAGCATTCAGGAGGAGTTGAATCTGGTTTGAATGAATAGTATTGAGGAGGCATACCAATTTTCCCTAAAAGTAGAGGAAAAGCTAAACAAGAAGTTCAAGAGCAGACAAAATGGAAGAGGTCGCGGTGGATGATCTAGTGGATGGTCCTATGGAAGAGGAGGCTTCCATGGAACATGTTTTCACTATGGAGAAGAAGGTCATAGGGCATTTGAATGTCCTCAGCACTAAGGTAGAATAGACAGGATAAATGAAGGCCAGGCTAGAGATGCACATGTAGATGAAGATGCTAGATCATCAAATTTTGAAGATGCTGAAAGAGGAGAAATGCTAATTAATAGAAGAGTCTTACTGAGTGGTGAGAATGAACCTAAACAAAGGAGGAGCCTATTTTGCACTACATGCAAGTGTGAGGATAAATGTTGTGATGTGATTATCGATAGTGGAAGCACTGACAATTTGGTGTCAGAAGAGATGGTGACAAAGTTGAAGCTCAAGAGACAGAAACACCCACATCTATATCGGATTGCTTAGGTGCAAGATGACCACAAGGTCATGGTCAGTGAATAGTGCCTGGTAAAGTTCAAGATCAGTGGGTACCAAGATGAGGTACTATGTGATATCATCCCTATGGATGCATGTCATATGTTATTGGGTAGACCGTGGTAGTTTGACAGATGTACTGTACATGATGGTCGTGTGAATACCTATTCCCTGACAAAGGATGGAGTGCGACATAAGCTAAAGCCATTGAAAGAGACCGAAGAAAAGGTATGTGGTAATGCAAGAATAATATTTGTTGATGGAAGAAAATTCCTAGATGGTATGAGGCATGAGCATGTGTGTTTTGCTTTAATTCCAAAAGTTGGTAAAGAAGAAGTAGAGGATGTACCTATAGAGGTTGCAGATTTGTTGAATGAGTTTTAGGATATTGTATCTGATAATGTACCTGATAGATTACCACCGGTAAGGAAGATCAGTCATCAGATGAATTTGATTCCAGGAGCCAATTTTCCAAACAAGGTAGCACACAGAATGACACCAGCAGAAAGTGAAGAGTTGAACAGACAAGTACATGAGTTATTGCAGAAGGGGTTGATTCGAGAGAGTTTGAGTCCCTGTGTTGTACCAGCGGTATTAGCACCAAAGAAGAATGGAGAGTGGAGGATGTGTATAGATTCCAGAGCAATAAACAAGATCACAATCAAGTATAGGTTTTCATTACCATGAATGGATGATATTATGGATAGTTTGAGTGGAGCTATGTATTTCTCAAAGATAGATTTGAAGAGTGGATATCACCAGATTCAGATCAGAGAAGGAGATGAATGGAAGACTCCCTTCAAGATAAAGAAAGGATGGTATGAGTGGTTAGTCATGCCTTTTGGGCTAACCAATGCACCGAGCACTTTCATGTGGCTCATGAACGAGGTTCTGAAAGAATTTCTGGGTAAATTTTTCATTGTTTACCTAGATGATATTTTGATTTTTAGCAAGACATTGGAGGAACATATGATGCATATTCGTCTGGTGTTTGAGAAGTTGAGAGATGAGAAATTGTTGATTAATTTGAAGAAGTGCAGTTTTGTGAAGAAAGAGTTAGTGTATTTGGGATTTGTAGTTTCAGCAGAAGGTCTAAAAATGGACCCAGGAAGGTATAGGCTATCCTTGAATGGCTTACTCCAAGGAGTGCTACTAAGGTAAGATATTTTCATGGTTTGGCTAGCTTTTACAGAAATTTTATCAAAAATTTTAACAGTATTTGTGGACCCTTGACTGAAACAATGAGAGGGGATAGAAAAGAGTTTAAGTGGACTAATGGGGCAGAAAAGAGTTTTCAATTGTTGAAACAAAAAGTTACAGAAAAATCTATTTTAGCACTTTCAGATTTTAATAAGGTGTTTCAAGTAGATTGTGATGCTAGTGGTACTACAATAGGAGCTATTATGAGCCAAGAAGGTAAATCTGTTGCTTATTTTAGTGACAAGTTAAATGATGCCAAGAGGAAGTATTCTGTTTATGATCAGGAATTTTATGGTATAGTTCAGGCATTAAAGAAGTGGAGACATTATCTGCTTCCTAAAGAGTTTGTTTTGTACACTGATCATCAAGCTTTGCAATATTTGAATAGTCAAGGAAAGTTGAATCAGAGGCATTTGAAATGGGTTGAGTTTTTACAGAGTTATATATTTGTTTTGAAACACAGAAGTGGAAAGTCTAACAGGGTTGCAGATGCTCTTAGCAGAAGGAAACTATTACTGACAAAGATGCAGATTGAGGTGGTTGGGTTCAAGGAACTCAAGAATTTGTATCCAGAGGATCCTAATTTTGGTGAAGCTTGGAAAGCTTGTACAGAACCTGTTACTCTAGACAGGATGAAATGGCTAGATTTTATCTTCCAAGATGATATGCTATTCAGAGGGAGTCAGTTGTGCATTCCACGAAGTTCTATGAGGGAGAATCTCATCAAGGAGAAGCATAGTGGAGGATTGGCTGGATATTTTGGTCATGATAAAACCCTTGCTTTGGTTGGTGAGAATTATTATTGGCCAAAATTGCAGCAAGATGTGAAGAAGTTTGTACAGAGTTGCAGAGTATGTCAGATGGCAAAAGGAGTGAAGTAGAATATAGGGTTGTATCAGCCATTACCTATACCAGAGAATCCTTGGGAGGATATCAGTATGGACTTTGTTCTTGGGTTACCGAGAACTCAGTGGGGACATGATTCAATTTTTGTGGTGGTTGATAGATTTTCAAAGATGGCACATTTCATTCCCTACAAGAAGACTAATGATGTTGTTCATGTAGCAAAATTGTTTTTCAAAGAAGTAGTGAGACTTCATGGTTTGCCAAAGACCATAGTTTCAGATTGAGACACTAAGTTTCTTGGATATTTCTGGCATACATTGTGAAAGAAGTTGAAGATAGATTTAAAATTTAGTTCATCACATCATCCACAGACTTATGGACAAACAGAAGTGGTGAATAGAAGTTTGGGAAATTTGCTGAGATGTTTGGTTGGAGACAAGCCAACAGGATGGGATTTCATTTTACCACAGGTGGAATTTGCATACAATAATTCTGTTAATGGGAGCACTGGTAAATCACCATTCTAAATTGTATATGGAAGTAGTCCAAGAAATGCATCTGAATTGAAGAAGATAGATAAAGGAGAAATAAGTAGTGTTGAAGCTGAGGATTTTGTAGAACACTTGAAGAACATCTATGGGGAGGTGAGGAAGCATATTACCAAGATGAATGGGTAGTATAAGGCTAAGGCAAATGAGAAAAGGAGGCATGAGGAATTTTAGGTTGGAGATAAAGTCATGGTTTATTTGCGGAAGGAGAAATTTCCAATTGGTACATATAACAAGCTGAAAATGAAAAAAGTTTGGACCATGTAAGATACTGAAGAAACATGATTCAGGAAATGCATATGAGGTAGAATTGCCTACTGAGCTAAATATTTCACCAGTGTTTAACATTTTAGATCTGACAGAGTATCATGAAGAAGGTGTTGAAGATGAGATCACAGTAGCACAGTGGAGTATTCCAGCAACTAGTTCAAACACTAAGGAGATCAAAGATATACTGGACAGTCATGTTGGCAGAAATATAAGGAACAGGACATATGAAGAATATCTGGTCAAGTGGAAAGGATGACCTATTGAAGATTCATCATGGCTAACAAGGGTGGAGGTTAACCATCTTGGTTTTTCTCTGCACACCTGAGTCGTGACAGGGTCACTTCTCAAATTACCCTGGGTTTCTGATGCAGGAGCATCATGGGTGTAAGAGAAATCTTGCATCACCCAAAAATATTTCTATTTTTATATTCAATAAGGGCTATTTTGTGCAGAGCTGCTATTTATGGAAAGTTACTATTTTTGGTAATTTTTGTATGTGCTCAGAATGATCTGATTTCTTTCTTGGAGGTTCATTTTGGTCATATAAGTCTGCCAGTAAAGTTTCATTGCCAGATCAAGTGTATATTGGAAGATATTGAAGATTTTTGGTATTGGCAGTAGGGTACAAAAACTTTGAACTCAATTTTGAAGGCTTTAGAGGCCTCAGATGAGGTCAAAAATTTGGGTGACGGGCACTTGCGCAGGTCAAGCCTGTAGAGCACTTTGTGGCATTTTTAAAATGGGGTTGTAATAGCCAATCAGGTCAACTGGTGATGACTTATGGTCTTCGGAAGTTGGGCCACCTGAAATGGTGGAAAATAATTTTCTTCAAAATTTTTGTTCAGGTTTCAAAGGTTATCTTGAGTTGACTGTGATGTAATAAAATGTAAAATAAAATAATTCTAAGTTTGGTCAGCCTTATTGGCTAAAATTCTGGAACCTTTCCAGGCGGTGGAAAATTGCCTATATAAGGAAGGCTGTATTATTGTCTTAGGCAGTTCAGAATAGTTCTAGGTAGTAGATCTGAGTTTTGATTTGAGGCTTTGGCCTATAGAATATTGTAAAGGAAAATGCCCATATGGCTTTGCATGTAAGAGTTTTAAAATTTAAAATTTCACATTTGTGGAGATAATAAGAAGCCCATTTTCTGTTCTCGCAAATTACTGTTGTTTCTTTGTTTCTGTATGTGTTTGTGGTATTAAGGGGAGCACCCTTCATCAACTGGTATCAGAGCAGGAGTTCCTAAGTGTATGGTATATTTCATATTACTTGAGTTGCCATCAATGTCAAAGGGAGAGATTGATGAACTACAACTGCTTTAAAACCTAATTGATGAATTTGTTATTAGAGATCACCGAGTTAATTAGTTATGTAAGATGATTAAATCAATATTATGTTGTGATTGATGTCAACTAAGTTTGACAACTGATCATAGTGTAAATCGAGCTTGTTTTCACTGACGCATTTCTTTGTTAACCAAGAAAAAATAGAATGAATTAAATGATCAGTTTAGTCGATAGGATTGTTGAGCTGGAAAGTGTATGATTTCAAGGTAATAGATAACGTTTGTTATGATGATCAATGGCTAACAAAATTCAAGGAAGATCTAATGGAATAGATTGAAACATGTTATTGACACATCAGCCGAAGAAGATTAAGCCAAAAAAATTAGTGGATGAGATTAAGCGGCAAAATTTGATGGACAAGAAGAAAATGATTTACATGTCTATATAAGAGACTGATGATTTCATGATGAATGATCACCGAAAGAAAAGGAAACTGCATAATTATCACGTGAACAAGTTTTCATGCATTCTGATCATACTAGTTAAGGAGAACCCTACTGCAGAGCATTACCAAGTGATAGAGAGAAATTACCGACGGACAGTAAGTTGATATATTGTTGAAACAAAAGTGTTACATTGATCAGAAAGATTTGTATGAGCTAAATATTGATCTGTACATCTACAATTGAAGTTTTAATAGATTAGATCGCATACTATTACATATTTAACCATTGTATATAGTCAAATCTCTTAACTGAGTGAACTAAGAAAGTCTTATTATGTATAATTCATAGAATGAACATTGTTATCCTGTCAACCCCATAGTGAATGTTGGTTGGATGATAATGGTTGGTCTAAAATCATCTAACAAGGTCACACCTAACAGTGTGTTTGTAAACCTTTAACAGGGTTGGGTCTTCACCGACCTCACTTCAGAAGAGTGAATATTTTTGGGTTGCCGGTCCCAGGTGGTTTTTCCCTTCATAGGGTTTCCATGTTAAATCTCTTTTGTTATGTGTTGATTGTGATATATTTTTGTTATCATACTTTTCATATTACATGTTAGATTTGATTAGTAACTACTATATGTTTTAGACTGATAATCGGTAAAAGCACAGATAGTGAAAGTATTTATGTTTACCGAGTAGCAGAAGTTGAAGTATTTATTTTGGATTATACATTTTGAGTTGGGACAGTGATTAAATGATTCACCCCCCTCTCAGTTATTCTAATAGAAGAGTCAACAGAGGATGAAATTGGATTCATTTCTCTTGAAGATGAAAAGAATGCACAAGATTTAGCACTGATTTCACAAGCTAACATCAGGATAGATTGGATCATTGACAGTGGTTTCTCACATCACATGACAGGAGACAAAGAGAGATTTGTACATCTAGATAGGTACAAAGATGGCATGGTTAGTGTAATCACCTAAAAATGGACAAAGATAATTAAGTAATGAATCAAGGCAAATCAAGGACAAGATCAAAGAAATTGAATTGAAATAAATATTTAGCCAATCAAAATTAAAATCACTTGTCTTAATTCAAGATAAATCAAAATCAAGAGCATTTTAATCAAGTTAAATCAAATCAATATGCAATTAATTATATTAATTGTATAGTTTTGGATTAAATCAAATACAACCCATTCAAGGAGTACATGGCTAAATAATTCAATTAAATCAATTAATAAATCCTAATTTCTCTAAACAACCAAAAAGGAGAGGGAAATCAATCAACCAATAGGATTTGAGGAAAGGCATTCACATGGATCAAGCCAAATTCAATCTCAATCACTCAAAGTGAAAGAGAATCTTGTCCATCCATCTTATCTACTTGTCCCAAGCTTTGAGGACACAAACTTTGCATTATCTTCAAAGGGTGGAACCAAAGACTCAACCAAGGCTTAATCATGATCAACTACATCACACCCCCTACCATTGCATAAATCTATAAAAGAAGGGCCAAAATATTCATACTTCATAACCAAACATCTGAGAATTACATAGAACCTCTTGCATTTTATAGCTAGAAAGGTAAATTAAGAGCTTAATTAGCATTCAATTTGAATTAATTGTTAGCTTTAGCTTAATCTTTATGATTTCTCATTCTAGGACTATCATTAATGGTAGCTTGCTGAGAGCTTCACATTAACACTCTTAGATAGAGATCCATAGGATGCTTAATTAATCTTTCATTTTCTAAATAGTTTCTATATTGTGGTTTATTTAGTTTCTATTTCATTTATTGCTCAATACTAATCCTATGAAGGTACATTTCCTTGTACACAAAATGGTGCCCACCGTGGGGTAGAATGCTTCACTTTACTAATCTATTGGAATTTTCATGTTTGTCAATTTTTATGGCACATTTACCTCTCGGGTTTTTCAGGAAACAATGCTTTTGGCAGAGCAAACAACACCTCTGCACAGTTAAATGATGCTTCTGAGCACTATTTCAGTGCTTCTAAGTCAAATTAGTGCGCTTTTCCACCGATCTGCAGTGCTCTCAAATCTTTTTGTTCTCTGTCTAATCTCCTCACATTGATTTTTCCCTGACTACTGAGCACTTATGCGCATTTACTGAGCACTTTTACTTGATTTTTACCGTCTTTACTCAATTCTGTAGCACTTTTAATCATTATTTCTATGCTTTTGAGTATACTGTCAAAGTTTAAATAGCACTTTTAATTAGATTAACAACACTTTTAAGAAATTAGATAGCGCTTTTAAGCATTACGACATCGATTTTGAGTAAACTATAAATTTTCATTATCTGACTGTGGTAAAATAATTTTCATGACTCTACAGGATGTCTAATCACTGAAAAGTGAAAAAACCAGAGAGAAGGTTTAACTAAGAAGGTAAGGCTTTAACTAAGAAAATCAAGAAGGAGAACTTTGCACACATCAAATCAGTTCTTGAGGATTCACAAGAGGAAAATTAGGTTTATGAGAATTATCTTAAGATTGTAGAAGCATATAAAACTAAGTTTGTCTCACTTAATTGAATTGTCTCACCTTAATTCAAGTTTTTCTCAAAATTTGCAAATAAGGCCTTAGATTCAATTTCATTTTTGGTTTCCTTCATTGTGGTTGCTTTTTTTGACTAACTTTGTTGGAGGAAAAGCACATTGAAAAGGAACTATAGCCAAGGTAAGCTTAAAATGGAAAAATCACTCAAAAATGCCCCTAACTTTTGTTAGCTACAAGGAAAGGTAAGCCTCAAACTAGTGAATATTTTCCCTTAAATTGTGACATTGGTGCTTTCAAAAATCTAGTAATTACAAAACAGCCTATCTTTGTTTGGAAAGTTTAGCATTTAGGCCTATGCTCTTCACTTCTTCTAGTGAATCAAAATGCCAAAGGTGTTGAACTTTTTAATTAATAAGAGAGGTTGAGCAAATCGAGCACATAAAATCAAAGCCCTTTGTTTGTAGAAGAGAGTAGAAATACTAAATTCTCTCTAGTTAGTCGGCTAGTAATTGAACCTTGTTTATTGTGTTTGGGAAATTAAGGAAAATTTAGGGATATGCTCTTCACCTTTTGGGTGAATCAAATTCCCAAAAACTAGTTCTTAACTCCATTTCCTTGCCTTACATGATCATAAGGATGAAACATCAAAGAAAGAAGAAGAAAAGAAAGAAGAAGAAGAGGAAAAATAAAATGAACATAAGGATGAAACATCAGATAAATTGGTCAAGGTGAAACAAGAAGTGATGGATAGCACTCCCATCACTCCCTCCTCAGCATTGTTGTCAATTTTGACACTTGACACAAGCATTTTGGACTCCAGTAAAGAAGAAGACCTAATTAAGTTTAGCGTCCTGGCTATGGAGAAGGCAAAGGAGAAGAAAGTCATGAGAAATCCTCTCCTTGTGGCATTAGTGAACATTCTGAATAGTTTGTTGCCTACAGATAAGAAAGTGCTAAAAGTACACTTAGTTGATGATGTGAGTATAGTCACCTCACAGTTCAAAAGCAATTTTTCTAGCCTAGAAGAATATGCATCCATTGTGGTAGAAGAGAAGTACTTAAAGAAGAGACTAAATGAGCTGATGAGCAACTTTGCTCTAGATCTAAATTCACTTAAGACAGGACAATCATCCTTAAAAGAATTTGTAGATGAAGGAAGGAAAATCATTGTAGAATGCATGGAACAAGATAAGCTTACTAATGCTCATTTCAAAATAAAAGAGACAGAAGCTATAATTGAGCAAGTAAAGAGTTTAGTGAAAGACAAATCCACTGATGTGAACATGTGCAAAGGTTAGTTGGATAAGATTGAAAAGACAGAGAAAGAAATGGAAAAGATAAGGTCTAGAAAAAGTCAGTTGAGGATTGCTCTTGCACCCTCACTAGACATTCTCAATTAGAATATAAAGGAGATTGATGCCACCATGATAACCTATGATCAAGCCCTGAGCACAATTTTGGAGAACATGGAGAAGCTATAGTATGCTTTATGTGCCCATCTCCAAATAGTCAATTCACTGATAACCTTTTGGGAGAAGGAGATCCAAAACCTCAAGGTAGCATATAAGGATGTTTTCGCTTAGTGAGTATGTGTAGATACAATTTTTTTTGTAACACCTTTGTCATTAATGTCAAAGGGGGAGTTGTGTATAGAATATGGAGTATAATATGTATAGGGAGATATAAGTTTGTGTATAAATGTAGAGAAGACAAAAATATTTTTATGTAGGGACAGTTAACAACTTGGCCATATTCATTTGTTGCCATCAATGATAAAGGGGGAGATTGTTGGAAAGTTGACTATACTGAGGTATATGACTTGATATAGTGTTATCATTATGGAAACAAATGTTAATATGATTTAAAACAACAGAGAGGGGGGGTGAATCAATTATTCTCAGGTCCTGATGTATAAAATAACTTCAAAAACTTTTCTTTAAATCAGATCAAGCAACCAAAACAAACTCGGTCATCACGGATTCAATAATAGAAAGATATAACACTGCAGTCCACTACCCAGCTATAACTAACTTGTAAAACATAGAAATGTTCAAACCAAAACATTCACACAAGTATTGACACCAGGATTTATAGTGGAAACCCAATATGGGAAAAACCACTTTGTAACATGCTACTATTATTTTCACTCTTCTGAAGTGAGCTCGGTTAAAATCCAACCCTGTCAAAGGTTACAATACACACTATCAGGTGTGACCCAATTAAAGGATTTCAATCACCCTATTAAAAGTGAGCCTTGTTACAGGACTTACATACACTCCATTAGAATGCAACCTTGTTCAAAGGATTTAACATATGACTGTTAGGTCAACCTCTATTAAAAGGATTTTGACTATTAAAATGGTTAGAAAGTAGCAGCAATATTGATCTGAAAAACATACAACTCACTTTGCAAATATCAGATCCAATTCTGTACATAAATGTTGTTTTACTAACTTTGAAACTTTGCCATCTCCATCTCTGATCTGCTCAGAACTTTTCTTCAAGCAATCACCACACTTCACCTACAATCTTTTCTGCTTATACAGTCAATAAAACTTACTATTCTTCCAGCATCTACTTCACCCATGCATTCTCATACCTAATGTTTAGGTTCCCTTAATACTTTTCTCTGTTAGGTTAACTTATCTTTTGCCGCTTAATCTCCTTCATAGATCTTAGGGTTAGGTCAGATTCATTAAATCTACTCACTTCATGTTCTTCATCTCCTCTTCTAGAATCATCTCAAATATCATAAAGATTTAAAATAAAACATTTTACAAAGCATTAAATGCTTCCATACAATCAATAAATAAAGTCAACATGTTTTACATAATCCAAGAATTCAACAATGTCGGCTCCAAATCTGAATTCTCTTCAAATATAAAAATGTTGATGCTCAGTCAATACTATGATCATCCACTCGGTCTTCATGTAAAATGCTTAGTCACTACTAAAACTATTTCCTCGGCATATACTGTCTTCCTCAGCAATTAACTGATACTCGGTCAACACTAGATTTTTGCTCAGCATATACTAACTTAGTCGACACTAACATAACTCAGCTTAAACATGATTTCTTCATTTTTTCTCGGTTAAGCCTACCAGTTTAGTCTTCAATCTTACTAAGATAAACAATACATTGTCCCATCATTGTACAACATAGTCAAGTACACTTTGCAGTATCAAGATAACTCAACCTTTCCCTAGGTGCTATTGTTACCATCCTTTCTTTCCCTTCTCACAATAGATATAGTACTTTCCTAAGTAGCAATAGTCTTACTAGTTAAGGTTTGACATCAATGACAATACAACAATTGCTTCAATTGTAGTTTCCAATAATCTCCCTCTTTGGCATTAATGGCAACACCATATGATATCACCTGAATAACACATGGATTACCAACCAATCCAAAAAACTTATCTGTCCATCAGAGAAAATTTATAATATCCTTAGCTTCATTCTGATTCAAAATCTATAAATCTCACTTCTATGACCATCAGAAGTATCTAGATCTCCCTCTATCCTAATATTTCATTTCAGTTCATCATCCCTACTCTTCAGTTCATGTGTTATAGTATCATTTCAATTCAAACTCCCTCTTTGACAAAAAATCCAAAGCAACAACTAAAACTTACATCCAATAGATGTAGATATATCTATGCAACTCAGTGTTTATCCCTTTGTCATCTTGCTTATGACTGATTTGTTGTCTTTGCTTCTTCATAGCTCTAGGACAGTCCTAAAGTGTGACAATCTTCTGCATCAATTTGTCAATTATTCTACTGTAGCATATTTGACGCAGTGCTCCTAACTTGACTAGGCAGCCTCAATTAGGGGAAGGACCCCTAATTGACTTCTCAAATACTCATGAGCTTCTTTAGGTAAAGTTTTAGTGAATATGTCTACCAATTATTCTTTTGTACACATATTCCATTCAGACTTCCTTGTCTTGTACCAATTCCCTCAAATAGTGATACTTGATTGATATATGCTTTGTCTTAGTGTGCATCACTAGATTCTTAGAAATATTGATGGCACTTGTGTTGTCACAGAAAATAACAATAGGTTCAGTGATTTCTTCTTTCATGCCTATCGACAACTATTTTATCCATATCAAATATGAACAGTTTACTGCAGCAGCAACATATTCGGCGTCGACAGTAGATTGGGAAATGCAATTTTGTTTCTTGCTTATCCAGGAGACTAATCTCTATCCAAGAAAGAAAGCTCCACCACTAGTGCTCTTTTTTTCATCTACATTTTTTGCCCAATCAGCGTCAGTGTATACTCTAAGTTCAAATTTGTCATTCTTCTTGTAGTATAACCCATAGTCAGCAGTTCCTTTCTGTATACACCTAAAAATGGTCCCCTAGACTATTAGCCTCTTTTGCTAAATTATCAATTGCTTATTCTTGATCAAATCCTAGCTCTATCATTTATTCGATTATTTTCTATGGGCTAACCATTTTATCCTAAGTTTTTATTTATTTAAAAGGAATATTTCCTCCCCTTTTAAAATAAATAAAAGCCCCCACTTTTCCTCTTATCCTAAGTTGCACAAATAAAGCATTATTCTTATTCTATAAAAAGGGAAAAAACACTTTTTGTCTCATATGGACACAAAAGTCAACTCTTATTTTCTCATTGGAGGATATTTGTGCACATGGATTGCTCCCTCTTCAAGCTCCACCATTGATTAAATATTTTTCTTCTTAATCTCCATGGTCCATTCCTCCTCATTTCCTATAAAAGGAGAGCTCTCTTCTTCATTCTAGATCCTCAACTTTTTATGCTAACTTTATACTACAGGATTTCTAGGTCACTTTGGAGCTTTTTGAAGATTTGGAGCATTCTTAGCATCTACATCTCATTCTTGCATTCTTATCTTAGCTTCATATTTATGCTTTCTTAGATTAGCTTCATTTCTATGCTCTAGATTATCTCACATAGATTAATTAGCTTGGGTTGTAACACTTGCATATTTCATTTCATAGCTTAGCTTGCATTCTCATTTCTAGTTAGCATTGCATTGCATTTTCATTCTTGATTCTTGAGGATATTGGCATTTTTTTCATTGTCTTCATTGAATCTCCCATTGCATGGTTTACTAGCAAGGTTATAGGTTAAATAGCTCTAGCTGAGAGCATTCTTAAAACCCTTGCAATCCATGCGTAGGGAGCTATGGATCGATTTTTGAGACCTCATTCTTGAGTGTTCTTGAATGTAATGATTCATAGAAGTGTGACACATTTATAGCACACATTTTTGGCACCCACCATGGGGTTGAGTAGCTTAACTTTGTCCTTTATTTTCTGCATTTCCACAAAAAATTTCATCAATTTTTGGCTTTATTTTTGGTCTCTAGTTTTTCTATCTCAGAGTCTCACGTGACATTTTTCCAGTGTCGTGCGACAGTTCTTTTTATAGTGGCATGACACTTTACCATTTAAAAGTGTCACCCCCTTTGACAGAAAGTGTCGCACTGTTTGAGGAGTTATGTCGCCTACATATAGAGCAAACTGTCGCCCAGAGATAAAGTGTCACACCCGTATACGAAAAAGTGTCGCACGACATTTTTGGTGACTGTACTATCGCCTGTACCTGACAATGAGCTATTTTTGAGCTATTTTAGTTATCTTTCAAGTTTTAGGTCCTCTGCTATCTTTTTGGAAATTTTTAAAAATTTCAGCGTTTTCAAATTCGTGCCTCTGGAAAACGAGTGCCCATTTCTGAGAAATTTTTGCAAATAGTGTCAAAAATTTAAGTGTGATATATCGTTGGAAAGGTCTTTTCGAGCCTAATCCAACCATGATGGTTTCATTTTCAGATTTTGTCATTTGATCAATTATTTTTTTGCAGATTATCTAATTTTTTATGTGCTAACCATTGTTAGATTTTGGATTTTCCTAACCCTTGTGGGTCTAACAAGTTGTGGTTGTAGGTGCACTTGCTTGAGATATTTTTTCAAAAGAATGCATGTCAAAGAGGGCTACTAATGGTTTTTGCAGGGCTTCCCTAAGCATAAAAACCAAATCAAGTGCTTGTTTAATTGCTTTCTTTATTGAGTGCGGCATATACTAGTTGTTTCATTTCATAGGCACTTAATACCTTGTAGAAATTTTGAGGTGGTAGGAGAGTATGCTCTTCACCCTTATGGTGAAACAAAAATCTTGACCCATCTTGAGATTTTGAAAGCAAGGGGGTAACTAAATCTTTACTTGGTGTGTTTGGGTGAAGTTTTTGAGATAGGGGAGTATGCTCTTCACCCTTGTGGTGAACCAAAAACCTTGAACCTCAAGAATTGATCCACTTTTTATTTAGATTTAGAATCCTTTAGCGGGCCTGCTCTTGAGCAATCAAGAGGAACAACCCAAGTGGGGACAAGCTAATACCAAGCTATTCCAACCCACTATAATCTCAAGGCTATCGAGGACACAAAACCTTGGTAGACATAGTACTTATCTTCGCTTGATGTGAGTAACTTTGTGGGATTGTGACCATGAGGAAATCATTAAGCAAGAATGCTTAAGGTACTCTTGAGGATGCGAGGTCCTAGTCCTTTATGAGGAGCAAGAGGGGTGCTATGAATGAAAGCCCTTACTATGAACCTTTAGATAAAGGCCACCTTATTTTAGCCGCTTAACTTCTTGGTGCAAGGATTGATCCAAGTGGACTTACCCGGATCACCCCAAGACACTCACCATATGTGTTCCTTTGGTTGTGTTTTTGACACTTCCATGACAATGCCAATATCTCTTGTGGGTAACCACTTGGTGTGAGGCAAGGGAGCATCAAGTTGTGGGCCAATTTGCTAAGTAATGAGCCTTGTCCTTCTAGGTAGTAATTGCTTGAATTGTCTTCGATTGTGCTATACCAGTGTAAACATTCTTGACATTCAAACAATCGATAACACTCATAGAATTTTTCATTTTGATATCACAAGTGCTTGTCTTGGCAAGGTTGCTTTTGCCCTTGTTTCAAGTGTTATATGACATGTTTGATCCTATACTATTTGCAAACCTGTCTTTTATCTATTGTTACTACTTGTCAAACTAAAAAATTGCACTATCCAACCTTTGAACTTGATCAAAACACTTCAAAATTGAGATTTTTTATGTTCACTGGTCAAAAAGTCATACAAATCTGCAACAATGTCGCATCTTGTTCTAAGAATTGTCAAGCGACAGTTCGCTCCTGCACAACTATCACCCCGCTTGCCTGGAAAGTGTCACCTAGCCTTACTGGAAACTATCGCTTGGCTTAGGGTGAAGTGTCACCTCACTAAAAACTATCACCTTGTCTACCTAGAAAGTGTTGTCCAGAACCTTTTTGCTGTCGTGTTGCTGTTGCAATCCGGAGCTGCTAAACTTGCATTTTAACCTATCATAGAGTGTCTTTTTTTGTTCTTACCTGAAGCTAGTCTATTATCTACATGCTTAGACTTGTTGTAGACTGAAACAAATGAGCTAAAACTATTGGATTTGAGCTTAATGAATGCTACTCTTGATCACTTGTCGCATCACGGTTACCTCTCTAGCTACTTGCTTATTGAGCTTCTTACTCGCTACTCAGCTTTAGTCAATTGATTGCTGTAAGTGCTTGAGTGCTTTTGACAAGCCATCTCTTTATTGTTCTACATTGACAAGTGATCTTTATTAGCTTTTCTTATCTCAAATTTGAGAAACTTTGTCTCATTCTATTAGTCAACCAACATCTCTTTTCATGCCGATTACAACTTGGTCTCAATTTGAGCAGGAGAGTCATCCTCCGTTCAATTATACACAGTTACCTTCTCCAACTAGAAGCTCATGAGCACCCATTAGCAACAACAGTTCTAGTTCTAACCAATCTAAGGATTCTAAGGCTACCCCATGGTACAAAGGAGGTTTCCTCTTTTCCGCATTCAAGACCCCCAAAAACATAGACAGTGTCTCACTCACTTTGACTGAACAAAAAAAATTCCAATGCTTGCAAGAACACTTTGAGCATAAGGATAACCAAGCCCGCTTAGACAAAGAACACAATCAACAAAGGATGGATGCTGCTAGGCGCATGGCTTATAGGGGGACATTTCATGAGCAACCTGAGACTAGTAATCATGAGCATAGACCTCTTTTTATCAATGGCAACAATGGCAACAATACGCCACCAAGATCTCCTCCAAGACCTACTTTTGGTATGCCTTCTTCACCTCCTAGACCTCCTCCCTCTCAACATGAGGTAGAGACTGATGATGAGATTTCTAGTGAGGATCTTATGAGATTTGAACAAGATGTGGTCTCCCAACGAATGATGCATAAGCTTTTAGAGCGTAATGGTGATCAATATTTTCAATATATGACTGCTAGAGGATACAAGCTTCCTCCCAGCTATGATGTCAGACAAATTGTCCAACAAAGAGTACCAACTGAATTGGAAGTCCTTCAAGAAGAACTATGTCAGACAAATCAACGCCTTACCCAAATGGCAATAGAAAGAGAGCCTCCAAAGGTCTCTTTTGTAGAATCAATTTGTGCTCTTCCTTTTGATAAAAGTCTATACATGGTCCCGTTTCCTAGGGATATTGAGGTTCCCAAATATGACAAGTATGATGGAAATGGAGATCCTCATGACCATGTGCATCACTTTTATGCTCTTAGTATGGACTTTCTTCATGAAGACACATTTCTTCTATGATTATTCCCTCGAAGCTTAAGAGGACAAGCTTTAGAATGGTTTGCAAAGTTGACACCTCCTTTGAAGACTTTTGATGAGTTGGCTATGTGCTTCACACAACACTATTCATACAATATCCAACAACCTATCACCATGATAGATCTTGGTGCTTTGAGACAAAACCAAGGAGAATTATTTGCTACTTATTTGCAACGTTGGAGGTCATTGTATTCTCGATATCCTCATTAGCTACCTGAAAGGGAAAAGATTGATATTTTTGTCAACACTCTTGTGCCTAAGTTGTATTATGATCTAAGGAATCAACTGTTCTCCTCTTTCAATGACATGGTTGAAAGTGCATATCGGATTGAGGATGTAGCTATAAGAAAAGGGGATATTGTTATTAATAAAGATGCTAAAGGCAATGGCAAAGACAAGAACAAACC
This sequence comes from Chamaecyparis obtusa, assembly GCA_027943335.1. Lineage (NCBI taxonomy): Eukaryota > Viridiplantae > Streptophyta > Pinopsida > Cupressales > Cupressaceae > Chamaecyparis > Chamaecyparis obtusa. Next base: position 870,992 of record BSBK01000752.1, on the reverse strand, counting down.
TTGGAATAAAAACAAGTATGTTGTCAATGATGGGGTTGTAGATGCCCCTAAAGCTAAAGAGCCTACTTTCAATCTCTCTAATGCTATCTATGCAGCAAAACAACAAGAAGTTGCCAATGCTCACGATGTTCCTAAACCTCAATATGCAGATAAGCCTAAGAAGTCATTTCGAAAGTGAGTCTATACCAAGTTGGTAGAACCTTATGATGTGATCCTTAAGACTTTGGTTGATAATGGATATCTTACACTTCCTAATAAACTTGGTAACTAGGATCTGCTAAATAAGCCTGATTGGTGGCGAGAGGATTCTTATTGTCATTATCATAGAAACAAGGGACATCCGACAGACAATTGTTTTAAGCTTAAGGATGATATTCAGGATCTTATTGAAAATGGCACAATCTCCACTGATGGCTTAACTAAAAATTCTGATCACACAGCTTTCAAAGATCCTCTACCTAAGCATGATAAGGGGGAAACCTCTCAAGCACATAAGAAGAATCATGATGCTAAGATCAATTACATGTATCCTTCTAATACACCTATGATCAACATGGTAGAGCCCATTGAGAGTGTTTTAATGATGAGGTCTCAAGAGGATAATAAAGCCAATCATGGTAAGCCAAAGTTGGTCTTGCAAACACGTGGTAGTTCATATCCTGAAGTGAGACACTGAATGCTGTTACTAGGGGGCAAGCCAAGATTGTCCTTAAAACTGCACAAGATCCCAAGCAAGCTTTGTCTTCCAAACAAGTGGCTCCTTCAACCACCCCTAGCTATGATCTTGTCCAACATTTGCAAAAGACACCAGCCTAGATATCTATCCTTGAGTTGCTTCGGTTGTCCCCTTCACATAGAGAGATTCTTGATGAGGCTCTACGTACAACACGTGTTCCCAATGACATTGATCTGAATCAATTTCAGGCTATGGTCAACCACATTTCATCTCCGCTATCTCTCTCCTTTTCTACAGAAGATGACATATCTATTGCTCACCCGCATAATCTAGCTTTACACATTGAAGTTCTAGTCTACCACACCCGTGTCCTCCGAGTTCTGATAGACAATGGTGTAGGGTTAAATATTGTTTCTTTCAATGTCATACAACAGTTGGGTTTGTCAAAATTCACTATGGATTCTAAGAAAAAGATTACTATAAAAGCTTATGATGAAGTGGAATGATCTTCCAAAGGTCTTGTCATGCTACCTGTTTGAGTAGGCCCTGTCACAAAAGATATTAACTTCCAAGTATTGGACATCCCACTCGCATATAACATTCTTTTGGGTCATCCTTGGATCCATGACATGCAGGTTGTTCCTTCCACTTATCATCAGTGCATCAAATTTCTATACAATGGCACTAAAGTTGTGATTCCTAGAGACCATACTATTTCTATTAATGCTCTTGCTGCTGCTGAAAAAATTTTCCCTCACAATGAACCTACTGTTGATCCTAGTACATCTCTAGTTGCTGCTGAGAAAACACTTAAGATGATGAGCCTTGGTATGGGTGAATATACGCTAGATTCCTTTGCTTTTATACCTATTTCTCCTAGGTCATATGGGAGACCTTCTGATCAAATGAAGCCTTCCACTTCTACTATGATGATCTTTGATACTTTTGTTCCTTCATCTATTCCTTTAGAAGTAGAAAGAGAAGAACAAGCTATTCAAGAGTGGATCTATAGAGAAGATGAGGGTAGATTTTCCCTCCTTGATAATTCTAGAAATACTCCCATGCTCAGTAATTCAGACATAGATATAGACGAGTCACCACTGCACACTATGGTTCAAATGGGAGATAATCTTCCTTCTACTTCACTTCTTTGGGGAGAAGAATGTATATCTACTGATGATATAGATGAGGCCTCTATGTCTAGAACCTATGTGCCTAAAGAATCATTGAACTATGATAGACAATGTCGCAACATTGCACGACTGCTACAAAGAGGTGATCTCTCACATAATGACATGAGTATCTCTACTTCTCGGCATCTTAAGCCTCTTCCAGAAGATTCTCTAATGATAGATATGGATGTTGATGTAGTTTATACCTCTCGTAATCCACCCGACATAGTTGATGAGTCTCGTGCAGGGTCTGATGAGTTTTTTCCCTGTATTACCTTAGTGGACTACGTTGGTCCTTCTATGATGAATCTAGATCTAGCTACTTTTGGAGCCTACCCTATAGGCTCAACCCCTCTTGTCACCAGAGATGATATCCCTCACATAAATTTTATTGAACTAGTCACTTCATTTCATCTCACATCAACACCTGTTACTTCTTCCACCTGCAAACTAGCAATAAAAAAGGTTGAATCAGCAATCAAGTATCACAGTCATCAAGTCAAAAGAAAAGAGCAATGGTCAGATGTCGAAAACCACATTGTGGCGGTATCTGAACCTAAGAAAATTTAAAATAAAAATTTTCTCAAAAATAATGATTATCAAATACAAGATGACAAGCTGATTCTCTACAAAAAAATGGTGCACTACTTCAAGCATGATCTCATATCTGTTACACTTTAGCCTATTCCTAGAGCTGAGAACAAAGTTGCTAATGCCTTGATTACTTTGACATCCATCTTACAAATGAAAAAGCATAAATTTCACTTCAAGTTCCTGGTGGACAAATTACGCTATCCTACTCACAAATATTATAATCCTACCATCTTTTCATATCTTCCACCTCATATTCCTCCTGCAAATCCACCATGCCATTCCTTTCGCCATCCCTTACACTTTGCCTTTGTCTCTGGTGACATGTATAGGAAGGGTCTAGATGGAACTCTCCTTAAGTGTCTAGAAATAGAGGAGTCAGAAAAAGTGCTAGCTGAAATCCACAATGGCATCTGTGGATCACATTCTAATGATCCTTCGCTAGCTCAGACATTGCTTAGGGCTGGTTATTATTGGTCAAACTGGGTGAGACCTCCTATCATCATAGCTGCAGCATTTGGGCCTGGGGCCTATCAGTTCTCTACATTAGAGGAAGTAGATTCTTGATGCCCGTTTTTATCTAGGGCATTCTTTGTACATACTTTTTGATCCTGAAAAAAAAAATTCCAAAAAAATTCATATATGATGCTGAAAAAATAAAAAAAAATTCAAAAAATTCAAAAAATTGAAAAAAAAAAATTGAAAAAGTGCCTTGGTGAAAACTTGGAAACATGCGCCTTGGTAGAAAAAATACAAAAAAATTATAAAAAGTCCTAAAAAAAATTGCAATAAATCTATCAAGTGGTGGAAACCTAGAAACAGGCGTTGCTTGAGACCCTATGCACCTATGTCTATCAGTCTTGCGTGGCGCTCATTCGCTCCACTTCTCGCTTTGCCTCTCCTAGCCTGGAATTGACTCTTGTCTTCATCTAGGGGGCATACATTGTTTTAAGCTTATCTTGGGTCTCTTTGTGCATCTGGCTTTCTTAGGCACCTCGCAAACAGTGTTTTTCAACACCACCCCAACTGTGTTTTTCAACACTACCCTAGCGTCGAGTGTTTCTTAACACTTATTAGATGTCCTACCCACAGTCTAGATGATATGATATTTCTCACTAGTAGATGCGATAATCAAAGTTTGACTCTATGACCTACACACACGCACTTAAACATTTGACTCACTGAGACTTGCTTGGCTTTATTTTTTTTGTGTGCTATCTATGATGATTTCTTTGCTGAGTGTTCTCCCCCTATGATCATTTTTGATGATGCATAGCTAGAAGACTGAGGGTATGAGAACATATTTTATTGCTTTTTCTACTTGTGGGTATATTTTGTTCGTCCTAACTATCATGAGCATTTATGCTGGTCTTACTTGACACTATGGATTGACAAGGTATTATCCTTGACTATTTTGCAAGTGCATGCTTATAGCTATCCTAAATTTTCATGTGTCTCGATGCGAGCATAATCTTGCTATATCAAACTTAGGTAATCTCACTGCACTAGTCATCTTGACCTGCATGTCTTTGATGCCTAGGTGGGATTTCCACATTTCTATCTGATATAGATCATATTCAGATCCACATAGTTATGCTAGTATGTATTGTATGATCTTGTGACGCTACAAGTAATGCTCAATGATGAATATTAGATGTCTATTGGCACTGTGACCTTGCAAGTAAACCACTTTTCATGTAGCTTGCATTCCTAGGTTCATGTTAGTTATTTTTTCATCTTGCATATGGAGAGAGCTCTCTTTTCATCTTTCATGGACTTGTTAATCAACTGCGTTCACCTTTTGCTTCTTCCCAATCATGTCTTTCACTTCTGGTCTTTCATATCCCATCATTTTCTATTAATTTTGGGATCGAAACAAAAATCCATGATCATCTTTTTCCTTCTTCCGTGCAGTTGGCTAACCTTTTGAGGCCTAATCCTTCAATCTTCATTGGGGCATTCTTCACCTCTTCATCTCCATCTCTTTCAAACTTCTAGTCTTTCATTCACTTTCAAATCCCAAGTTCAACCCCTATCTCCATGGTGTTTATGGGTTGAGGGACCGATAGGTTCATGCCCTATGTCCCATGTGTGGGGCATATCTTCACTACTTGATGGTTATTCTGTTCTCTTTCTTCGATTATGATTTCTAGTGATTTGATCATGTCTCTCTTGCTTCTACTTTCCCTCTACCTAGATTTCACTTTTGATCCTGAGGGGGCAGACACATCATATCTTATTGGCTATCTCTTTCCTAAGTGTTCAGTATTGTTGCTACCAGGCTGACCATGCAGGATTTGCTATTTTCTGCATTTTATTCTTTGGAGTCAGATCGCTATTTGCTTGCCTTCTTGGCTATCTGCTTGCCTTCTTGGCTGATCTATTCTTTGACATAATGTGTTCCCAGATCGATCACACATTAGTCAAAGAGGGGCAAATGTATACACCTAAAAATGGTCACCTAGACTATTAGCCTCTTTTGCTAAATTATCAATTGCTTATTCTTAATCAAATCCTAGCTCTATCATTTATTCAATTATTTTCTATGGGCTAACCATTTTATCCTAAGTTTTTATTTATTTAAAAGGAATATTTCCTCCCCTTTTAAAATAAATAAAAGCCCCCACTTTTCCTCTTATCCTAAGTTGCACAAATAAAGCATTATTCTTATTCTATAAAAAGGGAAAAAGCACTTTTTGTCTCATATGGACACAAAAGTCAACTCTTATTTTCTCATTGGAGGATATTTGTGCACATGGATTGCTCCCTCTTCAAGCTCCACCATTGATTAAATATTTTTCCTCTTAATCTCCATGGTCCATTCCTCCTCATTTCCTATAAAAGGAGAGCTCTCTTCTTCATTCTAGATCCTCAACTTTTTATGCTAACTTTATGCTGCAGGATTTCTAGGTCACTTTGGAGCTTTTTGAAGATTTGGAGCATTCTTAGCATCTACATCTCATTCTTGCATTCTTATCTTAGCTTCATATTTATGCTTTCTTAGATTAGCTTCATTTCTATGCTCTAGATTAGCTCACATAGATTAATTAGCTTGGGTTGTAACACTTGCATATTTCCTTTCATAGCTTAGCTTACATTCTCATTTCTAGTTAGAATTGCATTGCATTTTTATTCTTGTTTCTTGAGGATATTGGCATTTTTTCCCTTGTCTTCATTGAATCTCCCATTGCATGGTTTACTAGCAAGGTTATAGGTTAAATAGCTCTAGCTGAGAGCATTCTTAAAACCCTTGCACTCCATGCCTAGGGAGCTATGGATCAATTTTTGAGACCTCATTCTTGAGTGTTCTTGAATGTAATGATTCATAGAAGTGTGACACATTTATAGCACACACTTTCAAGTATCTCATGATTCTTTTCACTGCCATCATGTGTGTTTCCTTAGGATTGGTAGAGAATCTTGCCACAATCCCAACAGCTAGTGCAATATCTGGTCTACTATGTACAACATATTGCAATTTTCCAATCATGGATCTGTACAAAGTCTGGGTAACTTCTACAGCATCATCATTCTTAGATAACTTTTGTCCAGTAACCATAGGAGTTCCCACTAGTCTAGCATCTTCCATTCTAAAAAATTTCAGTATTTCATTAACATACTTAGACTATGTAATGAAAATTCATTTCTTCATTTGATCTACTTGTAAACCAACAAAGAATTTGATCTCACCAAACATACTCATTTCAAATTCAGTTTGCATTTCTTTTGAAAAAAATTTACACAATGCATCTTGTCCACCAAAAATAATTTCATCAACAAAAATTTTGGCCAATAGAATACCTTTACCTTCTTCATCCTTCAAGCACATATTTCTTATGTCATTTGTTCTAGAAAATCCAATCTGTATTAGATAGTTATGCAACCTCTCATACCATGCTCTGGGAGCTTGTTTCAATCCATACAATGCTTTGTTCAGTTTTCATACCATGTGTCTTCTGTTTGGATCAATAAAACCTTCTGGTTGTTCTATGTAAACTTCTTCTTCCAGTACACCATTTAAAAATGTAGACTTGACATCCATTTGATATACCTTGAAATCTTTATAAGTAGCATATGCAAGTAGAGTTCTTACTCCTTCCAATCTAGCTACAGGGGAAAATGTCTCCCCATAATCTATTCCTTCTTCTAGTGCGTAGCCTTTGCATACCATCCTAGCTTTGTTCCTAGTGATTTCACCTTTTTCATTCAACTTGTTTCGAAACACCCACTTTGTTCCTATAACATTCTTATCTGTAGGTCTCGGCACCAGAGTCCATGTTTCATTCTTCTCAATCTAGTCAATCTCTTCATTCATTGCTTGTATCTAGTCTTCATTTTCTAATGCCTCTTTAGTTGTCTTAGGTTCAAACTCACATAGTAAGCATGTTGGATCCTTGGTCTTGCTTCTGGTCTGAATTCCAATGTCTTTATCTCCAATTATCTATTTAGGCTTGTGATGCCTTCTTACATATTTTTCCAAAATAGGTTCAGCACTTTTCTCCTCTATTTCATCAAATTACCCAACAAGATTGTCAAATTCAGCTTCTGAATGCTCAGCAACCTCTTCCTGATACTCAGCAACATTAGCTTGTAGCACGACATGTTCTTGTTCTCTCTCGGCACTGTTTTCCTAAAGCTCGGCAATCATTTCCTATCGCTTGGCATTGCTTTCCTAAGACTTAGCATCAGGTGCAAGTCTGTTACCTACCTCTTCTATTTCCTCAATGTACTCAAAAAATCTGTAATCTTCTAGTTCTCTTTTTCTGTCAGCTTCATTTCTTTCTGCATACTCATTAATTTTTACATTCACACTTTCCACAATTTTGTTAGTGTTAGAGTTCAAACACTTATAAGCTTTACTTTTTGTGGAGTAGCCTAGGAATATGCCTTCATCACTTTTGGCATCAAACTTTCCATTCCTATTGTCTTTCAATATGTAACACTTGCTTCCAAAGATTCTAAAGTATTTAACACTTGGTGCATGCCCATACCATAATTCATAGGGTGTCAAATTTGTACCTTTCTTGATCTGTACCCAGTTAAGAGTGTAAACAGTTGTACTTATAGCTTCTTTCCAGTATTTATGTGCCACATTCTTTTCAATCAATAATGTCCTTGCACAGTCCAAAATAGATCTATTCCTTCTTTTTGCTATACCATTCTGTGGAGGTGTCCTAGGTGCAGACATCTATCTTTTGATTCCTCTATCATTGCAAAAAAAATTGAATTCATTTGATGTAAATTCTCCACCTCGATCAGATCTAAGACATTTCAAGTTCCTACCTATCTCCTTCTCAACCTTAGCAAAATACCACTTAAAAGATTGAAAAGCATCAGATTTTTCTTTCAAAAACATTACATGCATCATCTTGGTATGATCATCAACAAATAAGATAAAATATCTAGCACCACAGTAACTTTGTATACCCATAGGTCCACAAAGGTCAGTTTGAACCAAATCTAAAATGTATTCAGAAGTAAAGGTTTTTCTCTTAAAACTTGACTTAGTCATCTTTCCTAACTGGCATTCTTTGCACATCACATTCTCAGGTTTCTTCAATCTAGGTAGGCCTCTTACTTTCTTCTTCTTACTTGTCTCTACCAGATTGTCAAAGTTAACATGACATAGCCTCTTATGCCATAACCAAATGTCATCAAGTTGTGCAATCATACATATTTCTTCAGATAGGTCAAGATAGAAGAAATTACATCTATTCTGCTCACCACTTCCAATTAGTTCACCAGTAGCATCAAATATCTTAGCTTTCTTGTGATGAAATTCCACTTGGTAACCAGTTCTATTGAGCTGAGCAACACTTAGCAAATTATAATTCAATCCTTCAACCCAATAAGCATTTTCATAAGAGATTTTATTAGTCATTTTAATCAATCCTTTTCCTCTAACAGGACATGGTGCATCATTACCAAATGTTACACTTTTACCTTTATAATGATGTAAGGTCTCAAACTTACTTTTGTCACTAGTCATGTGATGTGAACAACCACTATCTATAATCCATTTGTCATTCTTGTTCACATAGGAAATCAATGTAGTTTTCTCATCCTCGTCAGATTCATCTTTCATTGCAACATAGACTACCTCAATTTCAAAATCATCACTGTCAGTGTCAGTCTCTTCTTCAGCAATGTAACAAGATTTCTTACCTTTTCCTTTGTAGTCTTTATACCTTCAGTAGCCTTTGTCATCTCTTCTATCTTTGCGTCTGCTGTTTCTTTCTTCATCTTTATCCTTCTTGTCAGGACATCTAGCAGCTATATGACCAACTTTATTACATGCAAAGCATATAATAGGGAGTTTACCTTTATATTTTCCTTTTCCTCTTCTCAGTCTTCTAGCCATAAGAGCTTCTAGATCTTCAAGATCTTCATCAGAAGTGTCATTGTCACTTTCACTTTCTCTTTCACTTTCACTGGTGCATCTTTCTTTTTCTTTCTTAGGCTTTTTCAGAACTAACTGTGACTTAAAAGAAGATTCAACATTTCCAATACTACCAATAGTGAAATTATCATAATTAGATAGTTCAAAATCAGTCAGTTTGCCAATCAAACCTTCCAAGGTAAGCACATTTCCAGAGTTACATATAGATTCCTGAATAGCTGAGATCTTAATAGCATATATAGGATGCAGAGTTCTTAGCACTTTTCCAATTATGGTCTCATCATCAATAGTTCCATTTGCTGCTCTAATGGCATTCACAACTTCTTTTATTCTACCACAATATTGTGCAATGTTTTCATCTTCATTCATTCTCATTTCATCAAATTTACCTCTGAGACTCTCATCTTTAACTTTCAACACATATAGATCACCACCATAGATCTTTGCAAGAGTGTCCCACATATCTTTAGCAGTTGTCCAGTCCTTAATATCCTCAAATTCTAGATAGCTTAGGGCAGATGCAATTTCTAGCATTGCCTGATTATGTTCTTGCTTAGCTCTCATTTCCTTGGTAGTCAAAGGTGCAATAGGTGTAACATAGTCATGCTCAATGTAGTACTTTGCAAAATCACCAATACCAGCCAGATGTAGCTTCATCAAGCTTTGCCATGCAGGGAAGTTTTTCTTGTTTAGCTTCGGTACCTCCTTCTTATACATCTGGATCATTTGCTTCAAGCCCCTTTAAACTTGTTTTCTGTAGACACCAATAAGCAACACAACTCTGATACCAATTGTTAATATGATTTAGAACAACAGAGAGGGGGGGTGAATCATTTGTTCTCAGGTCTTGATGTATAAAATAACTTCAAAAACTTTTCTTTAAATCAGATCAAGCAACCAAAACAAACTCAGTCAGCACTGATTCAATAATAGAAACATATAACATTGCAATCCACTACCCAGTTGTAACTAACTTGTAAAACACAAAAATGTTCAAACCAAAACATTCACACAAGTATTGACACCAGGATTTATAGTGGAAACCCAATATGGGAAAAACCACTTTGTAACATGCTACTATTATTTTCACTCTTCTGAAGTGAGCTCGGTTAAAAGCCAAACCTATCAAAGGTTACAATACACACTATCAGGTGTGACTCGGTTAAAGGATTTCAATCACCTTGTTAAATGTGAGCCTTGTTACAGGACTTACATACACTCCATTAGAATGCAACCTTGTTCAAAGGATTTAACATATGACTGTTAGGTCAACCTCTATTAAAAGGATTTTGACTATTACAATGGTTAGAAAGTAGCAGCAATATTGATCTGAAAAACATACAACTCACTTTGCAAATATCAGATCCAATTCCTTACACAAATGTTGGTTTACTGACTTTGAAACTTTGCCATCTCCATCTCTGATCTTCTCAGAACTTTTCTTCAAGAAATCACCACACTTCTCCTTCAACCTTTTCTACTTATACAATTAATAAAACATACTGTTCTTCCAGCATCTACTTCACCCATGCATTCTCATACCTAATGTTTAGGTTCCCTTAATACTTTTCTCTGTTAGGTTAACTTATCTTTTGCCGCTTAATCTCCTTCGTAGATCTTAGGGTTAGGTCAGATTTATTGAATCTACTCACTTCATGTTCTTCATATCCTCTTCTAGAATCATCTCAAATCTCATAAAGATTTACAATAAAACATTTTACAAAGCATTAAATGCTTCCATACAATCAATAAATAAAGTCAACACATTTTACATAATCCAAGAATTCAACAATGTCAGCTCCAAATCTGAATTCTCTTCAAATATAAAAATGCTGATGCTCAGTCAATACTATGATCATCCACTTGGTCTTCATGTAAAATTCTCAATCACTACTAAAACTATTTCCTCGGCATATACTGTCTTCCTCGGCAATTAACTGATACTCGGTCGACACTAGATTTTTGCTCGGCATATACTAACTCAGTTAACACTAACATAACTTGGCTTAAACATGATTTCTTCATTTTTGCTTGGTTAAGCCTACCAATTTAGTCTTCAATCTTACTAAGATAAACAATACATTGTCCCATCATTGTACAACATAGTCAAGTACACTTTGCAGTATCAAGATAACTCAACCTTTCCCTAGGTGCTATTGTTACCATCCTTTCTTTCCCTTCTCACAATAGATATAGTACTTTCCTAAGTAGCAACAGTCTTACCAATTAAGGTTTGACATCAATGACAATACAACAATTACTTCAATTGTAGTTTCCAACAACAAAGTCATATAGTAGTTCGGATTCAGCGCACCTAATGAGAAGATCAAAAATTAGCTAAGTGTTGAAGACTGGATAGTGTACAGAGTTCCTACAGCTCAGAGCATTAGTGCATGTGTGTATGAATGAATTCTGGTATGTGCCCTGGAAGTTAAGTTTGTTAGACTATACTTATGCTTATTCTATGAGCGCATAAGTAGATATGCAAAGATGTGAAAGTTATAGTCACTTGAAGTTGAACAGTCAGTGTGTGCCAGCAAAGAATAGAGCATAGAGCTGACAATTAGTATTTTGGTTTGTGGTGATAATTTAATATTGTAAAGGCCATGTGCCCATTGTATTTAGGTTTTTGACATGTTCATATGTACAATTGTAAGCATGCTTAAGCCAATTCATTTGGAAGCATTGTTTGTAATTAGTTATAGGGCCAACCTAATTGTTTTGTTTGTATGAGTGCATAAATATAAGATGCACCCATTGTATTCAATATGGAATTTGTAAGAGAGATGTGTTAAGAAGAGTAGAAGTGTGCAAAGACATTATGAGATGTATTAAGGCTTTGTAAGAGGTCAAAGCATCAATGCATCAAAGGAACTGATCAGACAAGTAGTGTCACAGTGACAGTTCACCTACAGATATAGTGTGTATATGAAACTAGAAGGTTGTAGCCTTCACCATTTGAGTAGTGAGCTCTAGGACAGTGAGTCCACTCCCCTAATAGGGATCATTGTAAAAGAATCCTAACAGGGTCTGACCCTTAACAAGGTCTATTGTACTTAAAGCATTGTAAAGCTACTCCTAACAGGGTAAAGGATCTTCTAGCAAAGATCACAAAACACAAGTGTAGAATATTAGTGGGTGTCAATTCCCACCAGGATATTTACCTATTTGGGTTTCCTCATAACCATATTGATGTCTTGTGTTGATTTCATGTTTCATGTTTATGTGAATGTTTAATTCAGTACTTCAGCATTTAAAGTTCAATATAAAGATTAAAGTAAAAAGATAAAGTTCAGTGAACACTGATTCACCCCCCCCCTCTCAGTGTTCCCATTCCTAACAAAGTATACAGTAAGGGGTAGCATATTCAGTAGTGAATATGAAGTAAGGAGGAGTTGCAACAATTGATATTTAGAGCATTTCAATAGCAGATGGAGGATTCATCCTTGGGGGAGTTTTGTTGAGGAAATGGAGAATATTATAAAAGAATTGTACATTTGGATTGGCGGTGTTTTTCACTCCAAATGTTGCCATCAATGCCAAAGGGGGAGATTGTTGGAAGTTTTCCAGCAAGCCGAATTGCTGACTGTATGTTTGTCATTGATGACAACATATGGTAGGCAGCATGGGTGGAAGCTTGATGGAGATAACCTTGAGCATATTTTGTATGGATATGTTATCAGCATGACATCATAGATGTAGAGGTTGATTCTAAATGAAGATAGTAATATAGTTGTTTATATCAATGAGTGTCCCTGACAAGTCCCAGGAATAGTTTTGTATGTGATTTACATTACAATTGTAGTAGAGCCTCGCGTATTTATATTATGTTGTAGACATATGTATGATGTTATTTTCATGGACACAGATTCAGATGTGTATTAAAGGTTGAGTTATGATGTCTCTAGTTAACAGTCACAGTTTCCTAAGTTTATCTGGTAGAGTTGGTAGTGTTTATATTATTGCAGTAGTTGCACCTATCATCTTGATAGGCATTCTTGGATTTATGCTTAGAGGAGAGTTAAGAATGTTTGGTTAAGAGCACATAACATGATTCATCATGATAAGGAAGTTGGAGTTAATTTTGTGGAGCCGACTATGTGAAGTGTCGCGTCTACTCACATGGAGTTGCACGGTCTTAATTTGTGTTGCGTGCTTAGTAGAGCCTACTAAGGTGTTATTAGAGAGTTGTATTATTTCTCTAATATGATTTCAAGATGGTTCTAATAGGCTGACTTTATTATATCATTTAGAGGAAAGATATTTATAGGTAGTCATTTGTGATTGCTAACTATGACAAATAGTTGAAAGAAAAAAGAAGAGCAGAGAGTGCAAAGTGTTGAGCCATCAGAAAAAGCTCTATGTGACATAGTAGAGAGTATATGCTATTCATTGGAATTGATCAAGATAGAAGGTTTACGCATAGTTCACCAAGATCCAGATATAGTGTGTATCTATTAAATAGAAGGTTACAGCCTTCACCTCCTTTGAGCAGTGTGCTTCCGAATAGTGTGTCCTCACCCCTAATAGGGTTAATTGTAAAAGAATCCTAACAGGGTCTGACCCTTGACCAGGTCACTATACTTAATGCATTGTAAAGATCAACTCCTAACAAGGTTGTAAGATCTTCTAACAGGGATCATAATACACTAGTGTAGTTCTTAGTGGGTGTCAATTCCCATCGGGGTGTTTACCTATTTGGGTTTCCTCGTAACCAAAAAAAAAAATTTGTGTTAAGTGTTATCTTTTTGTGTTTATGCTTAATGTTCTTCCTTACTCAATTGGATAAATAATTGAATCTTGTAGATAATTGATTCACCCCCCCTCTCAATTATCTCTTGGGACTATTCCTAACAAAAGGTATAAGTAAAAATATAATGCAATAACATACAACACATATTAAAGGTCACTACTCAACTAAACATAGAATAATGTGGAGACTTAGGAATGGGGTGTCATCACATTTCTCACATAGGCTTGTGCAGTGTTGAGAAACCCTTCTCTCATCAAGGATGCTCTACTAAGCCATATCAACATCCACAGATGGAAAGGATACACTATACCATATCAACATCCTCATATGATGGAAAGGTACTATTTCATATCAACTTCTATAGATGAAAAGGAAAGGACATACCATATCAACATCCTCGAACAACAACAAGGAAGTCACATATAATCTTACATTAAGTTTTATCCCCATTAATTATTTAAGGTTATTAGTTGTTATTAGAGACTCAATAAAGGTTACCCTAGAGACCCTTTGTGCTTTGATCCACCTTGAAGAGCCACTCTATCCCTCTACTCAATAGGCAAAAAAAGCATGAAAGACTCACAAGTCCAAAAATCTCAATTTACATCAAATGATTCTATCAGGCTCAACCCAAGATTATGGGACCCATAAGATGATATCATTGCACACTCAAGGTTCTCATGATACAGTCTCAAACACCATCATCACTCATTCCAATGTGATCAAAATATAGCATGGAGATAAAAATCTCGAAGAAGGAAATCCATAAGTACTCGTGTCATACTCAATCGAGCACTTTGTTGGGATTATGGATTCATCGATGAATCCAAAAATCATAAAGTGAAATCATAGGATGGTTTCCAATATGGAGGAAAATCCAATCCAATGCTTGGAATATGTCAAGCATGCCAAATGAAAAAACTAGTGGCACACAAAATAAGGAAAACATAAAAATGCCCAAAATTCAAACATGAAGGAAATTGATGGAATTAAAACACATTTTCTCTTAGGGTCTAACTAACCCAAAAATCCAATAAAAATTCAATTTCAACATTGTGGGTAAAAATAGCTAGCCTCATGATGGAAAAACTCAAACTAAAAATCCATCATATACATACAAACCCAAAACGGTGCTAAAAATTTAATGCCCCATGGCTACAAGAAATGACATCTGCAATGAGGTTTTCTATGCTCAAATCCTGAAGCTCATCCTATTTTATTGCATATGGTCCTTTATCTATTCCCTTGACCTTATAGCTTAGGTCCAATATCACTTTTTTCATCTAAATCCTCTTGAATATTTTAAATTCTAAAATATCACATCTTCTAGGAAAACATCTAGAAATACTAGCGGTTCCGACATTCAAAATCATATTGTTGGTCCACCAAACAATCCTCTATATGTGACACATGCAAATTGAAAGTGTTGGGGAGAATTTTTTTTCTAGGGGTCATAAGGACTCCATGAGAAGTTGAACTTGTTGAACATGTTGAATAACTGAGAGGGCCAGGGGGGGTGAATTAGTTATTCCAAAACACTTTCTAAAACTTTTACTAATCTAGTATATGCATAAAATACTCAAATAATTAAGACTGATAAAATCATGAAAGAATAAGAACAATGAATACAATAACACCAAATATAACATCGAAACCCAAACTAGGAAAAACCATAGAGAAGTTGATTCTCATGAAAGTAAACACTAGTTAAGGTAATTTTTACAGAGGGTTCACTGCCAATTTTATTATTGTTGTTTGGATCACTGTCGATCAGGTTAACTACCCTTATACAAAATATGTATTACAAAATGTTTTATTGACAAAATGTGAATTGATATAATTTTTATTTTCCTATGTATGAAATAATTCTAGTTGATAGCACACTAACCACTATTAGCAGTATACCTAGTACAAATATTCTACCATCTTTTATGAAATCTCTAAAAATAAGTATGTAAATCCTTCTCTTTGTACCACATCAATATTTCACTAAACTTCCTTCTTTTAGACACTTCTACTAGATATACATTGAACAAACTTGTACTATATCACCTTCAACTCTTTCTCTCTTGCTTTCATACATACATACATCAAATACAAAAAGATATCTTTGGTTATATATAAATTTGATAGGGTAGCTACATATGTTAGCCAAGCCACAAAACATGTCATCCACAAAGACAAATATATTATAATTATATTTAACACTCTACCAATGAACCTAAGTATAGGACATACATAAGAAATATTCATACCATGTTATCACAAGACCTAAATATAGATGACACTCAAGATACATATGTTTCATATCACATTTTCCAAAGGATAAGTAAATTCTAGAGCTATTGGAATACCACAACCAAGTCCATGAATTAAACATCAAAATATCTAAACCAACCAATGAATGAAACCTGATAGAATCTAATCCAAAAACAAAAAATAATTTTTGTACCAAAAACATTTGATAAACTAAAAGAATGTTCAGGTAGCAAGGATACTTGAAAGAACTATGTAACTTAACAATCAAAAAATACCAATCAAAACTTCATTCATATGTAATCACTAAAACATACAGATGAACCAAAGAGATGTTTTCCAAAAACAAGAACATGTTCACCTGTCATTATGATCCAAAATTACACATACTGAACATGTTATATTTAGAATCAATAAACCTAACATCTCACTGACAGCTAAAAAATAACCAATAGATAATTCTAATAACAAATTGATATGTCTATGAAACCAATATAAAGGTTATAACATCAATGAAAATAATTCCAACATCTTTTCAATATGTTAAAAAATCTCCCCCTTTGGCATTGATGGAAAACACCCTTTAAAAAAAAAAACTCCAAAAAGACAATAATTCTAAAAAATTTGAAAATCTCCCCCTGAGTAATTTATCTTTCAATGTTTTTGTTCTTCCTCTTTCCCTCCTTCCTCTTTTTTCCACAATGGAAAAGAGCCAAAAAAATAGAACTCAGACAATTAAATAAATACAACATACTTTACAATAAAAAAAAATTCTTATACCTTTGTTTAATGATTGCAAGCTTCCTCTTCCACTTAGCCACAACAACACCCATCTAAGAATATAGACTCTTAAGATCCATTTTATGTCAAAAGATGAAGTCTAGTCTGAAGGTTGGAACCACCATTCATAGTTTTATGTATCAAAAAGGATACCAAAGATATGCTCTAATTGGACTTCAACCAAGTCCTTTACTAGCTAGAATGTTTACACCAGATCTTCTCTTTGTCTCTATAACTGTAGTGTTTCTCCTTGAAGTTGACCAAATTTTATCCTCTATTTTCCCTTTCTATCCTTGAAATAATCATGTCTTTCCTAACTCATTCAATTCTCCCTCAATGACTTCAATTATACCTCTAAAATTGTCAACAACAACAGGCCACCAAAGACAATACTTGTATATGTATGAAATTTCTTTTATAAATTCTTTTGTCCCACTAATCATCCTAGATATTCTATGTTTAGAATTGGTGCATTTATTTTCAATAGAATCCTTGACCAAATAGTAATCTACACAATACTGCAACAATCTTCCTTCAACATACTTTATCAATTCAATAGGAACCGTACCAAATAGATTAGAAACAATGGTCTTTTTACAAATCAAAGTTGTAACTTAGGATGTAAATATATTTAAAAAGATAATATCCTTATGTAAAACAAAAAATTCATGAAAGAAAGGACATCATGTTATAAAAGTAACAAGTCCGCAAAGGAACAAGATGGGTTCCCAAGATAAATGAGAGAGTGTAATAGTACCCTTTCCCCCAAGTGATGAGACAATAAATGAGGACTATTATGTTGCTCACAAAGTATGATTGTATATAAAATTGCATCACCATAAATGACAATGAGACCACAAAGGATATGATAAAAAATCCACACAGTGAGGAGAAACATAATAGGAACATAGATGTTATTTAGAATGATCATGAAAAAGGTGCCATTCATTGTTACATGTCATTTGAATCAAACCACAATCAATGAATTCTTGAATTTTACACTTCATATCATAACATTCATCAGTCTCATGGCCATGAATTTGATGATACATGAAAATGGAAGAACTATCTTGTTTGTGTTTGCTATTTTCTCATTTGTTTTTCAAATGAAGAGTAATGAAGTTGGCCTTAATAAGATCAAATCAAAGATTCTCTTATTGTGATGAGAAATTAGGAAAAGAAATATAGATTGATTGGACAAATTGAGAGGTTGGAAACTTGGAGTTTATTTTGAAAAATGTGATGTAGATTTCTCATGATTTTCAATGCTTTGTTTCATATATTCTATATTATGTTCATCAGGAATGCTTGATATACCAAAAATATAAGGGTCTCTTTTAGATGGAATGGGATTGGAATTTAAAGAATCCCAAGAAATATCCATGACCTCATCATAATAAGGTGTTTGTTTCTCAAATAAAAGGATTTTTCCCTTGCTACAAAATTCTGTGTAAATTCTAAGGTTCCCTAATCATCATCTTGAAGAGTTTATGGTCCACATATTTGTATTGGAGAAAGAATTGAAGGTGTATCATCTTAAAATGGAAGCACTTCCATGTTAAGAGTGTTTATCCCTCTGAGTAAGTGGCCTGGGGTCATGTCAAGCACCTTGATTGGGTCTTCGCATGGATCTAGTTGTTTCCCCCTATTCTTCTTCTCTCTCCCTGTTTCCAACCTCATTTCTAGCAACTTTCTTTGAGAATCTAAAGATCTTGACTTTCTAGGTCAAGGACGTCCTGAAGGGTCAAGGATGACCTAGTCCCTGACCTAGGTCAAGGATGACCTCATCCCTGACCTAGGTCAAGGATGACCTCATCCCTAACCTAGGGAAGATACTACATCATCCCTGACCCCAGGTCCAATTTTCAAATTCTGGAAGTTTCAGGATGTCTCAGAAAGTTTTATTTTCCTGCTTCCAAGTCAACTATTTCAGGTTTCAGAATGGTAAAATCTTAATTGCATTTAATCTAGGTCCATTTCTAAAGGGTTGAGGCCTAATTGGAATTTAATTCCCCAAGGTGGCCCCTCTAGAGGATTGTGCCCTAGATCACTATAAAAGGAAGCCTTCCTCTCTCATTTTATCCATCATTCATCAAGTTCTCTCAAGGTGAACATCTCTCAAGCTCTCAAGTACAAGCATTCAAGAAATCAAGTCCTCAAGAATTCAAGCATTCATCAAGGAGATCCATTGTTAGCTATTGAAGGATTCAATCTCTTTGGAGCCCCCTTGAATATTTCTCCTTCCACATTAATCCGAGCCTCTTCCTATGAAAAGATACATTCAAGATTGGTGTTGAAGATCTAATGCCATTGATTTGAGACATCCTATATTCATTTGGGGCATCCCTACTTGTGGATTCAAGGATTCGAATCCACCACAAGGACTTTAGCATAAGCAAGGTGAATTGTTCCATTTACTTTGTTTATACATATTGCAATTTCAATTCAATTTCAAGGTTAATTCCAAAATTGGGGTTTGACCAAGGCAAACCCCCCATCCAAAAACAAAAACCATTTTTCTTGCGGGTACAGGTACATGATGAAAAATTAAAGTTTAGATCTGGATACCCTTTTCGACAAACTTTCAAGATCTGTGAACAGAATTTCCATTAGAGCTATGAGGGGTAGGATCCTGCCTCGAGGTAAGACCTTGCCCCTGCTATCTAGGTCAAGGACAACCTGACCTCAGATAGAAAAAAATTTCTAGGTTTTCTCTGTCTCGACATTTCCAGTCCAAAGTAGGCTGCATAATTTCCCGAAACTATGCATAGACATCAAAAATTAACATTTTCCATATTTTCCCTATTTTGAGGTTAGTATTTGCCTTCTATTCATTTAATATTTTCAAGTACATAATTTCTATAGTGGATTATAGGATTTCCTCCTTTCTTCATATTCTCCATTGTTTGATTCATTTGAGCATTTATCACTTCTTTGTGATTAATCCATTTGGATCTTTCCTTTTGGGAATTTGGATTAAGGATAGGTCCTATATTCCCCCTTGCATATCATCTATTCAACCTCATTCATATTTTCATCCATACACACATAATTACCCTACCCATAGAGGTGAATCCATTTCACCACCTATTCATTTTGGTGAACCTGACATACCCCTTTTCTTTTGTGGAATTAGATGCTCTATTGTGTTTTATGGTGTTAGATCTTGCATGTATTAGATTTCTTTTATGTGTTTGCATCTCATATAAAATTAAAATATTTTGTGTTAGTTTAGTTCATTTGCATCACATTGGTTTATGAGCCTTACTACCTTTAGTACTACTTATAACATTCTGGTTAGACGAAGTCATAGAATAATGGGTACCTTTGATCCTGAGTCTTACTCTCCTTTCAATAGGATCCCAGATGATAATTTTATTCTTCATGATTCCAATCCTATTATGGAGAAAAAATATTCTCACTCATCTCATGATGAGGATGATGCTTTAAAATTTCCTCCTGAACAATTCCAAAAACTTTCAACTGAACTTGATATAATGGGTAATTGGCTTCTTCAAGAAAACCATAATCAAGATTCTATTCAAGCTACAGAGACTCTTAAGAAATTCCTTTATGATAGTGATCAAGCTATTAACCTCTTGCATGGTATTACTCAGCTAGTGCATTCAAATATTAAACCTTTAGCTCAAGAAGCTCAAGATTTAGGGTTGATTCCTCTTATCACTAGTGTAGAACCTTCTTTTGTTCCTTTACCTAGTCTTCCTACCTATACTCCTTCTTTGGTGACTGTGATGGTTCCCTCTATTCCTATGAGTGTTCCTCCTATGTCCCTTCCTACATCACAACCTTCTTATCATAATGTTCCTTTTACTTATTCAAATCCTCTTCCAACTATAGTACCAAGTGTTCCTCTAGTTATGTCTTCCATTCCTATAGCTTCTTACACTTTACCTAGTGTTTCTAATGTTGCTACTCCTATTTCCTCTAATGACTCAACAATCATCAATTTGGCTCAAACTATTTCATCCTTAAAACAAAAACACTCATCTTTGACTCAAAACAAGTTTAGTATTCCTACATGTGACATGGGAAGTCCTTTGTCCTTAGATATCATTCATACTCATGTTCCTTAGCAAGTTGATATGCCTCATCTTGAGAATTACAATGGAAAAGGATACCCCGTTCATCATGTTAAAACATTTCAAATCCTTTGCAGTGATTATGCTCATGACCATAGGATTTTATCCAAGCTGTTTGCTAGAAATTTTCATGACAAGTCCTTTCAATGGTATTGTTCCTTGCCTCCCTGTTCTATTGACTCTTTTCCCAAACTTGCCAATGCTTTTATTGAACAATTTTAAAACAACATTGGCCTGCAAGTGTCTTTGACTGATTTGATGCATTGTAAACAAGGTGCTAAAGAAAAATTAACTGAATTTATTGGTAGATTTAAGCATTTTCATGTCATATTTCCTATCATGTTCTTGATATTGATATTCAATGTATGTTTATTTCAAATTTGCAAAAGGATATTAGAGATAAGATTTTGCTTACCGAATTTACCTCTTTTCAACAACTTTGTGCAGTGCTTCATCATTATCAATTACAAGTGAGTCAATTTGAGAGAAACACTCCAATGGATCCTATTCCAGTTGATAAAATGGACACTTCTCCTAATCCAAACAAATTTTAAAAATTCAAAAACTATGTCAAGATAAACAAACAAGCGAATGCAGTTGATGGTCAAGTTGTTGTTGCATCTCACAATGCCACTTCTGCATCCACTACTTTTCAATTAAATCGTACATTTACTCCTCTTTCTAAATCTTTACATTCTATTATGAATAGGTTGTTAGCTCCTAATATGATTACTTTACCTCCTATTTGACCTCTTTTACCTACTAAAATTGCATCTAAATCTTTTTATCCTAAAGCTTTTTGTTAATATCATCGTCAGAATGGTCATGATACTGAGAAATGTTATTCTTTAAAATATCAGGTTCAAGACTTAATTGATTCTAATGCCTTATCTATTGATAATCTTGATGGTAGTGGGAACAAATTTGTCTCTCCTCCAAATCAAAATCTTCAAATCTATACGAATC
Organism: Chamaecyparis obtusa; assembly: GCA_027943335.1. Taxonomy (NCBI): domain Eukaryota; kingdom Viridiplantae; phylum Streptophyta; class Pinopsida; order Cupressales; family Cupressaceae; genus Chamaecyparis; species Chamaecyparis obtusa. Next base: position 849,298 of record BSBK01000752.1, on the reverse strand, counting down.
ATTTACCTGCACATGATACTAATACCATTGCTCAGCCATCTTCTATGGAAATTGTGTATGATTTAAAGATGGATGATATTAATAACATTGTTAATCAAGTAGAGCATGTTGTTCAATTTTTACCTCAACCTCACATTCATTCTCAACTTCAACCAAAACCAAAGCCTAAATTGAAGACTCAACCTAAACCTCGACAACAACCTAAGAATAAAAGACCTTGGGAACTTTTGATTACCTTTGATGATTCTGAGACATTTAAAGCTCCTGATGGTCCCCTTTATATTTATGCTAGGATTTCTCAGATACCTACTCATGGTTGTGTTGTTGATCCTACATCCTTTGTCAATGTCATTACTGAAGAAAATCTCTTTATGAAAAATTTGCAAGGTGATTCTTATGATACATCTGATGTGTGGATTCAAACTTGTAATGGTTTTCTTTATCCATCATTTGGTTCTATTAACTTTCCAGTTGAACTTTGTGGTAAAATTTTGAACACTACCTTTGTTGTTGTTGTTTCTACTTCTGATCAGTTTCAAGATAAGCTTGGTTTATCAAGGTTAAATGCCATGCATGTTGTTTCTTCACCTATCCATAAATGTCTTAATTTTTTTCATGATGAAGAAGTGAAAACAATTAATCATAGTTTATATCAACCTTCTAGGCCCATGGATTATGCTACTCTTGGTTTCTTTTGGCCTTCATTACCTAATTCATGTCCTTCTCGACCTGATAATCTTTTCCACTCATATCAAGCCTATAAGAATCATAAGATTCTTGAATTAAGTGTACCTCTAATGGATCTTAATCGTGGTCTTTTGCCTACACCTTCCATACCTCCTTTATCCATGGCTTCTACATCTGTTAATCAAGATCCTACTATTTCTTTTCCAACCACTGATAAACCTATTAATCCTGCTATAGAACCTGTGAAGGATCCTATGATTGTTCCTCCTAGTTCTCAACATGTTTCAAGTAAAGAAAAATAGAATCGATCTTCTAATGAATTTTGTAAGAAGCATCATGCTCATGCTAAAGCGCATAATTATATTCTTCAAAACTCTTTACTTTCTTCTAATAAGCCTATGCATGATGTTGTTACTAATAATATTGTTAAGATTCATGATTATGATGATTCTATTCATATCTTAGATCCTATTTTGATTAATCTAGATGGAGAAGATACTCTTGATTATGTTAATGATGAATATGAGACTATTAAAATTGACATTGATTTACCTAATATGCTTTCATCACAATTAACACTTACACCTAGTATCGAACATTGTGATTCTCAAGAGGATCCTTGTTCGGAACTAGCTATCATTCCTACTATGTTGGATATAGTCCCTCTTGCAAGTTACCCACCTTCCCTAAATGATATAGAACAAGATGGGGAGAGTAGGTGGCATGCTTGATTGGCTTGTTTTTTATGGTAGCTTTGTTGTGTGTTTTCCTATTGTACTATGCTTCTCTTGTGATTTGTTTTCTAAATGTTGTTAGATTCTTTTATACGACCCTTGTTACTTTGTTGGTGCAAGGTGATAAAGGAATTGAAATTGTTGTTTAATTCCTCTATATGTATCTATATTCTTCCATATTTTGTTTCATGTTATGTTGTACCTATGCTATTGTTCTTAAATGTTTCCTTGTGTAATCTACTTGGATCTGCGACTTGGTAGCACTGATTCTTTTTGGTCTCCAGGTCATGGTCCAAAAAGATTCTTCTTCGTATATCTTATGTGATATTTCCTCCTTTGTGATTGTAGTTATACTTTCTTTGGGGAATGATGTCAATTCATTTGCAATAATATCATATATATATTATCTTATGATCATACTGACCCCACAATAGGTAGATCCCTTCTGTGTTCTTTGTATGTTTGCGTGGTATTTCCCTTGATTTATCTTTGTCTAGGGGCATCTCATAGTGGAAACGTAATTAGTGGAATTGTTTATGTTTCTGTTAAAGCCATTGGTCCTGTTAAAGTGTTAGCAATGACTTTAATGTGGGGGCATACGCTCTACTCACCTATTTCACACACGCACTTTTCAATACATATATATTATTTTTCAAGATACTTTTCTCCCTTTTTTGATTAGTGACTAATCCTTAAAGTATGGATTTGTATTTTAGGATCTCTTGATCCCTCCAGTTTCAAAAATTTTGATCCCTTAAGGTCGAAGGTGTCCTTAAGACTAGATCTCTTTTTTTTTTGGCTTTGTTCTTATGGAATAGAATATTCCTAAGGGTGAATCCTTGATTGGTTGACTAGTGAGTAGTCACATTCACTAGGCGGTTCAATTCCATCTTTCCAGTTGCATTGTTTCCTTGTGTGATTCACAATGAGACATAAGTTCTCATTGGGTGAGATAATCTCTCTCTCTCTCTCTCTCTCTCTCTCTCTCTAGAGATGTCTCTATTAATGTGATCTTGGAGTTGATGAATACTTGAGTCCCCAGGTGCTTGATATTTCCTCTATCCCTTTGATTATGATAAGATTATCTTTTCATTATGATCTACTTTACCAAGAGTTTGCATTGAGTCCATACTCTTGCTAAAGTGGGGACTTAATGTATCATCTTAAAATGGAAGCACTTCCATGTTAAGAGTGTTTAGAACTCTGAGTAAGTGATCTAGGGTCATGTCAAGCACCTTGATTGGGTCTTTGCATGGATCTGGCTGTTTCCCCACTGTTCTACTTCTCGCTCCTTGTTTCCAACCTCATTTCTAGAAACTTTCTCTAAGAATCTGAAGATCTTGAATTTCTAGGTCAAGGACAACCTAAAGGGTCAAGGATGACCTAGTCCCTGACCTAGGTCAAGGATGACCTCATCCATAACCTATGGAAAAGACTACCTCATCCTTGACCCTATGTCCAATTTTCAAATTCTGGAAGTTTCAGGATGTCGGGTTTCAGAAAGTTTTATTTTCCCACTTCTAGGATGACTATTTCAGGTTTCAAAATGGAAAACTCTTAAATTTCATTTAATCTAGGTCCATTTCTAAAGGGTTAAGGCCTAATTGGAATTTAATTTCCCAAGGTGGCCCCTCTAGAGGATTGTGCCCTAGATCACTATAGAAGGAAGCCTTCCTCTCTCATTTTTAAGATTCATCCATCATTCATTAAGTGCTCTCAAGGTGAACATCTCTCAAGCTCTCAAGTGCAAGCATTCAAGCAATCAAGTCCTCAAGAATTCAAGCATTCATTAGGGAGATCCATTGTTAGCTATTGAAGGATTCAATCTCTTTGGAGCCACCTTGAAGATTTATCCTTCCACATTCATCAAAGCCTCTTCCTATGCAAAGATACATTCAAGAATGGTGTTGAAGATCTAATGCCATTGATTTGATACATCCTACATTCATTTGGAGCATCCCTACTTATGGATTCAAGGATTCAAATCCACCACAAGGACTTCAACATAAGCAAGTTGAATTATTCCATTTACTTTGTTTATACATATTGCAATTTCAATTCAATTTCAAGGTTAATTCCTAAATTGGGGTTTGACCAAGGCAAACCCCCCATCCAAACAACAAAAACCATTTTTATTGTAGGTACAGGTATAGGAAAATGAATTAAAGTTTAGATATGGATACCCTTTTCAGTGAACTTCCAATATCTGCAAACAGAATTTATGTCAGAGCTGTTAGGGGTAGGATCTTGCCCTAGGGTAAGACCTTGCCCCACTATCTGGGTCAAGAATGACCTGACCTCACAAAGACAAAAATTTTCTAGGTTTTCTCTGTCTCGACATTTTCAGTCTGGAGCAGGTTGCAGAATTTTCCAAAACTGTGCACAGACATCAGAAATTAACATTTTCCAAATTTTCCCTATTTCAAGGTTAGTATTTTCCTTCTATTCATTTAATATTTTCAAGTACATACTTTCTATAGTGGATTATAGGATTTCCTCCTTTCTTCATATTCTCCATTATTTGATTCATTTGAGCATTGATCACTTCTTTGTGATTAATCCATTTGGATCTTTCCTTTTCGGAATTTGGATTAAGGATAGGTCATGTATTCTCCCTTTCATATCATATATTCAACCTCATTCGCATTTTCATCCATACACACACAATCACCCTACCCATAGAGTTGAATCCATTTCACCACCTATTTAGAAGGAAATAGAGATTTAAGTGGGTTGGCTTGATTAGGATCCTTATGTTATGCGGTTGGATTTGTAGAAGGGATAACATCAAGGATATTATCCTATTGAGGATTTTTTCTTATATGTAAGGTACTACATCATAATTAGGTTGGATAACATCTTTTACAACAATCATTGGTTTGGTTTGCGTTACAAGGTTATTTTGATGAAGATGGACAATCACCTTATAGTTTTCACTGCCCAAAATATTGACAATATTGAATTGATCAAGCTCTTTATTATTCATGGGTTTATCACTAGAATGGATAACATCAAGGAACATAGTCATGATATTATCCTATTCTTCAAAGGGGTCCTCGTGAGTAAAATAACCTTTATAATAGGAACTAGGAGCTTCCATTAATTGTTCATCTCCAGAAGGGATGTCAAATGAAGGTAAGTTGATATTAAGAATGTCATATTTGGAGGGAATAGAAGAAATGTCAACCATTATATCATCTTATTTTATCAATATTGCTTCATGAGGAAGAGAGTGATCAATTTCATTGTCCAAGTCTTCATCCCAAATAGAATAATCATCAAGAGTAAGGACATCTCTATGATGAAAGCACACTTTAGGAGAATCATGAATCAATAAATCTTCATCCATAAAAGGAAAGGGTTAGGAATGAAAGTAGGGTAAAGTATCCTTCTCTTGCACAAAAATCTCTTCCTAAGGAATATACATTTTAAGAGAAGGATAAAAATATTTCTTCAAGATCTCACCCTTATGAGGGAGATTAATTGAAGAAATGTTAATGCACTCTTCTTGTGCTAGAATTTTCACATGGGTGGGATTGGTTTTGGGAGAGAGAGTAGTGGTATAATGCATGAAAGTAAGAACTAAGATATCATCATATGAATGAAAGGAAACATCTTTAAATTCTTGAGAAAAACTTTAAATTGAACTAGTAAATGATGATAAAAACTCCATTCATATAATGGATCTATAAAAAAATATAATGCATGAAAAGAATATCTAAATACATAAAATATAGAAAAGGCATGATGTAAAGATTGATTAATGAAATAAAGTAAATATATACAAGAAGGATCTAACCACCAAAATCAATAGGAGGAAATGTCATAAGTCAGGTTGACCAATATGTGATGTAGGTGAGACTAGATATCCAAATGCATAGATTGTAGTAATACAATGCAAATGCATACAAAATAGATCTAGATATCTCAATGCATAGAAAGGGAATCTAACACCGAAATCACAATGGAAATGTAAAGAGTTAGGTTCACCAAAATGTATGATATAAAATGGTATGCAATAATAAGGTGTATATTACTTACCAAATCTTATGATATTATACATTAGAATAAAAAGCCTCCCACAAAACAAATTTGATTGGCACAACCAAAGGAGGAAGGGTACCAATGCACGATCTATGCTTTGTGGTCTTTTGAATTCCTAGCTAATTATTGTTTAATGATAGATACAAAATAATGCAAGTACAAGGGAAAAGAAGTAAGAACAAGTGAACCTATAAATGAGATGGAGAAAATGGTACTTTGAAACTGAATTTGACTATTGTCGGAAAGTTAGAACCAATTGTAACTTCAAATCTAGGAAGCAAAGGCTTGAATTTCCATCCTGAAACTTCCAGTTAAAAAGTGCAAGGAAAAGTCAAATTTTGAGGAACAGTTCAAGAATTTGACTTGTTCCGAGTAGTACCAAACTTGATGAAAGTTTTCCATATCTTATGACTGCACCTTTAGTTCTCAAATCCAAAACTGCAACTCTACAACTTGTTCCTACACAAAATAAAATGGGGAAAAAGGTTGTGGAAAGGGGTTTGCCTTGGTCAAACCCTTGTTTTGGAATAAACCTTGAAATTGAATTGAAATTTCACTAGGAAAGATGGAATGGAAGAAAGATCTGAAACATAAATCACCTTATACCTTGATGATGTAATTCCTCTTTGGATGTGATCACAAGTGTTGATGAAATAGCTTGGAATCCACAAAAACCTAATGGGAAATCATGAAACCAAAGGCTTGAATGATGAATTTTGTAGTTTTCCATAATGCTTGATGAGGAAAAAGGATTTAAAACTTAGATGCTTGATTGAAGAAGAGATCTTAAACTCTAAATTTTTTTTATTGCTCATGAATACTTGAAATATTGATGGATATATTGTACTTGATTCCTTGATTCCAAATGAGAGGAGGATGTCCTTTTATACTAAAATCCCTCCATTTTAGGGCTCAAATTTGATCAAGGTTATTTATAAATATAAACCTCAGAGGAAAACTGCACCATTAGGCCCTAGGCCAAATACGACTTAAAAAGTAGGGGCAAGTCAAGTCTTGACTTGTACCCTAGTGACAAGTTGACTTCTCAACTTGTACTCAATGGAAAATTCAACTTATCAACTTGTACCCTAGGGTCAAGTTGACTTCTTGACTTGTCCCATGCAAAATGAGCCCAAATTTCAAGGGATTTCAGGGAAGGTGAAAAGGAGTGGGGGAAGAAAATGTAGGTTGTTGTGAGGTCAGAAAAGGTCCTGAAAGAAAAAAATAAATGAATAGGTTTTAGGTGAGGAAATGAATTATTTGATTGGAGGGGAAAATGGAGGAGAACACTTAGAAATAAGGGTTAACCTTGATGGTTGAACAAATTGAACCAATATAGGATGCATAATGTTAATTTAAAGGTCTAATAAGTACTAGATGAAACTAAAATTAATGTGGGAACCCATATATACTAAAATGACATTGAAAATGAGCACCTAATAAGGATACTTACTTTTTAGGATGATACACATCCAAAATCGTATGACCATAGGAGGAGTCTTCCTCAACATGAATCATAGACACAACACCAGAAATAACCAAACCAAAATAAATATTCATTTGTAAAGATCTAAAATATGAATTGCAAGCATCTTATCCATTTAATTGAAAATCCAGATATATGTAGATTTATTTACCAAAAAGGATGTTTAACCTCTGCTCTATATTTTCTCTACCTAATAGATATCTCAAGAAATAGAACACTGAGATCATAACCAAAGAACAAAACTAAAAACCATAACCACATTCCATTAACAACTTGAAATTCTCAAGAAAATTATCCAATAAAAATTTACATAGATCAAACTAAACACCTTCCATAAGTATTTTATGTATAATACATATTGCTACAGCTGAAGTAGCACTATTATGAATTCAAAATAAATTTTTGTAAGAAATTTCATAGGTAACATACCTCACCACCAGATCCTCAAGAGTGTTTATCACAACTGCATGTTGATCATGACTACTACTTGTTAGTTCCTGTACTTTCTTGTACTTAATCATCTTCTTTCCTAGAAGGTATGCTACAAGTAGTGGTTTTGGTTACACCAAAAGATCAACCTATCAATCCCTGATACAACCACTAGACTTATGGAATCCACATGAGGCTATTAAACAATGTCCTGAATCCCAACAAGAGACATTAGTGCACTACCAAAAATCCCCCTCCTAGTGTTACTTTCCATAGCCTGTGTGGATTCAAACCTATGACCAATCTTTGATACCACTTGTTTCAAGTAGTGGTTTCCATTTCACTAAAAGATTAACCCGTTAATGTCTCATATAACCACTAGAATTATAGAATCTACATGAGGCTATTAAACCATGTTGCAAATCCCCATGAGGGACATTGGAGCACTGCCAACAAGGTCACCAATACTACAAAACCTTGTAATATCCTCAATTACCTCTTTTATTACATCATAGGGCTTATCCAACACTATGTTTCCATCCCAAAATCAACGTAGTAAAAAATTGGTAAATTCCTTGTCGTCAAACCAGGGAAATCCTCCCCATATGTCCACACCAAAGTTTTGAACTCTCTGCAACTCCTCTATAGACAAACCAACTTCTAGTTGCCCGATCCTGCTATGATCAAATTCCTCTAATTCTACCTTCTTCAACATCCTTTATTACATTGCACCAATTGTATGTTTGAAAACCTAACCCATTGGGATCACGCTTAGACATGAAAAGATAGTGAAACAAAAAAATATTCATGTATAAATGATTTTCAAGAAACAAAGAATGTATACTAAGGTAAATCTCCAACATAAGTCTCCTTACAACCTCAGAGCTCAACAAGTGCACACAAGACTTGTTGGTTTTCTCATGATGAGGTTTGTGGGTGTGCTCTCCCAACATAAGTATTTGAATCACATAATGAATGGATGAAAGACTAATTAATGCAAGATCCTAGAATGAATATTAAAGAACTCAAGAAGTAGTTATGGAACAACTACTCTCAAGTATTTAATACAAGTATGAAAATGGAAGTGGATTAAGAACTAAATGCAACAATATAAGTAGTAAATGAATTCAAAAACTACACTAAATGAAGCATTAACTATGCATGAAATAAAATCTACCAAGAAAGAGTTAGTCACAAAATCACTAAATGATCTATAAAGAAACTAGCACGATAACCTTAATGCAAGAAATTGGAGATGATTTTCTTGAGACAAGGCCTCTATTTATAGGATTTTGGAGGGACTTGGTGAGGTGGCATATATGTGACATCCACATAGGTTCCACATAAGGGACACATAAGCCATACAAATTCAAAGGTTTCTCACACATGTGTGAGAACATTGGGATGTGACGGATACATGTGTACTCCAAGTACACATCTAAGATGTGTCATCAAGGTTGTAAGAAACCTTGTTTGAACCAAATTATAACTTTTTCAAAAATTGATTTTTTTTTAAATTTTCTCACATGTGTAAGCAAATAATTAGGATTAATAGTTGTAGGAATCAGGGAATTAGCTTAATTAACCTTAGTTAATTAGTGGCTAGGTTGATTATCTAGAAAGTGATGTGTGTAGGCTAGGATCTAGGTTTGGGTTAAGACTAAATTAAATAAGATTTAATTTAATCAGGTTCAGCAAAATTTAAGCATGTGAGGGGAATAAATAAATAAAATTTATTCAAAAGAGAATTTATGGAGAAACATGTAATAAATTGAATTTAATACATTAGGGAGGTATTTAAAATCAATTTAAATACTTTAGAAGATGAATTTATTTAATTAAATAAATAGAGGAACATAACATTAATAACCAATTGTGTAGTTAATTACAATGTTATTAAAATATATTAATTAAACAAAATTTAATTAATCTTAAGGGATGATTTTAGGCATCTACATTTTACCCCTCTTTGATGCAGTGTCAAGATTAACATTTCATAAAAGAAAAGAAAACATAAGATTCCCTAGAGAAAAGAGGAAAACTTAGGGGTTGCATTGTACTGACAAAAGTGGAGGAGGGTGCCCCCTCAAGAAAATAGGTCAAAAGATTAAATTTTAAACAATTTTATCAAAAAAGGTGCGAGAAGAACAATTAGTAAATCAGGTAGTTGCATGACTTATGATGTAGATGGGAAGAAACGGGGTGAAAAATGGAGACCAGGATGAAAACGGACCTCAAGGAGCCTATATAAGCCCTTGGGGAGTACAAGGAGGGGTCATCATCACATATACCCCTAGGAGAATTGAGAGCAAGAGAAGAGCGAAATGGATCCTCAAGACCGATACTAGCTTGGTGAGCACATCCAGACATACCAAGAACCAGCTGACACAGAGCCACCTATGAGTACTTAATCCTTGCTTTGTCAATTTTTTAATTTGATACATATTGATAGGCCAACACTGGGGCAAATAATAAGAAGAATTAATGATTTATAATGAAGTTCAGCTGGTCTATATGTGTCAATCTGAGAGCGTAAGCTTGCGAAAGGCATCTGAGAAATATGCTATCAAGGGATGATAGTTGTGAAATGAGGGTTTATGAGTGCATCTACAACACATAGAATTGAATCTATGAAAAAGCTAAAGAAATCCCAGCGACAGGAACTGTCACTTCCTGGCGACAGGAACATTAGAAACATAAATGAACAAAAATAATACCAACACTATAAATAATCTAATACAGTAATTTACTAATATAAATCTGATATAGCTATAATATTTTGACTCTTTATAGAAATATGATATCAACTTCAAAACATGAAACGAATTACTAATAATCTATTTACTATTAAATAAGTTGTTTTACTCAACTATGTTATTAATTAGATTGTGGACATATTAATATAAACTAACTATTAAAAAGCAACCTTATTCTATGAAAGAAATAGACATTCTAAACTTAAATTACAGAAATCACCAGCATTCTGCAAAGTGGGCCCTTCCTCCCCAATTTGCTGAGTGATGGAATATTAAAATCTCTCTTCCTTAAGCAATTTCAATCATGCAAAGTTCTATATTTATTGATCACAGGTTTTTCCTTCATATTCTCTACTTGAGCTAGTATATATAGCTTTGAGACCATAACAAATGTTATTTAATGTTTCCTAAAAATAGCATAACGTAGTGTTGGACTGTAACAATATGTAGCAACTTCTAAAATGTGAAACAAATGCTGTTATAACAGCGTACAAAAAGGAGTATATTATTGAACAGGTTTCCAACTTCCCTGTTGCTCATGCTTCCATGTGATTTGCTATAGAAATGGTACAGGTAGAATATATCCTGTGCCAGGAATAGGAAATTAGTTTGATTGTTCCAACAAAATAATATTATATGTAGTTGTTGATTAATGGTTCAGCCAAAACGGATTTCATTTCATGCAAAATGAGCAGCGTTGGACTCCATACAGGAAAGATAACATCTAATTTCCTTGAAGACTATCAAGCAATGATGTGGCACTTAATTTTCCAGCAAATCTACATTTATCTTGGCATTTAGAATAATATAGCACCTTCCATTGACAGTAAATATGTATTTAACCTGTTGCAATAACTTTTCTAATCACCACCAGTTATTATATGAAAAGTCATGGAGTGAGCTAGGAGGATATGTAGGTAACATGAAGATCTATAGGTGACAGGAAGATGCAGTCCCAACTGATATGCGACAGGAAGAACCATAACATATTATCAACTTGTCAAATAAATACAATCTCTCTTGTTTATTCACATATTCTATCTAATAGCTATATTCGATATTACTCATAAATATTACATCATATGCAACATAGAAGGATAAAATGGAATATTAAATGGTTATTAAAATGAGCGTGAAGGCTTATATGAAGGCATAATTTGGGACATAACTTACTCTCATCACATATTTATTTGGTTTGTAGGCTAGAAAAGGGAAGGTCAAAGTTGTAGGGTGTAGAAAATATTTCCAAACTGTCATCCATCCATATGATAGTTTAGTAAATTTCATCTTCAATGATGATAATCGCCAGCTTATCATTCATGCAGGTGAAAATCACAAATTTTTATCTACATGGTGACTAGAAAGGGGGCGGAGATGACATATCGACTGCGTAGATGACAGTCATCTGTGCAGATGACAATCAAATAAAGGTGACTATCTGGAAGACAACATGGAATGAAAATGTTATCTTTGAGTATTGGAATCTATGCCAAAACTACCAGGAGAAATGAGGGAAGGGGAATGACCTAGGGGATAGGGTCTATGATGCTCCAACCAAAAATAGAAGAAAATACCCATACTTTTAGAACAAATGTATGACATAATTGTGACTGGTTTCAGGTGGACATTGCACCTTTCAGATTGTGAGAGGTGTATCTTGAG